>CM043123.1:15427603-15667299 GCA_023701765.1 Hylyphantes graminicola
TTATAATTTGTGAATAATACTTTACACATGTTTCAATTTGTAGTTATTAGTATTTTAATACCTAGTGAAAAAAAAATTGGGGAGTCAAACTTAGCTACACTATAACAAAAACAACAGTTGAATAGTTTCTCGCGTTGTCTTCTCCCGATCAAAAATATCATCCCGTGAGTTCGTTGTGAAAATTTTGTCAACCTTTGAACATAAAAAAACTTTATTACAAAATAGAAACTCAAAACCAATTTTCAGAAAAAAAAATTATTTAGTTCCCCCCACGGATCAAATTTTCTGCTCAATATTAAATGTAACTTGCCAATCTCTTGCATAAAACGGCTTCATGTCATCAAGTATACTCGTTTTTAATGATGCCGTTTTATGGTTTCTCTTTTCCCCTAGCAATTAAACAACTCCTGGGTCCGGCTTCCTATTTAATTGATAATCCTCAGATTCAAGAACATGTAAAACCCCGTATACTCAGGTAAGTTCAGCTTCGCCCTGTAAATTGTATGGTTTCAGATGACATACGTTTCAATTTTTAATTTTTGCTTTTCATCGATTTCATTGGTTGTTTCGATTCCCCTCTTAATGAGCAAAAAAAAAAAGCAGACATTTAATTGTTAGAATATTTTTTGTATAGCGGATAGTTTATATTTAGTATACGTAAAAAGAACAATGACATAATATAAAAAGAACAATAAGAGAACAAATACGACGAAACGAACAATATAAGAGAATAATCTCAAAAGAAATGTCCATGAACACATACACTACAAAAATTATTTAGCAATTCTGATATTTGTTCCTGTAAATTGAAAAAAAATAGATTAAGTGAAAAGTTATTTTAAAAATGACGAAAGCTTATAAGCGGTTCTCTGAACAAGCACACAAGCTGGAATGTATATGTACCTACCATACCATACTATTTTTTAAAAAAAAAAACTTACCTTTAAATAACATAAAAACCAAATATCAGACATCTTCTATGCTTTTGTGTCTCGACTCTTTTTATAAAAAAATGATATAAAAATGAAATTAAAAAAAAGAGTCAAAACAAAATAAACAATAAATAATAAATTGTTAAATAGTTCATAGGGCTTTGTATAATCTTTCAAGATATTCAATAATCCAAATTTTAGGTTAGCAATTACAATTTAATAAGAATTCCTTAATAATTTTTGTGAGGGTAATAAGAAATTTGTCTTATAACTCCATACCAATAAATTTGTTTAATTTTAGATTACTAATAAGGTACTATGTAAAGTAAAATTCTGTTGAAGAAAAGATCTTCAAGGATACGATTTTCCCCACCTTTAAGTCAAAAAAGCGGTTCATGGAAAAATTCGCGTTCGTTATGGTGAGGCTAATTTGAAAAGGAATGGACCTTTCACATTACTGAGGGCGAAAATTCGAAGACATGTTTAGACTTTAAATCAAAAAGCAGTTTTAGCAATAAAGGGGGCGTTTGCACCCAAGTCTTTCACTAAGTTTCTGACAAATTGTAGCAATTTATTGCTTTTTCTACGAAATACAGCAACTTTTTTCTGTCTTGCACTTCTGGAGAGACAAAAGATCCGCGGAGTGTCGGTAAAGTTCAAAGAAAGTTGACCAAGCAGTGAAAGATTTGTTGTCGAACGCTTTTCGGTTGCAGCTGGGTAGGATATTAGCGGATAATTATTCCACCTCACGTTCCACGGACAATTAGAAATATTCTTTGTAACTCAAAAACATAACACTTTTAAAGAACAGTTTCAGATAAAGAAAACTTTTTCTCTTGTTTATATTGCGATGAATATTTATATGTTATTACGTAATCAAAATTTCATTTATATTTAAACCACTTAAATAAGCAGTTATAGCAATGAGATTGGGTTAGGTTACAGTTGAAGAGGGTAACTTTAGCCCAGGAAGGTAACCTTGGCCTAAGGGTCGGAAAAGTATTTTCTGTTTTTAAAGCGAGGAAAAACAGCTTCGATTGACGTCTAAAACATTACATGTTCTATTGCAAATTGAATACTTTAAAAGCATTTCACGTCACTTGAATAGTAAACATCTTGAAAATAAAAAAAACAATAATTTATTGAAAATTCAAGGAATTAAATTTGCCGGATATATCCGCAGAATGCAGCCCTCCTCCTTAAAACTTATAGAAATTTTATTTACAAGGTAATATTAACAAGAGCAAGGGACAGACCCAAGTTAAGATGGACAGACAGCATCACCAAAGACTTTCAAATTTTATGATAAGGAATTAGCAAACCATCGCTAAGAAGAGGGCGGAATGGAAACGAGTGCTTGAGACGGCACTGGCTAAACACTGGGTTGTAGTGCCTAAAGAAGAATAAAAATAATGATTTAAACCTTTATCAATTAAAATTAAATCCAGAATTGAAGTTAAATTGCTTCAAAATCTTCAAAATATCTCGAACTTGGTACTTTAGTTTTCAATTATTTCTTAATTATAAATTCCTGAGTGCTGATGCAAAGCTTCAGATTCAATGCAATAAGTTGTGTTAAAATTCGTCACTTGAAAAATTGCTCTTAAACAACCTTGTTGTTTTGTATGGAGACCGTCTAATCAAGATTGAAATTGTCATGTAGGCCCACAAACATATATTTAAACAAAATTCTCAAATTAATTATTTTCTAAAATTTAATTAATATAAATATTTACTTATGTATGTCATTTCAGTTTGTTTCTTTTTGTCTTGTATGTCATTATAGAAATTTTTTATATTTGTTTATTTTTAATTGGGAAGGAAAACTGTTTTGATAAAAATACCACTAACTTTTATTGGAGTTGCAATGTTTCAAAAATATTATACGAAGACAAAATATTTGACCCTAATCAAAACTAGTATGATCAAATGTAATTGGGGCACACATGACGTTATCAAGAAGCTTTTTGTTTACGAATACAATTTAATTAAATTCAAAATATTTATCCAACTTAATGATTTGTATTGACTCTGAAGTATGAAAGGTATTTCTTTAATACTAATTAAAAAAATATTTTAAATTTAAGTTTATAATGTGCTTTGACAGACACATGGCATAAAAGAGACGAGGGTAACTTTTGAAATTATGAATAAAACATTTTTGTGCAAATTTTTAGTTTTTTCAATTCGTATTTGGCAATTGTTAATTATCTTTTTTCCGAAATCATAAAAAAATATTAAACTCTTTGAGGAGTAGAGTTTTGAATATTTTTAAGTTAATAAACTTGTTACCCTTGTTTCCTTTACTAATATATGTTTAGTAGTGGTAAATTAAAAACATTTTAATATGCATTCTAAATTGAAAATATCTAAAAGAATTCTTAAACAAAAGGGTTTTTACTTTAAATTGAAAAAAAAAAATGCTTTGAAATTCTTCTTATATCATTCGAAAATTCTAAAACTATATACGCTTATTTTTTTTTTAGGGAGAGAGTTTGCTTATAATGACTTGACCATTTAATTGGGCGTTTTTATTATATGTTACTACTAAAATTTTTAAGTTTAAAAAACTGAAATGGTTTTTTAGGTGAAGTAGTATATTTTAAGTACTTGGAAACCTTATATCAATTTAGGAATCGATATGATATATTTCTGTTCTTTTCCTCAAAGAGAACATACAATAAGGAATGTATATTTAATCTTTTTTTTTTCATTTTCATGGTGTTGTTTCTTATTGGGAACTTTTTTACTAACCTCTAGTACATTAAATGTTTTTGTCATTTAACGCATCCGTTTTGGTCCTCTAAATTAAAAATCACGGTCAAATTACGTGATCGACACCTGAACTTTGTAACTATAATATAAACGAACGCCTAGTCAGGACATTGAACCATGACGGATTTAACATGCGTAGACATTCCACTCGGGATTTTTCTATTTTTCAATACACAATATATTTATAGGATACTGGTGTCTAATATTGTATTCATTCTCAGGACCTGAAGGTCAGTAATACAAATGCAAAAATTGTCGACCAAAACAGGCCAGAGATCCAGCAAGGTTGATCCAAAATAAATATAATACTTTACCAGTTTCCAATTACTATCAAGATTCTTCTTAAAATCTTCTACTCTCTTCGAATGCCCAACATAATCGGGTAAAGCATTCCACAATCATTGACAACTCTATTGTAAAAATAATGCTTTCTTACCTCCCTTCTAAAGCACGATTTATTCAATTTCTGATCATGTCCTCTGGTCCGGCTATTTGAAGTAAAACCTAAGCCCTCCATGTCTCCCTACCTTCTGGTCTCTCTTGACCCGATTTCCTCCATTTTAGCCTCTATTATCTCTATTCCAAGAAGAGATGATTCTTAAAAAAGCATATTCAGAAAAAGACTGCCTTCAAAGGGGCGTCAGATGTCGAAGCGAATCCGGATTTGCATTGGTATATCGTGCGCAACTAGAAGAAAAGCCCGCTTTAGAAATTAGTATCATTAAGTTAGTATTAAAAACACATTAGCGATTGTGTTCTGTAGAAACTGTTATATCAATATAGAGCGTTTACAGCAGTGAGATCTACGTTAAGAAATTGCATTATTTATTTGATTCGCATTTAATTAATAAGCTTTTAACGCGTGAAAATGATTTGGGAAGAATCAATCGTAATTTTGACACGTGAGCGGAAAACGAAGGCTGCTCATGACCTGAAAATTTTAATTATTGCATTCAGAAATGAAAATGGGTTATATAAATTTAAACTAAACAAATGGTAATGATTTACTGTAGAATGTCGAATAAGTTGATACGGATATTTGTTTTGGTGGTCTTCTTGGGAGGGTAATTTTGAGAGAATATTTGAATCAAATTTTTCAGAAACACCATCATAAGTCCCAATTTTATCAAAATTTAGTTTTTGATGTTACCCAATTCATTCTATGTAAACAAACATTGAAGTAATCATGTTAACCATGTAGAAATGCTCTTAGCCATAAATAATCTAAATCAACTATAATATTCTATTTAGTTGGATTTCAGTAAAATAAATGTGTTGCATAAAATGATCAAATTATGGTCTACTTTTTAGAAATTCTTTGAAATAAAGGTGAAGTGATTAATTTGACTAGTCCGGATATTATACTATTAAACTTTTCGAAGAGGGCTTTTCGGCGGCCGAGCCGGTTGCCGACCGACGGTTTGTGGCCAAACGTCGGGCGGCGCGAGTAGGCGGAAGGAACGGCCACAGACACCAGTTGGATGGGACGACAACTCCGTGGAATTCTGGGGGTGCACAAAAGAGCAAATCAGTGGAGTCCACTATGTCAAATATCAGGTTCATTTTGCAGAAAAATATCATATATTGAGAGAGAAACATTGTTGTATTATTTTAACAGCTTTTTTTCTGTAAAATATAAACTGTTTTACATATAAACATCTCCCCCCATTTTTTTAAGTAGTAGTATGAGACTGCAACCAAAGAGGCAAAGAAACTTTCCGCTAAATTAACCAGTGGAATCGTTCCGTGCCGAACTAGCTTAGTTTGGAGAGAATTGGCAGAGTTGAAGTGAATTATCGTCGCACTAGAGCTACACGAGGGCAGTTGGCGACGGGCATCATTTTTTAGTACACTGTTAAAACTAAAAGTGACACATGGCATCCCCAGGGGTGAATGACGGTGTCGGAACCCCTAGACGACTTACAAGCCCAAGATCTATCGACCCAAGGCAATTTAACTTTGAGGTGCCAAACAGGTCAACTTTTTCATCCAGGAGTGAAAATGGACCTTATTTATCACCTTAATTTTTTTAACAGTGCACCTGCATTTTGTCGTTAAATTTACACTTTTGAAAACTATATTATCCGTAGATATGGGATATTCAGTGACATAGCGACAATAAGTGACATCATAAATATCTTTATCATAGATATTAAGCTACATTAGGTAACATCATAAATTTCTTTTAGCATCAACGTATAATTATATGTACATTTAAAATGTTTAACTTTTCCAATATTTTCTGATGTAAAAAAATAAACCGAACTATTCTCGTGTCACACCTATTTCTACATTTAATATATTTTATTCCAACAATTAAAAATAATTTTAGTTATTTAATAGAAGGAGTTTCTGCACTGTCCAATATTAGACAGGGGAAAAGTTCTTTAAAATTATTGAACACTCTTAAAACAAAAGAGTGAAATCCACTCCTATAGGAGAAGTGCATTTTCTACACTGGAAAGGAGTGAAAATCAACTCTTAAATCGCTCGTAATCGCCCCAAATTGCGCCTAATCCCCTTAAAATTGCTCGTTTGTTGTTAAGATTGTTGGAGGTTTAACGAAACAAAGGAGTGAAATCCATTCATATAGGGGAAGTGCATTTTCGACACCGAAAGGAGTGAAAATTAATTCAGACTGAGTTCAAATCGCTCGTTTGTTTTAAGAGTGAAAGTGGCTCAGTGGTTCATAGAATCCAGGAATGCATAAGCAAAGCAATGAAATATGTTCGCATGAAAATTGCCCAACAATCAAATCTTATCTCTTACAATAGCCATTATGCTATCACATTAATGTTCCAATTTTCGAATGAGTTTTAATTATGAATCAAAAATACAATGAATTACGAAAACTGTTGTTTTGACGTTTTGAAAATCAAGAAATTGAATAGAATTTCATCTCTCGTTTAATGGTATTTCAAATGCTGTGTTATCGCAATGAATACCCATTCATCTTAAAAATCGAACAATAGAGTGTTGAAATAATTGAAAATAGGTAAATTAACGTCCGCGTGTTGGAATACTTAATGAACAGTAACTTTAGTCGTAATTAAACTTTTGTGTAGAAAACAAATATCGGCCAGCGGTAGATTTTATGAATATTTTACATATTTTCAATGTATCAAGAAACATGCAATTATAAAAATCAAGAGAAGAAGTGCATAGTGGGTCATGTTAATTTGATTAAATATCATATTTAGCAAACAAACAAGAAAATATATGGATATTTTTTCGCTGCATGAATTTTAAATTTAAATTTTCAATTTATGAATTTTCTTGTTTTAGGAGCTGTAGTTCATTCCAGCTGTCATTCCTGCAACTTCTTCGATCGGTGCTCTGTTCCCATGTGACGTAGGATGTCGCTTATAAAAGTTGCGTTGGTTGCCTACTCAGGTGTCAGCTTGTCACTTGACTGTGTGTGTGTGTGAGAGAGAGAGAGAGATAGAGATAGAGGGAGAGAGAGGGATGGAGAGAGAGAGAGAGCCTAGCGTCCTAACTAACAACGTGGTAGCATCGTAGTCAATCTAAATCTTACGTAAGATTTAGATTGAAGTGTTGATCGGTGTTGCGTGTGAGTGTGAATTAGTCCTTTAAATACTATTCAAGTTAAGCTTTTAAGTCAATATTGTTTTATTTAGATATTAAAAGCTTGACTGTTTTTTCATGTACTTTTTTCTTCTAAAAACTATCTGGGAAAAGTTTCCGAAAGTTAAAAATTAGCCCCCGAATTATTGAAAGGAGGCTTTTCCTTTAAAAATGGGTATTTTTATCGTTGAAACAAGTTTTTTTAAATTATCTGAACAAGTAAAGAAAATTGGGGTTGATTGATACTAGGAAAACTTTGATACAGCTATTTATTCCTGACTAGTTGATTAAAGGAAGTTTAAAAATAACTTAATGTGACACAAGTGTAAACAGATACCACAGATAATGTAGGCGTTATTCAGTAATTTAGCAAAAAATTAAATGGGATTTTTTTGGTCGGTAAATAGTACAATTTTGTTGCGAGTGGGCCCTGGCTCGAATCCTGGATAAGGCATGGATGTTTGTGTTGTTCTGAGTAAATTCCCGGGAGTATGTTCATTATATCTGTAGTTCCTAAAATCCTGTGGGCTGTCATAACGCATACCATGGGTGCAGGTTGTCAGGAGAAAATTGCCCCTAACTTTGAGAAGTTCAGAACCATCCCTAAATTGAGTAGGTACTGGAGCGATCTCGTAGCAGAAGTCAGACTTCCAACTCTCATGGGTGCTCAATGTCTTGTTTCGATGGAAACTACTGCACCCCATCTGCAACAGTTGAACAATTGTAGTTGAATGATTCAACTTTTTCAGATTTCTCAACGTAGATGAAGGTCCGTCGTGAAGAGTAGAACTATTTTTTTGTCAGGTAAATTTAGAATTTTTGCATAAAATATTCAAATTGATACAGAACAAACTGCTGATCATACGCATAAATGATATCTTCACACAACCTATATGTTCTTTTTAATTATTTGCTTAATGCATTTTTATCAAATATATTAGGCACTCTTAAATCCAACCACATGCAGTGAAGAGTTTCAAATATTAGTTTTAATATCTATGTAAAAAATTTTAAATATTGTATGTAATCCACTCCTATAGGAGAAGCGCATTTTCGACACTGGAAAGGAGTGAAAATTAACTCAGACTGAGTTAAAATCGCTCGTTTGTTTTAAGAGTGCAGGATCGTCTGAGGGTCTAATGATTCACACTCTAACTCTGATTTTCCAACGCTGACTCTACTCTGGAACTTTTCTCTCGAACAACGACGCCGAACCAGTGCCCTAAACTCTTAAAACAAAAGAGTGAAATCCACTCCAGTAGGAGAAGTGCATTTTCGACACTGGAAAGGAGTGAATATTAACTCAGACTGAGTTAAAATCACTCGTTTGGAGTGATCCTGTCAGAGGTTTAACACGCAAAGGATCCACTCCTCTAGGAGAAGTGCATTTTCTAGACTGGGAGAGTAAAAATTAACTCAGATTGAGTAAAATAGCTCGTTCGTTTTAAGAGTGTAGCTGAGCCCGGCCGAATTCAGCGGTCTTTTCACAATCCCGAGTCGGCGAACACCTGCCCCCGGTCTTTGCCGTTTTCCACTTGACGACGAGGTACCGTCACCCTTCCGCAATTCTTAAGGGCTGGGGAGCCCAGTCGGTTAGACACTCGCCAAGCATGCGAAAGGTCCCAGGTTCGAGTCCGGATATCCCCAAAATAACTGCCGACCTGAACGGCCCGTGCAGCCAAAAATGTCCGACGAATAATACCCGTGTAACGGAGTGCACGTTAAATATCCTTCAAAGTCCTAACGCTGAGTACGATGTCGCCCTTAACGGTGCGTTGGGTGTCTATTCAGGTGTCGGCTCTTCACCTGACTGTGGTTCTAAAATACGACGCCCGTCGCCAATAACCCTCGTGTAGCTCTAGTGCGACGATAATTCAAACATAACCTAACCTTCAGCAATTCTTGACCTCTAGTTACCATTGTTTGGGTCTTCCGAGATAAATGTATTTAAAATTATTTCATTATTGTGTAAACAAGTAAATGTTAAAAATAATAATTATTTCTCGTAAATGGAGTTCTTTCAAATCAATTAACGAGAAATCAGGATTATTTATTAAAATTACTAGTTTACACAACAATGAAATATTCAAACACATTATCACGGATAGAAAAAAAAAACCAATGGTAACAAGAGGTCAAGAATTACGGAAGGGTAAAGTTACCTGAAGTCTTGTAGTGGACAACAGCAGTTATGTCAACGGAGCGGAGTGGTCGCCGAAGCACCTCGGCCGGGGCCGTTCTACCGGCTCGGCAGCCGAGAGGCCCGCTTCGAAAAGCGGAAGAGGACAATCTCCAACTGGGACTGGGGAGCCCAGTCGGTTAAGCACTCGCTTAGCATGCGGAAGGTCCCAGGTTCGGGTCCGGGCATAGCCAAAATAACTGACGACCTATAAACGGCCCGTGCAGCCAAAAATGTCCGACGAATAATACCCCGCGTAAGGGAGTGCACGTTAAACATCCTTCAAAGTCCTAACGCTGAGTACGATGTCGCCCTTAACGGATGCGTTGGGTGCCTTTTCAGGTGTTGGCTCGTCACCTGACTGTGGTTCTAAAATACGACGCCCGTCGCCAATAGCCCTCGTGTAGCTCTACCGCGACGATAATTCAAACCAAACCAAATAATCTCCAACCAGTCAAACTTGTCATTTTACCTTTATTTTAATGAATTCCTAAGAAGGGTAGACCATAATTTGATTATTTAAAACTTTTTTTTATGCAACACATTTATTTAACTGAAATCCAATTAAAAAGAATATTATAGTTAATAACTTAGATTATTTATAGCATAGAGCATTCCTCCATGGTTGGCATGATTTCTTCAATGTGTGTTTACATAGAATGAATTGAGTAACATCAAGAACTAAATTTTGATAAAATTGAGATAACAATATATTAAAAAAAAAATGGGTTAACAATATAACACAAAAAGTAGTTAAATAACTAAGCCATATTTAGAGGCAAAGTGGAGCAATTTATAAATGTTTATTCATTCTTTGCGAGAGCGTCAGAAGTTGACGGGAGAAACTGTGATTCATGTGGGGTGAGTTTCTTAGGTTTTCAATGGGGTGTGAAGAGAATTATTGCTTCTCAGGGAAGGATCATGGCTTGCAAGCTTTATGCCGATTTGGGGGAATTCAGGTTACGGGAATTGGAGTTAGGACCTTATCAGGATTTTTTCCCCTGAGAATTTGCTTCTGCGGGTGGGCAAGCTTATCTTTTTCAATTTGGGTGGTTATAGCCTTGAACTCTGTGATCTTAGAAATTTTTTTCAATACGGGTAAAAATGTTCTTTCAAACAGCTCTAGTTAAGGACACATTTCATCATTATTTCTAGAACTATAAACCTGGGTAGGTAATTATTCCGGTTATAGTTTGAACTACGTTTCTATACTGATCAGTGAAAATTTTTTATTGACTACTATTAAAATTTAATGTTCTAAAACTAACTTTAATAAAATTGATTTTTCTCCTGAAAATTCTCTTCGGCACGAAAAAACAGATATTAATGAGTCAAGTGCTGCTTTTCCAGGGGGATTTTACAAGTAAAAATTCCTATAAATGAATGCTTACCCTTGTTTGAAGTTTAAAGGAAACTAAGTTAATATTCATAGGGTTATAAGTAACGTCTTTCCACATTACGTGTTTATTAACGTGGTAATGTGAAAGTCTTTAATTTAATCATCAAAAAGTTTTTAGTTAATATGATATATTAGAATAACGTTATTAAGACTCTTTAAATGTATCTACGTATTTTTTTACAAACTCGCCTTTTAAAAGGTGAAAAAAAACGCTGCTATTTAACTATCGTTTTGTTGTTATCCGATTTATGTTCATTATGGCCTTTTTTGATGGGAACTGGGTATGTATGAAGTTTGTTGGAACTGGGTAGGCTCAGTGAAGTAGTAGCTCTTCGAGCTCAAATGCTACACTCACAGAAATAACACTTTCATTTCTGACGATTCATGAATCCTCAAGCCTCATTTCGTTAATTTTGAGGATTGTTTCGACAAACTAGCACGTTACTTTTGAGTAAACGCGAATCCTCACTTTTACGATCGTGATTTGACGATTCTGCATCTTGATTTTGAGGAACCTGAATTTCATTGTTGTACTCACATTCTCAAAAATGACGAAATATTTCTTTAGATTAGACTACATTCAAATCCTCATAAAAATGACGATTCAAATTTCCTTACTTTGAGGAAACAAAAACTCGGAGCATTTTCCAGTAACGGAATCGTCAAAATTAAGGAAAATTTCGTCGTTTTTGGGCATTCATTTTTTAGAGTGTAAGGAAAGACCTGCCCAACTGTAGCGCCATGGAAACTTTTCAAGACTTTATGCTATCCGCCCAGTTCAGATTGCCGGCTTTTGCAAAGAAAAAGTACGAAACCTATTAGCAGCACGGCTGAATATACTTTTCACTTTCCGAACAGGTTTTGTTCCTCTCCTTCGAAAATTTAAAAGTTAGAGAAATATTAGTTGCCACAGTATGGGGTTTTAATCTCGTATTGGAGAAGATAATATATATTCCATCCAGGTTGATAAAAAATAACTCCAAGCATTCTTGGAAACTAAACAGTGGGCGTTTTGCGTAAGGTGGAAATATTGACCGGGACATTTAATTGCACCCCAGAGCCCCCATTTCATAAGCTGAAATGGGCACAGAAAGCCTCCTTTAACTGTTGGCCAACCACCGAGTGAAGGAATTGTTATGCACTTTTAGCTCTTGTTTTTGACTGTCTATAAACAATAGAAATCGAAATTAATGATACGTATTAAAAAAGATTAGCTTTTTATTTCAATTTGTTGAAATTCATAATTAACTATTGTTTTGGTCTTCAACTTTTTCAATGAATGTTTGTTCAATTCCGATGAAATTAATAATGAAATTAAAAAATAAATTGAGTTTCAATCAATTTTTCTAATCTGACACGAATGACTTTCCCGTGGGATATCTTAGAACTCACTTTTTCTTTATTCCCTCTCCTTTTTATTTTACATAGACTTCCACGAAAGTATCGAACCACCACATAGTAATCCATCTTATATAAAAAAAAACTTCGAAAGTATGATCAAAAAATAGTTTCACTTTGGAACAACAAAATAGTAATTTATTCTGTCCGAAGAGAGAGGGGCACAAAAAAATTGCTCTAAAATTACAAAAAAAAGAAAAAAAAAAACATGCAGAATTACTTCCCCACTAATCTGATCTTGTTGTTGGAACAGTATTCGTCAAAGTAGTATAGAGCATACTGCATAATATGTATATGCATTTAAGCAAGTAGATATGTAACAGAATCTGTCCTTCTTGGCTTCCACTCAACATTGGTGTTTGACAGGAAGAACAGGCGCCAAACATAGGATTAATCCTATATTAAACATAATAATAAATATTTACATTCTTGGCTAGTTTCATTTATATTTTTTCGCAAATTCAATAAGTCTGTCTTATTGTTTGCTAAATGTATTTATGTTTTGAAGAATAAATATCAAATATTCCTCGTTCTTAAATAGAAGCAAAACATCACATATAAGAATCAATTAAGGATCTTACTAGCCAATGGAGTGCGAATGGTTTAGTCTGCTTTAATTTTATCTTTACTAAACCTGTGACGAATCGTTCAAGTGAAAATATGAATTCAATGACTCATAAAAAAACTGTTTTTTCTGTCCAAACACCAGTTTTTCAAAAAACCGATTTCAGTTTTCCCTCCCTAAGCTGCTTTACTATTGAAGCGCAGTCTATTCTATTTAATGTGTCTGGGTCTATCAGTTCAAATTTATCGAAGCAGGGCTGTCTGGTTTTTCGAACTACTGCTCATAACAAACCGGCACTCAGGTTTCCCAAGATGCAACGCTTTAGCAGTTTTTTCAGCTACCGCGCATAACATAGTAGCCGAAACTATGGGAACTGCCACTGAGTATCCCAAGATGCACCGCTCTAGCCTGCTTCTTTCGAGCGAAACTGCACACATACAAATAGACCACTCTATTTTCTTTCCTAACTCTATGGTTTTTACGATCCGTGGCCGGAAACTCAAGACCGATGCCAACAGTTGAAAAATAAGCTAGTTTCCGTGGGACTGCTCCAGGGCATCATGTAGCTCTAGCGCTAAGCAACGATATTTACCAAAGCTACGGGACGTAACCAGAAGCAGCCCCGGCACAAAACAAGCACACCGCCACACTAACTTTCAGCGTTTCTGATTGGCTGAAGCCGCGTAAGTCACGTGGCTCCCAAGCGTACGACAATTACAATTTTATATTATATAGAGATAATTTTGTTAAGGGGTCATAGGAGTCTTAAAAATGTGCAATGAAGGTAATTAGAAATTATTTTAAGAACTTTTTCTAAAAAAATTAATAAAATTTTTAAAATTTTGATTTTAAATGTTTTTTTAAAATAATTTATAATTAAAATTGAGCTGAGAATTTAGGTATAAGTCTTTGTTTGTACATATTTGTACAATATAAAGTCATTTTCTTGGTCAATTTTTCAATGTTGACCTAAAAATTTGCCGCGCAAGCCTAATCCCAATGTGTTCAAATAGCTTCATGTTTAATATCATTTATTTTAGTTTTGGCTAAAGTTTCATAAATTTTAAAAATTGTTTTATATTAAATAAATCTTGTAGAATTACATACTACGAATGCAGAGAAATGCTTGGCGAGAAAAACTATTGAAGCCGCATGAAAGCCTCCAATTTGAATAAACACGTTCAGTGGCTTCATTTTGTAAACCTATTTTTGCATTGGTTGTTACTAGACTAGGGCTGCATATGGACTACTAGCTGTATGGTCCCGCCTTACTGTGAACCCGTTAACTTCGCATTGCTTCCTTTTAGAGGCATGCTTACTTGTGAAAATTCACTCAAAATCAAAACAAAATTAAATTCATGTTGGCGCATACGCACTTAAAAAAGCAAACACTAATAGAGGATGAAGCAGCCTTAGGGCGAGCGCATATCTCAACCAAACTCAATCAATCAAACTAATAGAGGATGGCGTCAAGCCCCCGTTTCGGCCTGGTCCATGCATTTTCAAGCCCTGTTATGGTCCCGCAATCCCACATGGATGAAGTTTTTTTTTTTAAAACTAATTATATTAATTAAAAATCACAATCAAATATGAAAAAACTAAGCATCAGGTGCACACGTAGGTATTAAAAGGAATCTATATTAAAAATTTCGAATTTTTTAGAGCAGTCTAAGTAGGTTTTTTTGCGATCCACAGACACACACACAGACACACACACACACACACACACACACACACACACACACACACACACACACACACACAGACAGACTCGTTCTTTTATTATTATAGATTGGCGAGTTATTTTAGCTGTGTGATTGTTGATCCGGTCAGTGCATATGACGGGTGCGAAAGATGACGCTTACAGTACAGCAGAGGGTGCTCCTTGTGGCAAGTTATATTGAAACAAATTCGTGGAAAGAATGTTTTCAGTTGTTTGCTAATGAATTAAATGGTATAAAAGTGTCATAAAAGAGTGTTATGCAACGTTTAGTTACCCACGACACCTGAAGCAGGAGACCGGCATATCACGACAGTCAAGCTGACTAATTCTCCACCTAGGCCTGAAAATGCATACCTACAAAGTTTAGTTTTGTTTATCATTGCACAGAGCTTACACGAGGGCCATTGGCGAAGAGCTTAGTATTTTAGAACCACAGTCAAGGGACGAGTCGACACCTGAGTAGGCACCCAACGCAATCGTTAAGGCTACATCTTACGCAGCGTTGGGACTTTGGAGAATATTTAATGTGAACTTAAAGGGTGTTAACAAAAGTACGCAAAGTGCTCCCTTAATTGTTTTGAGCAGTGTATTTCATATAACTTACAATGACATTTTCATATTAAGATTAGCAATTAGCGACTTCACAAAATGCAGCATAAAAATCACATTTAGGGCCCTATACGAATTCTGTTTCACTTTCTACCATCTGTTGCTTTGTCTAGTATAACCAGCGGGGGTTTTCTCGGCTTCCTTTTACTGATGTAAACGGAGAGCGGTGCCCATTAAAATGTCAACCAGATAATACTACAATTCGTCATGGATAGACTGTCTGAATCTTATGTTTCCACGAATTTCTTCTACAGCGGCAAGTCTCTTTTAAGCCAACGCCTTGATTTACATAAACCTTCACCAAGACCAGGCTTTAAAAAAAAAAGAATGTTCCCTCCCCTGCATCTCCAAGATAAACCATAAAAATCCATCCACACTTAAGTTAACTGCTTCCCCAAACCATAGAAATTCTCCAAAGCATCACACCAAAAAAGTGAAAAAAGTCGAGCCGTGCCAAAACTTGATTTTCGTTAGTTTTTCATGGAATTGGAAATATATCATTCTTCTGTAACCTATTGGAGCAGCACGACTTAACAACTCCCCATACACTCCTCTTCCCTTATTCTGATTACCACCCAGGAAACAAATGAAACGATTCGTAGTTTTTTACCTGTTTTTTTCCTTATATGAAAGAACAGCGAGATGAGCTTTTTTAGTTTAGTACATTCATTTCATAATTTTTTTAAAGTGTCATTCCTTCATTTTGTATTTTAAGTTTACTTTTTTATTTTGTGATGTATTATGGCTCAATCTTACTGTACAGGAACAATCATAACCTGTATTGCGTTGTTTTGCAACGTTTTTAAAATAGTAGAAAATTAACCTATTTTATTTATTAACATACACATGTATGGGAAATAAGATTAAAAACATTTTCTTAGAGATCTGTTTGTATGGTACTATTTGAGTCTCTTACTGTAAAGTGGGCCCATGGTTGGACGACTAACTTTTTAATGATGAATACAATGTAAAATATATCTACAACAAGTGAGAAAGAAAAGTAGAGAATGGAACAAAACGCTGTGCCTTTTTTAAAAAGTCGTAATCTTTTGTTCCTTTTCTGAATGATTGACAAATTCTAAGCTTTTGTAAAAGTTTTCTTTTTTCGAATTTTTATATTGTAATAAGACTGTTTAACTCAGCAAATTAAGGCGTGGATTTAGTACGTCTAATTCATAGAAACGTACAAAATTAAGCAATCTTCAAATTTCAATTGGTATGCCTAAAATAACTTTTAAAGTTGGATTTCTTCGGTTCTTTTTTTTTTAACTTGTAGAACTAAATCGTCTTCTCGGAAGGAGTTTGTCAACATGCAAATGGGCACGATTACCTATTGGCCTGCGTATACTCACGTTTCTTCCTCTCAACATTTTAAGTGAAAGAAAAAGCATGCCTTCCCCTTGGGACTTAACTCTTTTTTACATTTAGTGGTTTATATAATGTGTACCTGCAATTTACAGGTGATCTATCAAATAAGAGAAACATATATAAAGTTATTTGCTGTGCAAAACTTGAGCCTAAAGTAAATAATTTGTTCTGTGTGTGTGCATAGTCTCCATTATATTTCTTATTTTCAAACATATTTTACTCTATGTCTTATAGGATCAATAACCACTATGTAAAACCAGTTAGCGAGCAATGGTTAGTAGAATTAACTTCATGTCTCTAATAGATGATGGGTTACTTTTAGCTGTCCTAATCTCTAAAGTAAAGTTAACATTTCAAAACAAATCTTAGGTATAAACTGATGATTATTCCGTTCCAAATGGAAGTCCATTACAGGATTATTTAGACTTAATAAACTACCATTAATGCATTTTTGTACTTCCAAGGCATACTGGAGTAAAGCCAAGAACTTTCGGTACATTACAGAACAGCATATGATTGAAAAAATTGGATTTGGTATTGATTTGATACAGAAAAATAAATATGAAAAAATTGGATTTGGTATTGATTTGATACAGAAAAATAAATAGATGTTTTAAAATCATGACAATTATTTTCAAAGCAATATACATATGTTACATTTGAGATTAAAAAAAAACCCTAGATTAAGTTCAAAAATTAAAATTTAGGTACAGTTGCATTAAAGAAAATACGTAGGCTTTTGCATTGATTCATAAATACGTTTTTTAATCGTAGTTATTTTCAGTGAAATTTTTAAGTCGTAGATTTGTTATAGAAAAACAAGGAGTACTAAAAGAACTAAAATAGCCTACTTTACTGTTACTTAAATACTCACTGAAATTCTTATATGAAAACTAGCATGTTTGTAATAGTAAATGTCATCAATAACCGTTTCTACACAAAATTTGAACACTTTAGAAAAAAAGTCTCCAAACACATCATCTTGACTGTGGTTCTAAAATACGACGCCCGTCGCCAATAGCCCTCGAGTAGCTCTAGTACGACGATAATTCAAACTGAACTAAACTGAACCAAACACATCATCCAACTATACTTTTAACTGCTAAAAGCCATAATAAAACATTTCCATTAATTTCTTTCGCAAATCAAGGTAATATTGTTTATCGTATGCTTCATTTATTTGTAGTTCGAAGAAATATTAAATATTTATCAATAAGGAAAACATGAAACTTCTTCGCTAAACTGCACTAAAAACATAAGAAATGTAATTTAAAAGTAACCATATTTTTGAAGCGATTTTGGAAAAATTTCAGACAGGCATCGTCAGCACGTCAGTACCGATACTTTTTTTTTTAATTCTTTCGAATTAAAAAAAGAAAAGTAAACTAAAAAAAATTACCTTGCCGAATTCTTAGTAAAAAAAGAGCAATCAAAGAACTACATTGTGCTACATTTTATGGCGTCATTTCAAACTAATTTATAAAAAGAATTGCTTCAATTTTTTTTTATTTTATAACAAATTAAGTTTCTCATGTCATTGTTGATGCTTTAAAATGTTGAGAGATGTTGCAATATTTAATGTTGAGCGATTACAGTGACTTGAAATTATATTTCAATGCTAATTCAGACAGTAGACAAATGCCCATCCAGACGTTCAGACAGAGGGACAAAAACTATGAAAGTTGGTTCTCTGTGGTCATATTTGTTTCTAATAAAAAAGAAATTTTGAGATCGGACGAATGCAACCAATTTTAAAAGGAGAGTACGGACGGACAGACAGACAGGCGGCAGACAGACGGATGGACATCGTCAGCCTGCCAATACCTACTTTTTTCAATTTCGAATTAAAAAGAAAAGTAGGGATGATCAGGCAAATCAAGATCAGGCAAATGTTTCACAATGTACATGTTAATATTCAATTAAATACCAACTTCCATTCAGTCATCACTTCACTCTTCCCAATTTATGATGACATAAATCGTTCAAAAAGTATTTTTCATCGCGTACCGGATACTCTGAATTGGATTAACATTCGGCGGCATGGCGGTACTATTTAAAACACTGGTGAATGTTAAAAGATTGATTGTAGCTGCTGTGAGAAATATTAGTAACTGAAAGATTTAAGATAACGTGGGGTAGAAATGTTTATCCCAGTCAAAAGATTAGCAAAATTTACGTTCTTATTGGGGAACAGTTGCTATGAGTTTCTTTTCTTTATACTCGATTATTATTACAATTAGGGGAGCACTTTGAGTACTTTTGTTCTTTTTCCAGTCCCAACATTTTGTTTTTTATTCTTAAATTCTGAAATTTGAAAAATAGATTCATTATGCATCCAGAATGAAATGGAAAAAACAAAGAAAAAATCGCAATTTTTTAAAACTAAATTGTAAGGAAAAAATATAATCATAACTTTTTAATAAATTATAACAATACTTTTTTTCAAAACTTTATTTGTTAAAAATAATTCAAATAAATATTTAAACATTGAAAATATGCAAGCAAGAAGAATTTAAGGTCAATTTTTTAATAAAATTCTTTCAGAGTATTTTTATTTTATTTTGCTACATGTTTTTCATATTTTTATTTAATTAAAACAATCGTTATTTAATTCTTCAAAAGACATGATTATGCTATCTAACTATATAAAAAGAAAATACAACTTTATGGAAAAATGTATTTAGAGTATGATAAAGCTTATTTGAAATAAGTGCGAGCTTAACTTAGTGAAAATAAAATACGCAACCTGGTGATTCCGAATTTAATCCTTTTAAATGGAAGGCGCCATGCGCTCCCTTAATAGCTTAGAACAGTACGCAATCAAACTGAAAATGAGCGAACTTATATAAGGGTTACCATAATGGACGGAGGATGTTAGGATTCCCGTTATTAGATCAATAGCCTGGATAATTTCTGTTATATTCTTATGTCTATTGGCGATGATATTTCTTAGGATTCATTTGATTACCAACAATTAGAGGGGATGTGGAACCCAGTCGGTTAGGCACTCGTCTACACTCTTAAAACAAAAGAGTGAAATCCACTCCAGTTGGAGAAGTGCATTTTCGACACCCTAAAGGCATGCATATTTTCTCAGACTGAGTTAAAACCACTCGTTTGGAGTGATCCTGTCGGAGGTTTAACACACAAAGGATCCACTCCAAAAGGAGAAGTGCATTTTCCAGTCTGGAGGAGTGAAATCCACTCAGACTGAGGTAAATTGGGAGTGTTTGTTTTAAGAGTGTAGCATGCGAAAGGTCCCAGGTTCGGGTCCGGGCATCGCCAAAAAAAAAAAAAAAAACTGCCGACCTATAAACGGCCCGTGCAGCCAAAAATGTCCGACGAATAATACCCCGTGTAAGGGAGTGCACGTTAAATATCATTCAAAGTCCTAACGCTGCACTTTTAAAACAGAAGAGTGAAATCCACTCCAGTTGAGATGTGCATTTTCGACACTGGAAAGAGTGAATATTAACTCAGACTGAGTTAAAACCACTCGTTTGGAATGATCATGTTGGAGGTTTAACACACAAAGAATCCGCTCCTTTCGGGGAAGTGCCTTTTTCTAGACTGGAGGAGTGAAAATTAACGCAGACTGAGTTAAAATCGCTCGTTCGTTTTAAGAGTGTACCGTTTGCGTTGGGTGCCTATTCAAGTGTTGGCTCGTCACTTGACTGTGGTTCTAAAATACGACGCCCGTTGCCAATAGCCGTGGTGTAGCTCTAGTGCGCCGATAATTCAAAACCAAAAACCAACCACATTCTTATAATCAGAATCCTAATAATTGGAGTTAATTGGATAAAAGGCTGGACAGTCAGATAATTTGGTTATGTTCGGTCAAGTTATTATTTTGGTCTCGCGGTACAAAAAAAATCTTAGGCATGACATCCAATAATATTCGGATAATCAGAGTAACGAGAAATAGCAAATTTTCGGTGAATCGAAAGCACGCAACTCTGGCGATCTTAAAATCACCAACACTCTTAAAACAAATGAGTGAAATCCACTCCTAGGATAAGAGCATTTTCGACACTGGGAAAGGAGTAAAAATAACTCAGATTGAGTTAAAATTAACTCGGACGGAGTTAAAACCACTCGTTTGGTGTGATCCAGTCGTAGGTTTAACTATACAAATTAGTGAAATCCACTCCAATAGGGGAAGTGCATTTTCGACACTGGAATGAGTGAAAATTAACTCAGGCTGAGTTAAAATATCTCGTTTGTTTTAAGAGTGTAGTTTCGTGATTGTGAGGTTGAATGCAGAATTACAGACCATAATTTAAAGAATTTTTAAACTAGTTTTTGAAAGTAATTTTTTAAAAAAATGTTCCTAGGCAATGTGCATTTGCGCCTAGTTTTTAAAGTGATTGCTCCTAAATTTCTGTATCCAATTTCGAACACTGGTCATCACTCCACCTTCCGGCTTTCCGAATATTCTAATTTGGAGCCTCTGGGCCCTCGTCGGCATAGCGGTAGCATCATAAAACACTGGAATAGTTGCTAAAAGATTGATTGCAAAGCTGCAGTGAGATGGAGTATTGATAGATTTCAGATAACATGGCGTTGAAATGTTTATCCCAGCCAAAATATAAGTAATTTATACGCTCTCATTGGAGAACAACTGTTATGTGTTCCTCTTATGTATACTCGCTGATTATTGTTCTTCGATTTAAGAGTTTCCAACTGATGTCCCTTGTAGTAAAAGTGTTGTTTTATTTTACAAAAAAGACACTCCAAGAAAATGGAAAATGTTTTTTTTCGTTCTTTATCTTGCTTTACTAAATAATGATAGTTATTATCGTTATTTCGCATAATACAAAATCTTAATATCGCTTCTGGACACATAATAAGTAATTTGATATAATGAGATTTTGAGTGAAAATATGGTCAAAAACAATTTATTTTAAAATATCAAAATAAATTGATACTCTATATTTCCCCTTTTTTTCGGATTTATGAGTTATTTACATAAAACATCTACTCGTGGACCAAACAAAAGCTCAACAAAGACAAACGAATAACTTTTCTGTTTCAGAGGTGCTAAGCTACGCAAAGTTAATTTTAGAATGGTTGAATTAGAGAGTTTAAATATTTTGTATATGTATAGCAAAAAGAACGGCACCCTAGTTAGAATACAAGCATGATTTATGGTTATTTTCGTCGAAAGATATTTGATTGTGCTGACACTCTTAACAATTATAAGTAGGGAAAGACCGGGACCAGTTTTCTATGTTTTCTTCTTTTAAATTGTATAGCTTTTACTTTTATTTATTTTGGAGCTAATACGATGTCATTATCTGCCTCACATGCTTATCTGCAAAGAAGCATTACTATTTTCCCAAAAGGTAAATATACTTTTTGCAGGAAGTGGTTAAATGTAAGTATGTTGGTTTGGAAAACGTGCCCCGTATGCGGAGTAAATTTCCCAGACCGACAAAAAGTAATTGGGCAAATTTTCCAATTATTTTTTTAAAGATTTATCACATTTCTAAAACATTTTGTAATTTTTTAAGTAGATTTATTATAAACTAAAAGAGTATAGTACCCAAAATAAAAAGTTTGGTGAGATGGCTTCCCCCTTTTTTTGAACAAGCCAATTGACTCAAAACTTTAGGTGCAAAATGACACATTACTACTGTATAGCGAAATTATTCATGATCTAAGGGGGGTATTTAAGTTACTGGGTGCTTTTCGGCTACTACATCCATTGTTGATGGCTTTTAGAACAAACATAAAATGTTTCAGAATGGTACGAGTTCACTCTACTTCCTTTTTCATTACTATGCAAACAATTTTGAATCTAGAGCAAAACTTTTATTCATTACGTATTCATCCGATGAAAATAAGTTGATGTTTGAAATATTAAGTTTAATCTACAAAGGTTGGAGTGCTTTTCTACAAGGCATTGTTGGAAATCTTGCCACGTAAAATTTTGGAAAACCTGCCCCGTCGTCATATTTTGACTTTAATAGTACCCTGACGAGAAGAATTTAAAAAAAAAATTGAAAACGAATGTATAGTTACGCAGAGAGAGGAGCCACTTTTGAGTATACGCAATGATAAAACTGTAAGTTTAATAAAAGTAAGTTTATTTTAGGTCTGAATGCAAGCATGAAAATTCACTCAATGTTGAAAAAATCACAAAAACAGCTCTAACAACGACAATAATTCAACACCATCTGAGCAAAAATTCTTGTGGGTGACATAAAACGGGTTGCTTCATAAACCAAACTGCCATTTGGAGCCTTTCTAACGGCTCATTTCTTATGTAAGGCCTGGTGGAAAATTGACCCAAATGGGAAAACTAGCAAGGGTTTCCCCTAATATAAAGATAACTAAATAAGAAGGTAAAGAAGCGACAGATTTTTGTGTAATATGAATTAAGTTTGGGAATTAATTAAGGTTTCGCTCATTCGGTAAATTGATTTTTAATTAACAGTGTTTGTTAGACAAAGTGTAAATGAAGAATATTGGCTAATTTTGTAAGCCACTCATAACTTAAGAGTATCACATAGTATGGTAAGATTAACTCTCGACATTTGTTAAATATCAGAATGTCAAAATAATATCGAATTGACATCGGAACAGTCGCGCTACTAGAATAGTAGAGAATCAGAGTGATTTCTGAATATAGGAATATACATATTCCTGAAAGATATTACAAAATTCGAATAAGATAGGAAGGTGATTGGTTTGTTGACATAGATTTTCAGGCTTGTGTGCTTGATGGTCAGAGACCCGCTTATAAACCTTCGTCAAGACAGACGCAACACACACGTACATAAGTGACAGATGGTGCCATCTATTGAGCGCCTCCTCCACAATTATAGACATGTCCCTGAAGGGGAGGGAAATAGTCTCCAGGGACCAGTCAGTTTGGGCGCTAAATAGCGGCTCTAAAAATATTGCGGGGAATTAAGAAAATAAAATAATGATACAAATTCTTATCACTGTTGATAAGAAACCTGGTTTGCTAGGCAGCTGATTATGTGTTGGGGAGAAAGTAGGTGCACTTACATGAGCCATCGAATCCATGGATTGAAGAGAAACACAGCAATTTTTCTCTCTTGGGGATTTTTTCCCAGACAGAACCGGAATTGCGGGGTTTATTGAGGGGTTTTGCAAACCCTCCAATGAAGGAGGTTTGATGTTTCATGCCATGGATTCGGCCACAGACTATCATTTGGGTTATAAATGCTGCTCGACCTCTTTTTACCCTAATGCGGATTTTGGCATTCCATGGATTCGATGGCTCATGTGAACGCGCCTAGTACAATGCGTTCTGGCAGGGCCTTCTAGGTTCTGGGAAATGAGGACAAATTTTGGTGAAAATACTCTGTCCGTCCACAGAAATCGTCACCCCTTTTAGTTGATTTGTCCTGAGTCTACTTATAATTGTCGACATTTCCCTGTTGTCACAATTAAATTCAGTACTAAAGTTTGTATTAGCTTGGTGACTAGACATGGGGCCCGTTCTCAAAAAGAGCAAACGCCGGCTATTCACCGGCGTTCGGGGGAAAAATCTCTCTGTAGGGAAAATTGCGGTATCGAAAATGTACCCACTCCCTGGGTAGTAATGATTTTATTACCCCCCCCCCCCATGATGAATGTCGGCTTTGGTACTCACTCGCAACCAAACCAAAGAGCAAATTAGCAAAAATGGAGAACAAGTGGAACCATGCTGAAGTGTTGTTTCTATTAGCTTCGTGTGAAGAGAAAAACATAAGAAATGCCGAAGCGTATGGAGAAATCGCTAATCTAATGAAAGAAAAGGGATACTGCAAAACAAGTGCTCAAGTCCGTTCTAAAATGTTATGTCCAATGTCTGTCCTCGAATTTCCAACAGCAAAAGAATTGTTTTTAGTAATTCTTGCGACGACATCGCTTACAAAAGGCGCGTTTACATGAGAAATCGAATCCATAGATTGAAGAGCTCAGCAATTTTTCCCTCTTGGGGATTTTCTCCCAGACGGAACCCGAAATGCAGGGTTCATGGAGGGGTTTTCCCAAACCTTCCAATGAAGGATGGTTTAATGCTTCATACCATGGATTCGGCCACAGACTCTCATTTGGGTTAGAAATCCTGCTCGACCCTTTTTTCTCCTAATGTGGATTTTGGCATTCCACGGATTCGATAGCTCATGTAAAGGTGCCTATTAGGGGAAAAAGAGGTCGAGCAGGATTTCTAAGCCCAAATGATGGTCTGTGGCCGAATCCATGGTATGAAACATCAAATCCTCCTGCATTAGAGGGTTTGCGAAACCCTCCAATGAACCTTGCCATTCCGGTCCTGTCTTTGAGAAAATCCACAAGGGAAAAAGGGAAAAATTGCTGCGCTTGCTCTTCAATCCATGGATTCGATGACTCATGTAAACACGCCTAAAGTAACGTTAAAAAAGATCACACAGTACAGAAACCAAAGATCTTGAAGTATCAAACCACAACGAACAAACAACACCCCTAGAAGGATGTGACGTGCCACCTACGTCATTTCCGGAATGCCGGTATCTGCATGCGAATGGGGTTATAAGGGCCTTTTTACACGGAGCACCTTGATCACGGAACGTCCATAGGAATAACATGGAGAACCGCTGTAGAGAATTTTTCATTGAATTTTTTTGTGGAAACACGAAAATCGGTAAACCGGTTTTGCGGAGAGATATAGGTAACCAATCAGCATCAAGTATAGCTCTGACGTCTTGTTGGCAAAAATCGAGTTTGCCAAATGGAGAAAAATCTTCTTTATGCTCGCCAATGTTGATTTTTGTAGTTAGTACTCCTTGTTAAATCGGCTTGTGGGGAGCCTTGTGGTTAAGATCTCGATCTCGTTATCGTAAGGTTTCGCGATCAAGTCTCGGTACCACTGAAGACCCATCGAATATGACGTGCTCGTTAAATCTGTTCAGGGACCGAAAGTCCTGTGATGTGGTCATTGCACATTTTCTCACGGGTACAGGTTCCTGGAGACTATTTCCCTCCCTTTCAGGGACTTGTCTGAATTGTGGAAATGGCGCGCTATAGATGGCAGCATCTGTCACGTATAAGTGCGTGTGTGTGTTGTGTCTGTCTTACATAATGAAGGATTATAAGCTAGAGCCCTCTATATCCCTACTGTGTAGAAAGAGATGCGACAATGGGGCCGAAAATTGTCCAAGCCGGGTTGCCAAGGTGAAGCAGCCGGGGAGAAACTAGTCGGACTTGCTTGAGTTTGGCGGTTTATCGCTTTTCGTACATATCTTAGTAATCCTTCCCGGGAAGAGTAGTTAGTTTTGCTTCTGCAACTACTGATTTTCTAAATTTAATGAAAGATTTGAATGTTTAAAAGGGTTATCTCAGCAGTATTGCGGTTCAATAGATTAATTTCGGCAAAGACAGTGAAATAAATCGGATTGAATCTTAAAACAGTTAAATAAATTTCGGTACAATCAAAAACAGTAACGATTTCAGTTTTACGACATATGAATTTAGAATATATGTACGAGTTATGAGTTTGTTTTACTGCATAGAACCCCCCCCCCCCCACACACACACACACAAAAAAAAACACTGTTAGTTTAAAACCACAAACTTGGAAAATATACTCGAGAATTTCCAGAACAATTGCAGAGCTAGTGTGAGAACGTGCTAAGTGACATTTTTGAAAGAATTTAGGTTTTCTGTTTTCTCTATATAATATAAAATTGTAATTGTCGTACGCTTGAAAGCCACGTGACTTACGCGGCTTCAGCCAATCAGAAACGTCAGAAACGCGGAAAGTAAGTGCGGCCGGTGTGCTTGTTTTGTGCCAGGGCTACTTCAGGTTGCGTTCCGTGGCTTTGGTAGAGAAAGTTTCTGAGAGCTAGAGCTACGTGATGCCCTCTGGAGCAGTCCCACGGAAACTAGCTTATTTTTCAACTATTGGCATCGGACTTGAGATTCCGGCCACTGATCGTAAAAACCATAGAGTTAGGAAAGAGAATAGAATGGTCTACATGTATGTGTTCAGTAACGCAGAAGGGAAGCAGGCTAGAGCGGTGCATCTTGGGATACTCAGGGGCAGTTTCCATAGTTTCGGCTACATTGTTATGCGCGGTAGCTGAAAAAACTGCTAAAGCGCTGCATCTTGGGCTACCTCAGTGCCGGTTTGTTATGAGCAGTAGCTCGAAAAACCTGACAACCTTGCTTCAATAAATTTGAATTGATAGACCCAAAGACATTAAATAGAATGGACTACGCTTCAATAGTAAAGCAGCTTAGGGATGGAAAACTGAAACCGTTTTTTTAAAACCGGTATTTTGGCCCCGGTTTTGACAGAAAAAAAAATTATGAAGCCGGTCTGAATCGGAAACCGCTTTTTTTGGGAAAAACCTAACAGAAACTCTTTTTTTCTCAAAAACTGCCACCCTTTGCAAATTAGCATTATGTCCTAAACATCACAAATCGCCAAAAGGCGAAAGGTTGCTACATATGGCAACTTAACGCTACCGTTGCGTTACGAACTATTCCAATTGTCGCCAGACCTGAATATCAGCTGGCCAGACGAAGTAGTGACTTGCATCTATTTCCAAGTCACGTGGGTTTCTACCATCGCAGTTGCTTGGTGTTTTTTTAATGTTTTTGCAGACGATTTTTTTGCGCATATTTCTTATTTTTTTCTGGCTTTTATAATAAATATTTAATTGCATTCTTTTAATCTCTGAGCATGTAAACAATCGTGAATGTTATACTCTTAATTCATCAACGTTTTTTGCAATATGCCAAATGCTTGTGCAATTCTTAATTGTAAAGAGAGGTAAAAAAAAGGATTTGTCACACCTTCACAAGTAAAATTACTTAGTTCTGCATACTTTTAGTAATTGTGTTCTTTATAAACTATACTTTCTATCGAGGGAATTTATTCTAAAAGCTCTTTTATACTGAAGAATCATATTCATGATTAAGTCAACGTTGTTAGAATTCTAATTCTAATTAATATTTTGGACCAAGTCAATTAAATTAGTGGTCTGGAAATTAACAGCTTAGAAGTAGAATATTTTTGGTACAATTTGGTAAAAAAACTTTTTTTGCAATCGTAGTTTTTGAGTTATTTATATTTAACCCTTTCAGTTCCAGTGATGCCATTTGGAATCATCACTTTCAATATTTTTTTTCCAAATGTTTATAACCCGTTATGACATCCAAACACACATCATTCGATTCTTCACACTTTGTTCTATTAGACAATATTTTACATTAATCTCAATAGAAGTCAGAACTACTATTTTTTTATATAGAACTAGGGGGCTCCGCCCCCTGCTCGCTATCGCTCGCCAACCACCGGAATTGCTGCGCAATTCCATTGACCGCTTCGCGGCCGGTAGGGAACTTCGCTCTTGCTCGCTTCCGCTCGCCAACCCCCTAGAACTGCTACGTAATTTTTCCTTGTTTGCTCCGCAAACAAACATTCAAGACTCATTAGTGGGTACTGCAAAGTTCACTTCAGTACCACATATTTAAAACACAATTTAAACTATTTCGGTAAAAATAATTACTAATTTTATTTTTTAATAATATGGTCAGATACCTTAAATTATATAACTCGAAGTGTTTTTTAGGTAATATATATATATTTATTTTGTTGTTTTCCACAGTTACAAAAATTTGCCATTATTTCAAAAACCATATAAAAAATTAAAGTAATTTTTTTTCTTATGGAACTCTTATTTTTGTCCTAAAATAAGCTTATTTTGTGAATATCAGATGTTTCTGTAGTGTAGTAAATTTTTGGGACTGAAATTGTTAAAAAGTCGAACATTTGATGAATTTGAAATATATCGATGCGTTTTAGAAAGCTGGGTATATTCCAGGTGAAGAAAAATTAAAAAGCAATATTTCAAAAAGACCTATTTGGATTTTTTTATATCGGATCATTAGAACGAAAGTTATTACGGCTGAAAATATTCACCATGTCAATCATCAACATTGATGACCATGCCAATCATCAACATCATGTCATTATATTACAGCAACACTCTACAAAAACCTACTTAATGTTCTTTTAAATTAATTTTTAATGCAGAGTCCACGTAACTCAATTGTTCAAGTAATTTTCAATCGACGTACAAAAGCAAAGGAATAATCTGATACGGTATCAGGTTATTCCTTTGTTTTTGTACGTCTTAATACATATCAGTGATATCTATTAAGAAGATCTTAAAAAAACTAACGATTCATCTTTGTTCCTTTCGAAGCTTCGTTATCATACCATTAGATTGTCGGCCTCATGTGTTCAGGTCGTTGTGGAAAAATTCGCCAAACTCTAAACTCGCCATACATGTGGGCCAAACGCGACACAGTCATGTGACTGTGTACGTTAGATGATGAGGGCACTTTAGGTTTGCCAATGTGCAGTAGGGTGGTTCGAAAAAACAAAATTTTCGAGTATCATCTTCAAACCAGTCGCAAAAGTTGCTTATCGTCATGCTGATTAACGGAAAAAAATTAAAAAATTCTAAATTTATAAATATAATAGGCCCCGTGGGTTTGAAGTTTCGAAAAAAAGGTAAAAAACGACTAACTTCGAAATATCAGCCAAAATTTGCAAATAAATTATTTAGCTTCCAAACTGCATTTTTCAGGTTTTAAATACTTCAGTTATTACGAAAAAAATTGCTTCAAACGTATTTGTTTGTAATATCAAGTCTCACAAAAAATTCAAAATGTACAAATTTGAAGAAATTTTGAGATTTTCCTTGCTCTCAAAACCTAAGCTATTTTGGAGTCAACTCCATAAAAAACATTTTACTACATTAAAATAATAGATTTATAAAATATAAAGTCGATTTGGGCAGGAAATCGGCCTTATATCCCTAGAAAGTCAGGACCGTCGCGTGGTGCGGGGCCCGTTACCCCTTATTATGATGGCTCCAAATAACAGTGAACAAAAATGGAAATAAGCTTTGAATATGGATGATAACATTTAAATTAATATATATTTTTCTATTTTAAAAGAATTCCTGTTAATTCAACTATTGGCTATACAGATAAAGGGGAAAAAGTAATCAAGTTGGTATGACAGCCGAGATACATATTCCAGCGTCAATGCCTCATTTGACAAATATCAATTACCGGTTATCAACCTTGAATAAATATGAAAACTTTGTGAAAGGGAAGTATAATTTAAAAATCTTATGTTTTAACCAGTCATGGCAATTTTAAAACTAGAATTGACGGTAAACTTAATTTTACACTTAAAATTCAATTATTTGTCTTTTTATTTGCTGTATTAAAAATTAAAATCCGATGAAGTAATGAAGTTTTAAAATAGAGATTCCCTTGCCGGTACCGATAGAAGGGGGAAAATGGGAGTTATTAACCATTTATACAACTTTCCTGTTCGCCAGTCGGTACTTGAAAATAGATGTAACGCATAAATCAGGCTGGCCACTTGAGAACGCATGATACTCCAATAGCTATAGCTTATATCATAACGAGAAATCGACGAGAATTGGTTCTAAGGATTGATTTCGATTGAGTTCAGTAAGAATTGTTGTGAAATGTCATCTCAGTAAACGAAGTTTGGTACCAGACAGAAAAATCGCTGTAAAATTTTCGGTTTTCCTAAGTATCTTACCAGCATATGAAGATGTGATATTTTATTGCTTACGAAGAAATCTTATCTCATGCAATTAAAAAAGTAGAATATTTACAAATAGCAGACAGTGTTGCTGTACTCAGGTTGAAAAAAAATATCACAAGGGTTTCACTCCATCACATTGGTATTGTACATATGATAAAACTGTTTAACGATAAGTATTGCAAATTGAAAAAAAAAAAAAAAAACTTATAAGCATTTCAATAAAAGAGCAAGTTTTCATGTTAAAGTGAATGAATTCGTAAATTAAGCTCAAACAAACTTTTTGGTATTGATTATCGATCCTAAAAACGAAAAAAAAAAATACCTATTTTGCACATTCTGAAAATGTGCTATTATCAAAGCCCGCAAAGATATTCTTGAGCTGGGCTACAATAAAATAATAAAAGCTATGAAAGTAATATCGAAGGATAAAAAAACCTCGCATTTTAAAATTCTCAAAATAACTTTAATGCTACAGAGTATATCGAATTAATAAATTGAGATGCATGTGTAAATTATATCCACCACCCATTCTGAGGAACGTAAGTAACATTGAAATGTTATCACTTATTAAAATGTTATACGAGCTCATGATTAAAAGTAACCAGTTTTCTACTACACTCAATCAGTCGAGAGTTGTGTTAAGCTTGTAATACAAGCCTCAACTAAAACATGTGGTCATTAATCTCGAGATGGCTTCATAAGGTCTATTCGTTTGTTTAGAAGCCCTATGCAGAAATTTCATAAAAATCTCTTTAAATGCATTTACTTGGAAAAGAAACACTAAAGAATAAATATATATTCACATTTATATAATTGCATATCTGTGTATTAAACTTCAAGACAAAAAATATGGTTGGATGAGTACACCCGCAGGGTGAACTCGAATTGCAATAACCTCCCCGTGGTGAGTTCGTGGTCATTTCATAAACTAATATAAATAAAGTGGGAAAAGAGCAGCATTTACGGGAATTCTTTTAATTTAAATAGACAAATATACATTAACTTAAATGTTATCATCCACATTCAAAGCCGATTTTCATTTTTGTTCGCTGTTATTGGGAGCCATCATAATAAGGGGTGACGGGCCCCGCACCACGCGACGGTCCTGACTTTCTAGGAATATAAGGCCGATTTCCTGCTCAAATCGACTTTATATTTTATAAATCTATTATTTTAATGTAGTAAAATGCTTTTTTATGGTGTTGACTCCAAAATAGCTTAGGTTTTGAGAGCAAGGAAAATCTCAAAATTTCTTCAAATTTGTACATTTTCAATTTTTTGTGAGACTTAATATTACAAACAAATTTGTTTGAAGCAATTTTTTTCGTAATAACTGAAGTATTTAAAACCTAAACATTGCAGTTCGGAAGCTAAATAATTTATCTGCAAAATTTGGCTGATATTTCGAAGTTAGTCGTTTTTTACCTCTTTTTCGAAACTTCAAACCCACGGGGCCTATTATATTTATAACTTTAGAATTTTTTAATTATTTTTCCGTTAATCAGCATGACGATACGCAACTTTTGCGACCGGTTTGAAGTTGATACTCGAAAATTTTGTTTTTTCGAACCACCCTAATGTGCAGTCCTTTCTATTTAATGCCTCTGGATCGACCCCTCTGCTCCTTCTTCCTAACTCTATGGTAAAAACAGCCGAAGCCGATGCATCTCCCCTTTTTCGTCTGGCGCACTCTCCCCGTTGGTCGGGACCTTTTAACTAAAATATCTTCCCGGTTGTTCGAATTACTTTTGCAGTATGAAATGAAAAATATGGAATTAGTAAACAGTGAATGAATCACCAGTTCAGTTCTTAAATGTTTTTTGTGAAGATTAAACGCACTGAGCCAAAGGTGGTAACTAAATAAGCTTAAGAGCTTGACGTCATCGCATCGACCAATCAAATCGTTTTTCACTGGTGTTGAATAATTTATGTTTAATGAACAGGAAGCATGTTTTATTCAATGCAGATTGTATAGATGAGCATTCCTTCTTTTTGCAGTACCCACTAATGAGTCTTGAATGTTTGTTTGCGGAGCAAACAAGGAAAAATTACGTAGCAATTCTAGGGGGTTGGCGAGCGGAAGCGAGCAAGAGCGAAGTTCCCTACCGGCCGCGAAGCGGTCAATGGAATTGCGCAGCAATTCCGGGGGTTGGCGAGCGATAGCGAGCAGGGGGCGGAGCCCCCTAGTAATTTATATAATTGCAGAAAGGCTTCTTTAACGGTAACAAGTTTCCCATCTTCATTCTCTTTACATGTATTATATTTTTTGCAGTTCGCAGGTACTAACAAGATTGCAAAATACAAGCTAATATACTTTTATTAATAAATCACAAAATAAAAAAAGTACTCAAAACAAAAATTCCATATTTACCAATACCATTAATAAGTGACACGATACTTTTAGGTTTTGAGCAGACGAGTTTGTTTACAAAAAGAATCTTCGCCAAGAGTCGCCAAAGTGTAGCCAATTAGAAAAGCATGCGAATCAATATTTATACTCGTATTTCATGAAAATAAGAAGATTCTTTGAATATTTAAAGGGTGGAAAGATTTTTACGCACAATACAGTGAATAAATACTGTTGTTTAAAGCGAAATGAAGCAATATTTTATGCATAATATGTTTAAAAAGCCATCATAAATGCATTCAGAAAGTGTACTGTTAAAGGAAAACAGTATTTTTTTAAACTACTAAAGTATTTTTGAAGAAAATTATGGTTTTAGAATATTCTTTACACATTTAAGAAATCATAAATAAGCATTAAAAAGTTGTACTTACCCTAAATTTTATGGATTGTTGACGATTGCAAAGGCCACTTATTTTTCCTATGCTAAGTCTATGAGAGGCAAAACGAAAACCCCCTGAGGGGGACAATTTTGGACCTCGACCAATCAGGAGCGACTGCCAATTTGTCGCGTCTCTTATAGACGCAGTAGTGATGTAGGGCTCTATTATAAGCAGGTGTCTGCTCTCTGGCCAAGCACACAATAAGCCTGAAAATATATGTATACCAACCAACCAATTCCTACACGTGTTAGAAATTTGTAAAAATATTGAAAAATTGAAAAAATGTGCCAAGACTAGCGATAAGTATCATTCACAACAACCCTCCCAGGAGCGTGTGACGTCAGAGACTTTGCAGGTGGACAACCCTGTCCGAGCAGTTCCGTGCACAAAGAATACCGTGTGAAAAGGCCTTAAGGTCTCACAAAATAGCCGGTTAAGTGCTGGCTATTCCCAGCACATGTGAACGCGCCTATTGACTGGCACTTGAGACGTCACGTTAAAGATGCTCATTTTGGCAGCAAACACAAAGACGCGTCAAGCAGGCTAAATACATCTCAACTCCTTCTCCTTTCGTCAAACCAGAACTAGACTGTTTTTAGCGGCATTTCGCGTTCCTTTGTCAGCGGCATTTCTTGTTCCTTTTTCGTTGTGAAATCTGAGTAAGTAGTTTTAAATTTATATAAATAATTATCTATTCAGCTATGAAACGAATTGATTAGTGATACTTATTTTACTGTCATTTAAAATGCATTCTTCTTCCTAACCCGTATTGTGATCACAAGATGTCTACGCTATATCAGGCTTATAGATTCAGCGTTGTTTTTGAAAGCCTATTTCTTGTTGATTAATTCTTTCAGTAAATTTAATCTAAACATGAAAACTAACTAATATTGTTATATAAAAAGTTTTCTTCATTAATAAAGATTTGAATTTTAGTCTATTGGTGCCAATATTTTAACTAAAATTGCTCAACTTGTATTTTATATTTGCCATGAAAAAAGAAACGTTGTCTGAAACTATTAAAAAATAGGTAATATATCAGAATATTACTTTTCAAGAAATATTTCTGTAATTTTACTAAAAGCATTTTTATAAAATTTTATACACCTTAATATGACCAGTTGGAATAGGGTCATTCCACGTGAAATCACCCAAATTTAGGAAAATTTGTTGCCGACTAGTCACCGATTTTTTTCAAAAAATTACCACTTAAACTTGTTGTGGAGAAACCCTCAAATATCAATTTTTAGCGCATTTTGTCGATTATTTGCTGTGATACGGACATTTGAAAAATGACCGTTTTTGACGAATTTCGGCCATCTTGGATTTAACACTATGCACTAAAACTTCAATAACTTAAGAATGAATTGTTCAAATTCAACAATTTTGGTGTCCATTTGAAGCTATTTATATGAGAAATATAAATCTACTGTTTAAAAGAAGTTTTTAAAAAATTTTACTAAAGTTTTAGAAGGAAAATTTAAAAAATCACTGTTAAAATTTAAAAAATTTCAATAGGCTGTAAAAAAAATAGGTATATATTTTTTTCTTCGAAACTTGGTGAAAACGTTAAATAATATGTGTTCTTTAAGTATAAAAAAAATTGGAGAGGTAAAATTTCTTAAAAGCTAGAAAAGAATTTTTTTGTAACCCGTGATATTGAGCGCTACGGCTGCAATAAATTGAAAAATAATTCTTCAAATTTCACAATTTTTGTGTCGTTTTGAAGCTAATTATATGAGAAATATAAATCCAGTGTTTAAAAAAGGTTAAAAAATGTTTTATTATAATTTTAAAAGAAAATTGTAAAAAAAAAACTCCGTTAAAATTTTTCTAAATTCAATATGATTAAAAAATATATACCCAATTTTTCCAACCTGAAAATTGGTGAAAACATTAATCAATATGTTTACTTTAAGTACAAAAAAAAATCAGAGAGGTAAAATTTCTTAAAAAATAGAAAAGATTTTTTTTGTAACCCATGATATTGAGTTAGCAAACTCACAAATGTAGGAGTAGGAATATATGACTCTGAAAAGTTTCTAAAAAATAATTGTTAGTACTAGCAAATGAGATCCAGGTACATACCATTTTTAACATTGAGAAGAAATAAGTTATTCCTTCCTGAAGTTTTCAAACAAGTGTTCAATTGACTTGGTTTCATCAGGGGTGATTTTGTATGTTCTCAACATTTAACAATCTTACAAAGGAGAGCTAAATAATCGTGTGTAATATAGTTTCAGAATTTTCACAGTTTGCAAAGCAGTTCAGTGACAAATAGTTTTAACAGAGTTAGAAGTGCCTCTTAGAAAAAACAAACTTCAATTCTGCATTACTTAATATAAACAATCCCTGCACCTTTTGCCTATGGATTGTTTGTTTTTATTACTGAAAAATGACATGGTTTAGTGATGACTTGTTTTGATTTTTGAGGTTTTGTTGAATGATTTAATTTCCTGTGGTCATAGGTTTTGAAGAAATTAGGCAGATGTTCAAAGCTTTTTTCCTTAATAACTTACCATGTGGATTAAAGACTTTATTCTACTTGATGCAAAAGACAGTGTAAGGGAAATGAAAACTTATTAGACAGGAATGAGAGATTCAATTTATGTACAATTATTGCATCGAATTACACTTTTATTGTTATAAAAACCTTTTTAGTGCTTAGAATCAAGTTAACTTAACATGATAATGAAAATTTTATTTTTTAGAAACATTTTCATTGGCATATTCCTGCAACAAAGGGTTTTATAGCTCAGTACCATGAGTTACAAAAAAAATTCTTTTCTAGCTTTTAAGAAATTTTACCTCTCCATTTTTTTTGTACTTAAAGTACACATATTGATTAATGTTTTCACCAATTTTCTGGTGGTAAAAAATGGGTAGATATTTTTTAAGCATATTGAATTTAGAAAAATTTTAACGGAGTTTTTTTTTTTTTTTTACAATTTCCTTCTAAAATTATAATAAAACATTTTTTAACCTTTTTTAAACACTGGATTTATATTTCTAATATAATTAGCTTCAAAACGATACAAAAATTGTGAAATTTAAAGAATTATTTCTCAATTTATTGCAGCCGTAGCGCTCAATATCACGGGTTACAAAAAAATTTGTTTCTAGCTTTTAAGAAATTTTACCTCTCCAATTTTTTTTGTACTTAAAGAACACATATTATTTAATGTTTTCACCAAGTTTCGAAGAAAAAAAATTATACCTATTTTTTTTACAGCCTATTGAAATTTTAAAAATTTTAACAGTGATTTTTTTAATTTTCCTTCTAAAACTTTAGTAAAATTTTTTTAAAACTTCTTTTAAACACTAGATTTATATTTCTCATATAAATAGCTTCAAATAGACACCAAATTTGTTAAATTTGACCAATTCATTCTCAAGTTATTGAAGTTTTAGTGCATAGTGTTAAACGCAAGATGGCCGAAATTCGTCAAAAACGGTCATTTTTCAAAAGTCCGTATCTCAGCAAATAATCGACAAAATGCGCTAAAAATTGATATTTGAGGTTTTCTCCACAGCAAGTTTAAGTGGTAATTTTTTGAAAAAAATCGGTTACTAGTCGGCAACACTCATTGGGTGATTTCACGTGGAATGACCCAATACATTTGATGTTTTTTTTAATTCAATGATTGTACTGCTCAATATACAGAGTTTGCAATGCTGAATTAAAATATTTACATATTCTAGAAATTACTGGCACTTATGTTTAAAATGCTTTATGATTTTACGTGCATAACTTTAAACAAACATTCTGCTTGAAATAAAACCTTATTTTCATAATTAAGTAATATTTCCACAGTCCAAAATGAGTATTTTAACTTCCTGAATTTTTACTTTTGTGATCATACCCAATTTCAGAAACACATACATGCCGGCGAGCATATATTCCTAAGTCTCCACTATTTATCAAGGATCTACTTTTTTTCATATTTGATTTGCAACACTTTGCGGAAATATCTCAAATTTTACCAAAAAATGGTTTAATTTTAGAGCAATATTAGAGCTGTTGAAGTGCACAGTATATTTTTTAAACAATCGAATGCTGAAACAGCAATTTAAATACAGTAGAACCCCGATTATCCGAGTTAATGTGGACCGAGACTAACTCGGATAACCGAAAAACTCGGTTAAAGCGAAAAATGTAAATAAAACAATTCTGTATGTCTAAGTGTATACTTTAACAAGTACAAATGTTATACAGACTACGTGCAATTCATGTGCAGGACATTGAAATAGTTCTTTCACTTAAAAAGGTCTTTAATTGATTTTTGTTTTATGTTATTTTGGCGTTTCTCGGCAGCTATTTAAGAAAAGTAAAGGGGGAATTGTTGTTGGATTTCTTTTCCTGAAGGTTCGTGAGATCATGTTCTGTTCAGAATTTTTTCGGTAGGTTTCGGAAAAATCCTAGAAATATTTCAAAGCTCGGTTAAAGCGGAAAATCGGATAATCGGGGCTCGGATAATCGGGACTGTACTGTAATAGGTATTAGAACTGTGAATTCACTGAACTTATTATTTTTTTAGGGTAATTGAAAAAGTATTCTGCATTGAACTTATTTTAAAATATTAAATTTTATATTAATAAAATTCTCTTTATAGGTGTACAACTGTGCTGAAATAAAGAAATAGCTGAATTCTAGATTGCACTTGAACTAAATATTATTATTGAGAATTCTTTATGCAAGTATAGTTTAAACAAAAATAAGTGTAGAAAATTCATGATATCAATATAAAACATTTTGCTTTTTGTAAATAAATATATCTATATAATTTGTTATAAAATTTAAATTTTGGTGTAATATTCTTGCAAATCATAGAATTTTGAAATCTTTATAATTTAAAATGGATATAATCTTAGAAGTTTTTTTAGATAACTTGAAAGTATTTAACATTGCATTTAAATAAGAATTTCAGAAACCCATTCCACATAACCCAAATCCATTAACCTATGTTTTTGAGAGACTGAAAAAAAAATTGCAGCAACTTTATATTAAATGTACTTTATTCTAAATTAAAAAAATTTTCAGTTGGATGTGTCATTGCAACTAAAAAAACAAAGAAAGGATTTTTCATTGTTCCAAATAAAGTTAATTTGTTTACTTGGAAAAAAACCCTAAAAAAAGTTTAAACTGCAGCTGAATTAAATTTAAAATGTTTGTGTAGTTAAAATTTAATTTATCATATTTTTAAACAATTTCAGGCCTAAAGAAGAAAGATAATCAAAATAGTCCAGCCGTCGATTGGTTTCTTCCGATAGAAGTTGGACAGCTCTAATATCCTCAGTGTAAGTAGTTTATTATTTTCTCTGAATTTAATCATCTGTTGCTAATTAAAATTGTAAACTTTTATAGTTTTTTAAGAAGTAGTTTTCTTTCAGAACTTATCCAACTATGTTGAGACAATATTTCCAATGTAATATACTTAACGAATTTGATATAATCCATTTACCTTATCCATTATAATGTACCTTGCGAGTAAATGACGAAGTCGCCCTTAAAGGCTGGCATTGGGTGCCTAATCGGGTCTTGACTCGTCACTTGAAAAACTTCTTAAATGACGCCTGCAATATAAGAAGAACATTTGGTAGATGTACCTCCAGTAGTTTGAGCTGGTCGTTGATACTAGAGTGAGTCAGTCAGGACTTTGGAGCTTCAGGAGTTATTTCGACCACTTTAATTAAAACAAATGATAACAAATGCATTTGAATAAGTTCTCTTAGTATTTTTCTTTTGAAAAGAAAGATGAGAAAAGTTGCAACATAGCATATATAGTCCGTCTCAAAAGTTTAGACAAGCATGTTACGTCAAACAAATTTCACTGAAAAGGTTCAGTTGACAAATGCTGTGATATTAAAGATATGGCAAGTGTAAATAACTTGAAATGTCATGAATCACAAAGAAAATAACAAGTGATAAATTTTATTAGATTTAATAGTGAGAAATACCCCAAAATGTCTGTCTAAAATATAGAGAAAATTTATTTAATGTATGTTTAATGTCTTAATTTTGCAATCCTATGTCTCGGATTTTATTTATTTCTGAGATGATAAACTAAAAAAAATATATCCGGTGAATAAAGAGGTTTAGTAACACACCTGGTTAAATTTTATCCTAAACGGCCATTTTAACTCTTTACAGTGAAATATTACTGCCCAATTGCTTCAAATTTACAAGTTAACATCTCTATTTTGTCTAAATCTGGACCCCACCCTATCACCTTTAAGTTTTGCTTTGAATTCGTGGTTTTGGACTCCAGACCCACGAATTCGTAGCAAACACTTAAAGGTGATAACTTAAATTTGACCCCTTCAAATTTTGGAGGCATCTCCAGAGTTCGACGATATTAGAATGGTATAAGATATTTAGGACATTAAGATTGCCAAAAGTTTCGGATGTATAGATCACTAGAGAGTTTTGATTATTTCCTGGAGGTATTTATTTTGGAATTTAAGATAACTTCAAATGTTCTGAAGGAATGCATTCCAATAATTGAAAAATAGAGATATCTTCTATGAATATGTAAATCAAAGAATATTAGCTGCTTTTAGTCTTGTTTGTATTTTAATTAATTTTAGTTCTTCCTTTGCTTTTTTTGTACTAACTTAAGAATTTCATTTTTTTTCTTTGTTCAGTCATATTCCTGTGAACATTTAATTCCTGGACACATAACGATTGTAAATCAGCAAAGCCCAGCCCTTTTTTATTTTGACGTTGCTTAACCTTCTGGAAAATTTTTGAATTCTGGTTTAGTTTTCAAAGTACCATATATACTTGTGTATAAGCCGAGAAATTTTGGACAAATTTAGTGAGGTAAAAACCAGGGTCGACTTATACACGAGACATCAAATTTCTTAACAAAATTCCAATCCTTAAAAAAAAGCTAAAGGTTTAAATGCTATCTATTCAAATAAAGACACAAAAACAGTTAATTCTCAAGGTGAAATAAGATTGTTATATCTTCACGGTATCCACCCTAATGATTCTTAATTGTTAGTTATTGGCCTGATGCGTATTTTGCCTGTGTAGCTCTGGCACAGGCAGTTTAGTCAACCAGTCTTCAAGGTGCAAAGAAAACAATGTCAGTCATAAGCTTGGCAGCGTGGTCTTCACGTTTAACTGAACATAGCTGACCTTGAATTGAGAAGCTAAGTTGAAGCTATGTCCAGGCCACTCGGATCCAAAACCTGTTTTTTTTTCATTGGGAATTTTAATTTTGCTTGGGCAAAATAAAAAAATCTGTCCGTCATGAACCGGTTTCTTCTTATTTTCTGTAGAAGATTCTGGCCATTTCCTACCTCGACTAATACACGGTTTACCGATTTTGTAAGGATATTTGGTTTAAAAGGGGGGGGGGGGGTCGACTTATACATAAAGTCGGGTTATACACAAGTATATACGGCATTACTTTGTCCTTGTTTCAGATTTTATTTCATTTTGAAATCTGTAAAATATTTTTTTCCTACTAAGTGTTTCTTTGGAGGGTAATAAGTAACGTTAATAAGTGTTATTTGATGTATCCTTCAAAAGAATATTGTAGATAATTCCAGCAAACTGAAGATTATTTTTAGTTAAGTCAAGTTAAAAAAAGCTTTTTAAATTTGTAAAACAAAGTCAAAAATAAAATCAACAGGTAATGTTATCTAGTTGCAGCAAGTGTATATCAACTACTCTGCTACTTTTTTTCATTTGGTATTAAAAGTTGTATAAATATAGTGATAACACGTTTTAACATGCATGACTAACACTACAAAATGGGTGATACTGCATGAAATTAGCTTTTATCCATGTGGTATTATCTCTATATTCCAGCAACTTTTGGCATAGCTTTGGTTGAGGCATCATGCCACAGGCAATATCTTTGAATGGTTCTGTTATAGCCATCTTAAATCCATGCATGATTGGAATTATTTTGTCCAAAATGTCCCATTGTTAATTTTCTTTATGATACTGATATGACCTGTAGCCATAGGCTTCTCATACCATTGTTTTTACAGCATCATTTATAAGCAGTCTTCCTTGCGGTACTGCTGATGAAAATGTCTAAAGAAGTGAGATCTAGTATTGTCTTTAATGCTCTGGTGGGACATTGCGTCTGTAATACACAGGCAGGTCAGTCTTTGCAGACTTCCTGGCTTGCCGTTTACAGTTCTCTGCTCCACTTTGCACAACCAGATCACAGAGACATAAGTGACTATTGGTCTGATAATTAAAGCTGCAAACCCCAGCTCTTTCCAAGCATGCCATAATATATTTTTTTTGCTAGAATTATTTCGTAGTCAATGTGTTTGTTCTATGTGAGCTTTTGGTCAAGTTACAAGCCAAAATACTTCAGTTCAAAAGTCATATTGATTTCGGTGTTCAAGAGTTTGGGAATAACAAACCCTAGTAGCAATTTTTCATCGACCGATATTCGATTACCCATCGTTCGCCGGTGAGCCGATGAGAATTCGAACATCAGATATCAATCGAAAATTGCCCGTTTCCTCGATAACTGCTCGGAAATGTCCGCTCGATCGAGCATCCATCAATGAGTTTTTTTCGATGAGATTCCGATCAAATGTCAATAAGAAATCGATGAGAATCCGATGAGCAGCAATCGAAATCTCATCGCCCGATAGAATTTCGAACACTTTTCGATAAAATTCCGATCAGTTTACGACATGTTAGTACAAAATTTCTACACTAGAGGGCGGCACTAATTTTTCTGTTTTTTTTTTTTTTTTTTTTGGAATTTCGGATATCAGGGGATTCGAAACGCCGATCTCTGGACCTGCGCTTTCACCTTGCACCGGAGAGCGTGCTCTACCCCACTCGGCCATCGACTCTTGCCGTGGGTTTGCGTGTAAATAAAGAGGTGAAAAGGATGTTTCTTAATGAAGTCGTATGTTATTGATTAAGAAATTTGATTTTTCTTTTGCAAGTTGCAAATTCCTTTTAAATATTTCTTTATTAAGTCAACAGCACTAATAGAATTATGTTAAATTTAAAAATAACTCTTGGTAACTTACGTATATAAGTTTTTTTGGTTCATAATATTTACTCAAAAATCTATTTTATCTAATTTAAGTTTATAGAAAATTAATCGTGGCAAAAAAATTAAAAATTAATTTCGAAGTAAATAAAAGAAATAAGTTTTCACACAGTAAAAATATTTATCTATTTGCACGTAATTAAAAATGGTGTGTGTAAGTAAATGAAAAATAACTATTACCAGTTGGGATAAGATATTTTTCGAATATGAAGTTTTCGAAATAATTTAAAGCAATTTGTATGTAAGTACTAAAATAAAAAAAAGCCAAATTTTTCGGATTCTTATCGTTGCGATAGCGATTCGAAATAATTTTCCGATGAAACGTACGTAGATTGAATTTCCACCTTTGGCCGATATCGAATCGATGACTTTTTTCGATAGGATTTCGATCACCGATTGCCGATCTCGTCTCGAGCATTTTCGGATAACGGATGCGATCACCGGGGAGTTTTCGCTAAACCGATGATCAATCGATGACCGATCGAGCAAATTTCGAGAAGCAATGCTACTAGGGAAGCCATCCCATTTTCTTTTGCGAGTGAATGGTTTAAGGTAGGTTTTTTGAGGACTAATGCAAAGATACTTTTCTTCTGTGCACCACTTACCTACAAAACTTACTGTATCTTGCATAAGTGAAGAAGTTATGTTAAAGTCTTTTCCAAGGATGAGAATAACAATGTCATCTCCATACCCTTAGTAGCCTATGTCATTAAGATATTTGATAAGGCTATTCTCCGCTAGGTTCCAAAGTAATGGGGATAGAACACCTCCTTGTGGGACAACCTCTGGTGGTCTTTTTTTGGATTGGTCAAAAAAGTTAATTTGAATGATTTCATTCGATAGCAGGTTATCTATCTTTGTTCAAAGTATATGACCTGTCCCTGCATTCCTAACAGCATTGAGAATCAATAAGTGAGGGATTATCAAAAGCACCCTGTAAGTCAAGGAAAGTGGTATGAGCAATTTCCTTCCTTTCCAGAGAGTTTTCAATTTTAGAAACCAGTTGATGAAGTGCTGTCTCGGTAGATTTTTTGGGTTTGGTAAGCAGATAAGTGTAGATCATGCAGGGGACAGTGTTATTGCCTAAGTAATTTCTAACATGCTTATCAAAAACCTTCTCCATAATTTTTATTAAGAATGAAGACTGACTGATTGGCCTGAAGTATTTAGCTTGGTTATAGCTGTCTTTGCCAGGTTTCAGGATAAATACTATCCAACTCTTCTGCCATATCTTATATATGTGTCCCATTGATAAGCTAGTTCTGTAATTTCTAGTAAGCAATGGGATAATTAATTCCTCTGTTTTCTGAATAATAATGGGCTTTATTGCATCAGGCCCAAGGCTTTTGAAAGGTTTGAATGTGTTAATAACCCATCTAGCGCTATATTAACTAAGGATATTCTTGGCATGGTCCCAGTGACTTCTACCAACTCTTTATGAAGCCACTGAAGTGTGGGCTATCATCACTGTGTTTATCCCTTGATCTTGTAAAATGTGTTTTTTCCATAATTTCCATGACTTCTTTTCCAGTACCAGCAAAATTAATATGCTCATCCATTAAGGTGCCAACCAATATTGTTTTTTGGAGTCTAGTATCTTTAGTTTAGAGAGATAGTTTATCTCTTGGTAGAACTGACTCCTCATTTTTTCAAACATTTTTTTGATATTTGGTGATGGCTTTTTTGTAGTTATCTCATTCACTGTTTTCCTTAATCTTATTAAAAAGCATTCTTGCCTCTGCCCTTTTAGTTTCCAAAGAGTCGGTCCACCATGTGCATTCATGTGTTGTTCTCCTATAACTAATTGGGCAATTGTTGTTGTATGAATCTAGTACATTGTTTTGCAGAAGTTCTGCTTAAATTTCTAGATCATAAGTATCTCTAATTGGTTTTCCCCCAGCTCAGCCAGCCACTTATAATTTCCTCCTGGTGTTTCTCCCTGTTCATTTTAAGGGATCTGAACCTTACCCTGATTTTAACATTATAGTTTATTTTAAAATGAATATTTTTTTGGTCTGAGCTGGTGGTCTGCCATTGACTCTCCATTTATTGTTTTTACTTATTAAATGAGTATAAATAGTTATGTTAATAAATTTGTTTCTGACTGAAGTAATAAATGTAGATTGTTGCCCTTGTTAAGAATATCAAGGTTATGGTTAAAAATTAATTATAAAAGGCACTCACCTCTTTTGTTTGTGTATGAGATACACCAGACAACATGATGGGCATTGCATTGCATTGCAGTCTAGTCCTAAGACATACAACAATTTGTTATGTGCACAAAAATTTAAAAGCTTGTGCAGGGTTTGGCCTGGTGGAGTTTTCTTTTCATAAGGTAGGTAGACAGAGCTGGAAACAATCTCTGTCACTCCCATCTGAGTTGAGTCTAATCTTCACAGCTGTAAGGCCCTATTGATAAATTCAATCAGGGGTAAGACTTCAATATTTTTGTTTATCAATATACAGGTTCTAGCATTACCACTGTAGTCATAGATTAACTTACCATGAGTACCTATTAGGCCAGTGATTCTCCTACTGACAATCTAGGGTTCTTGAATCAGGGCCAGGTGTATTTTCTCAGTAAGAAATTTCCTGCTAAGGTTAGTCGTACCACTTCAACTGCGTTAGAGGTTCCCTAGAAGACCTTCACCATCAGCTTTTGCAGATTTCCCCAGGGCTTTGGCTTGTACATGGTGAAGTCTGATTGAAAATTTATATCCCCTTCTACCAAGTGCAGCTGCGTCCAGTTCTGGAATATTAAGTACAATGGTTAGGCCAGAAGGTAATTTGTTCACATTCAGAACACCTCACTCTGTATCCCATTCTACTTCTCAATTTTTTTCAGGATATCTTTGGTATCCAGATTGTTGAAAACTTTTGGAAGTTTTACAATGACTTTGGTGGTTCTGACAAGTTTCCTTGACTCACCCACTAAGAGTATTTGATCTTGCCAAGGACTTATCATCACTGATTATCGGTTCCAGCCACTTAGAGCTCCCCAGATCTGTACAGTTAATGATAAAGGCACCATTGTCAAGTCTGCAAGCTAGGAAGGTAGGGGCAGGATCCGCCTTTTCCTCTATCTTGGTTGTAATCAGGAGTTCAGGTCCGTAGCCTGTTCTTCTGACAAGCGTTACTGCCTTAAAAGCCACCCTATAGGTTTCACCTGTATCTCTGACTCTCTTGGCACTCTTTCTGGCTCCCTCTTGCCCAATCCTGTTACCTCGCTGTTTTCCTCTAGCTCTTTCCTTCTACTTTTTCCTTGCAGTCATTGTACTAATAGCTTCCTGTCCTGTTCTGGAAATTGAAGGTTGATTAGAGGTTATTTCTACCTAATTTAAAGTCTGAATTGTAGCTCCTTCAATATCTCCTTGGTTCCCTTATCTTTAGATAGATCCATCTCGTAAGTGGTTCCTGTTGAAACATAACTTGTGGTTTTAGATTCAAATTATCCATAAAGTTACAAAAGACCTTCAGGTTAAACTGTCCATCCAGCATTGCCTGAGGATACTGGTTAAAGGAAATTGCTCCAGCGGTTTGCCAGGCATACTATAGGCTCCGTTAAGATGCTTATGCCGCTGTGTCATATAGCCTTGGCCCGGTTTCCATAACACCAGATTCACAGGAGCTGGTTTGCGACCTTTTATTGGATATTCAATGCTATCTTATCACTGGGTAGGATATTCGTCGATCCACCACCTGCCGACTGCGCTTGGTATAGCCACTCCAGCCCCAAGTTAATGAGCCATACTTATAAATTCTAGAACTTACGATTTGTAATAAGACTTAAATTTACCTAGTTTTTGTGTAACCATCGTTTTTCAAGATACAGGGCAAAACTTTTGTACATTTGAAAAAGTTCAAAACTCCCCCCATATCCAGTGTATAATGTACATAGGATGCTAAGTAGAATTCTTAAGTTGGTTTTCAACTCTTATTGTAATGCCTTTTGGAAAGGTTCAAAACAACATAAAATGTCAGCATATATATGTATGAGCTAATTTCATAATTATATATTTTGTAAAAATATTTTGGTGTTGTGTTTGAGTTTTGCTGCGGCCATCATGATACTAAATAAAATTGCAAAAACCATTATTTATTTGGTACATCAAATAATTTTTTAAAACTCAAGGGGTCAAGAAATTATAAAATCCCAATATTTTTTAAGAAGAGAAAAGACAATTACCATAACTAGATTCTGTAACAAGCGAGGCTGTTACGTTAGCCATACTTTCATTTGGTCTTTAAAATACACTTGCAGAGGAATAAGATCTTGGTTTTAAAGACAAAATGAATTCAAAAACCAAAAAACTACACTGGCCAAAAAAATTTGTTTGGTTTATTTCCTTTTGAAAGAAAAGTCTCAATGTATTTTTGTAAATATTTTGAACACAAAAACTTTATTAATAAAATTTTATTTGTATATAAATGAAATTTGTTTATTGATATCTATTTACTTTTTTTCTTATTTTTTTACTATAATAAAGTTATTTTTTAGATTTCTTTATTGAAAGGTGACTTGTCATGCTGGCTGCTTATAGTATTAAATTTTTGAAAAATACTTTTTAATTATTGCTTTAATTAAATATATATGAATGAGCCAATTAACACCAAAAATATTGGTGTTAAATTTCTTGTTTACGTGAAGTAAAATGTGTAAAATCAGTGATTTTATTAACTATGAGTTGGTTCTTCTGACCAAAATTTATAATTGATTAAGTATTTGGAATCAAAGCGTTAATCCCCTGTAAATTTTTTTATAGCTAAGCCCTTGATAATTCTTGGTTGACATTGAAATGAGACCAAATGACGGCAGGTCTCTAAATCAAAGTGTCCCTGTGATAATCCAATGCAAAAAGATTATTTTCTAAGCCGCATATCTCTAGCTGTATTAAATAGTTTTACAAATGTTTTTTTTATTGGATAAATGTAGCTGACTTGATATTTATTATTCCACTTTTTGGAATTGGTTAGTATATTTTCTTGTATAATTATTTATTGTGAATGAAATAAATATTTAAATAAAGTTGAAATTTATATTACAGATACCTGTAAGTCAGCTAAATTTATCATCTAAAATACGGTTTGTAAAAAATATTCAACACTGAGAAATGTGGCTTTGAAAATATTTTTTCCTTTTTATTAACACAGGCATTTCGGTTTGGAAACCCAGTCATTCACTCTTATTTGCCCTTAAATTGTTAATTAATTCATTGATATTTTTCTTTCACAATAATAAGGACACTCTTTACTTAGCAATAAGCTAAACAAAAGAAAAATTTTATAATTTAATTCATTACATATATTTTTTATTAAATTGTGATGTGATTTCACATTATTTACAAATTTGCATTTAAAATCTATTTTTCTTTCATTAAGAATTTTTATTTAAAATAAACACCTTTTTTTTTATTCTGTATACTTTGTTGGTTTGTAATTGATTTTGTATTTAATTACAACAGCTAATTTCACTGAGCATTGTGCAGACCAAATGAATGCAATGTCCATGCAACAGCCCTGGTAAAGGACACATTTTAGTTATTCTAATTGTCTTTTCTCCTCATAAAATTTTGCCAGTTTATGATTTCTTGGTCAGTTGCTACAACAGAATTATTTGGTATACCAAAGAAATAATGTTAAAACATCTTTTCTATGTAATCCACTGGTTACCCCAGCACACCCCTACGCAATGGACTTGCCATTCCAAAAATATAATTATGATAATAGATTCTTCTGCTTATTTGCACTTTGCAGATACTGACTTTTTAATTGATTTTGAACCTTTAAGCACTGTAACAGTGTTTAGTCTCAAGACGTACTAAATTTGTAAGTTGCTTCAGATTCAAATGAATGAAGTTTGACTGTAAAAGTTTCGTTGCTGCTTAAATATTGTTTACATGTTAAATCTGTTACCTTTTTAAATTCATATCCTAAAAATTTTGTTCTATGTCATGATATTTTAAGCTAGCCTTTTTGAAAATACATATAAGTAATGTGTGCAAAATAAAAACCTTCTGTCTTTAAGTAAACCAAAATTATAATTCTCTGTTAAACAAATCCTTTATAAATCCTCTTTCAGATCACCATCCTGTTCAGATGATGGAATATTAATTAACCTGTTGAAATACCCACTTTTAGAATTTTGAGGTAAGAATCCTCCTTACTTTGATTTAGATTTTGTAATATGTGTTAGTGGGGTAAATTGAAATGTATCATGTTATAAAGAAAATGCTATGATTTCTCAAGGTTATTATCTAATGTTTTCGTGTCGAAAAAGTGTTTTTTGTTTTCCTAAATTATGAATTTTTGGAAAATTAAGTAAAATCTTTGTTTGCTATTGCAACAATTGAAAATTATAAACTCCTGTGGGTCTTTTTTTTTAAAAACTATTATTGACACATTCTCTGTTAAGACTGACTAGCTGATACCTGCATTTATGTTTCCACAATCATTTGTTAAAAAAAATAATTCTTACAATTTACTGATATTTTGAAGCAAATAACATTACCTATCAATGCTTTTTTTAAACTTAAAAATATATTTTTAAATCTCTTATCTTTTACCTTCAAATAACAATCAAAGAGTGATTATCAAAAACTATTATTGAAATTTGAGGCTGAATATCAAAGGTATTGCTTAACATTAAAACAGCAAGACACAATTTTAAAATTAACACAGAAATACTAAAAAAAATCTAATCAAAACAACAACACTGACTGCAAGAAGATGTTAGGAAAAATGAGATGCTAAAAAATGATTAAAAAAAACGACAAAAAGAATGTTTAAATGCAGCATCATGTTAATGTAACATACAGTAGAACAATCCAAATCCAGAATTCTATGCAAGTTAGAAATTAGGATTATTCGCTTTTCTTATATAGTGATATTTGATAATTATTAGAATGGTACACATAATATTAATAATAATAATTATGTTTCTAGTAGGCAAAAGTTTAAATCAAATGCATATTGTGTATATAAGGATTAGAATTGCCGTTGTGTTATTGCAATGAGCTTCATCACTAGAATTTTGTGCTTTTTTATATAAAGAGCCATATTGCACGCCAGAAAAATAATAAGCCCGGTTGCCTGAGTGATAGCGCTTTGCTTGTTGTAGATTTAATCCTGAATTTGGTAAGATTCCCTTAGCCTTTATTCATTGTGGGTGTGTATGAAATGAGAGAAATTGGATTAAGTTTTCTTTAGAACCAAAACTTTGCAATGTGCTCCATTGCCCCTGGTTTATAAGCCGAAATGGGTACAACAAGCTTTGGCCCACTTTGGCTGTTTCCTTGCTGAATGTATTTAGATTATTTTAGAATAAGTTTAAGGTTTAAATTAATGATGTTATAATTATTATTTCAGATTTATAAATGTAGACAAGTGTATTAAAATACTATTTTGCTGTTGGAAATACACTCATTTCCAGAAAAACTTAACAGGGTTCCCATGGGTCCTTTAAAGTCCTAGATTTTTAATTTTAATTTCAAGGACCCCTTAATACTCTTGAGTTTGACAAACAATCATTGAAAAGTCTGTGATTTTCTTTGGTTGCGACATTTAAATTTTGAGAAGTGTTATTTCTTAAAATATTGCCAAGCCTGATCTAAATGGCGGACATAGCACTTCAGCATTCTACGAAACAGTGCTTATTAAACAGTTAAATTTTTGCCAAGGCTTTCTGTGTTTTCCTCTGATATGGTTGCCATAACTCCTTTCAGTGGGAATATTTCGAACATTATATTAATTTAATATTACAATTGCTGACACAGATGTCCCCCCCCCCAAGGATTCTTTGTTATGTAGCCTTTATCGCCTCCAAACATTTGTTTTTAAAATTATGATTTGCTTTAGAAATGTGGCTTAGAATTTTTTTTCTCCATTGGATTAATACCGAGACAGTTTGGTTTGGATACCTGCACTCATTTGGGCTCTTTCACCCCTAATACTCATTTATTGACCCCCTGCAAGATTGAAAGGCCGAGTCTTAACCCTCTGAGGGATACAGATGTTACTTATCTCCTGAATTTTTTCAGCCACACAAATAATTTTTTATTAATTATAAATTTTATAAGTTTACTAAATAATAATATATGAAGTATGGAGGAGTCATTCATTCATCATCTACTAGAATATAATTAAAAAACGAAATTAAAATTTATTAAAAATTAAATTTTATTCTCATGTAGTTAATACAGCTTTAAAATTTAGCCAATTTGCTTACCGCTTGGCTGGTTAAATCTAGTAGATGCTGAGATATTGAAGTACATAGGCTGCCTTCAATATTTACAAGTCATGATGTCCGTTAATAATTGTGTTAACCAGTGTGCTATCATCATAAATTCAAAATTTCGTTGAAACTGTCAAAAGCACAAATGTATCGAATTTGTTGAAAGGAGTGAGCCATTTTAACAACAGCAATTTAAATATTCTTCTTACCCTTTGGCACAGAGTTTGAAATTTTCATTTAGTTGAATTTTCAAGCAAATATTGACTCTTTGCATATTATCCAGGTGTTTTCTTATATTGTTTATAGATTAAATAATTTTAACTTGTCTCTTTGGCATTCAACTAATAAATAATTAAACTGTATTTTCTATGAGATTTAAGCCCCTAAACTCTTATTAAAGTTAACTATCCTGATTCACATATCAGTTATGCATATTTTTTAAAGCAATTTTGTTGGAGACCGATGGCTCTTGAGCCAATGCTGATTGTTTCAAAATACAATCATCCGCCAGGCCGATTGTATTATAAATCAATACAATCCGCCCGATTGTATTATATTCAAATATATCTTAAAATGATTTTGCATGATTAATGGTCTTAACACTGTTAAGAACAATAACTTAATAGTAGTATATAGTTAAAAAAAGGTTTTGGTACCTGTAAGAAAAATTAAATGTTTTCCCATAATGAATTAAAAATAATTAGTTGCAAAAGTGCCGATCCCTGTGTCTATTTCAGCTCTTGTTGTAAAATTCTGTGGGATGCATGACATTTGTCCTGTTTAGGTGGTTAATCTCGCACAGAATTCCATTTTCCCTCATTTTATTGACCAACCATGTGTATGAAAGGCTTAGTAAACCTTGTCTAATAAATACAGGATTCAAATCCATAACCTGTGGCATGGTGGAGCACTACCATGAAGCCCTTGGGCTGCTTTGAATAAAAGCTAGACAAAATTGTGTAACTTTGTGTATCTAAATAGATTTTTATCGTCTTTTTGAACTGTTGTACATATAAAATACAAAGTATTGAAGTAAAAAAAAACTATTTGAGGTTTTAATGTGAGGAAGTATTGTTTCTAAAATATATATATATGACTAGTTTAAGTGATAATATTTTTTAAGCTGTAACCCCATTTTTGGACTTATATCTTACTATAAATGAAAAAACGTAGAGTAATAAGACAGTAAAAAAACGATAAAAGCAGAAAACGGTTAATAGTTTTGTTTCATTATTAACCAGTAAGCACTTTCTAACCAATAGAAATACAAGAATATGAATGAAAGTTAAAATAAGCAGGATAACACTGAGTGTTTTTAAAATTAAAAGCTTAATTTTTTAAGTTAAAAAGTTATGAATGCCAACATTTAAAAAAATACTTTGGAACAATCTTGAAATCTAAAGCTATTGTTAGAATAAAAATCAACTTTTAGATTTAAAGATTTTACTAACAGTTGTTTAAAATTTTTTCATTTTTTTTAAACCTTAGATTTAAAGCAAGTTACCTGATAATGGATGGCAGCGGAAGTTTTAGACCTGGCCAACTTGTATGGTCAAAAATGCCTGGGTTTCCTCCTTATTGGCCATGTATAATTTGTGAAGAGGATGGATCAATGCCTCCGAGTATTCGTGGCCATAAGATACAGGTTTTTTTCCTAGGAGTCCATGAGTTTAACTATGTGTTTAAGTCAGATATAATTCCACATTCCCAGAAATATTTTGAAGAGGCCAAGTTGAAAAACCGAAATACTGATACCTGGCACACTGCTTTAAAGGAAGCAGGTGACAGTGTTTTACAAGCTAAGTTATGGAGGGAATATGCTGAAAACTTACATCTTCAGAAAAAAGGGAAAAAGGTAATGAAGAGTAAAAACCAGAAGAAAAAGACCAAGAAAACCAATAAAAAACTTAGAGAGAAAATTGAAAATAAAAAACTAATCTGTAAGATCTCTCTCGTACAAACTGGTTTAAGAATCCCATCTTCAAGCCAGTCTACTGACCCCTCCCATGTTGATGCAGCAGACACTTGCCAAGTTGATTCTCCAAGCTCTTTTGGCAATGATGTTGCAAGTGCTTCTAATGTTGCTGCAACCTCTTTTGGCAGTGATGATGTAATTACTTCTAATGTTGCTTCAAGCCCCTTTAGCATTGAAGTTGTAGGTGCTTCTTTCAATGATACTGAGAGCCGGTTTACCAGTGAAGTTGTTAGCGATTCTCCCAATGATGCTGAGAGCCCTTTTAGCAGTGATGTTGTAAGTGCTTCTTCCAATGATGCTGCAAGCTTTTCACATGTCACTGTTTCAGATGTCAATGCTGTTAGCTCTCTTGATATGGAAGATGCTGGTTCTTCCAGTGTGGAGCTTGCAGGACCGTCTACCATGGAGTGTGAAGGGCTATCTGAAAACCAGGCTGCAGGTTCATCTAGTGGTCTGATTTCTGTTGAATCTGCAAATAGCTCCACTTTGCCTGTCTATAAAAAAATTTACCGTTCAATGTTATCAGCTGGAAAAGCTTCACTGGGATATCTTCCTGGTGCAAAAATGATCATGAAATGTTTGACTAAATTAAAAAGAAGTTGAAAAAAGATTAATTTTTTTTAAAGTTATCTCAACAAATTCATCTTTGTTGTAAAACAAAATTAATGCTTGGTTTTTCTTATAACTTATTTAAAAAAATGGGTTTTAGAAAGTTCAATATCACCATATTATTTTTTTTTTTCAAAATTGATATTTTCTTAATATATATTCATTATTACAACACATTTGAGATGTTATTTGTCTGATGAAACCTTTTTAAAAAAGTGTTTTTTTAAGTGCCAAATTTGTTTTAAAAAGTTAAAATATTTATGAGAAAACAATATTATAAAGCTTTTAATAATAATGCTGCATAATTGTCGATGTGTTGATTTTCATTTAAATATTCATTAAGAAAATGAAAGTTATTGTGTAGGTGATATAAATATGTAGAAAACATGAGCATTTAAAACTTTTAATTCAATGTTTGATTCATTGTTTTTCATTGTGCTGTGCTAAATGTTGAAGTTTTGCATTTGAATATGAATTGCTTCTATGTTGTGTAAAGTGATATCAACACAAATGTTTAGTATGGAAATCTTGCTCATAAAATTGGTAATAACTTGGATTCATATTTATTGGTTATATAATCATAAATATAAAAACAGAAGCATTGATATACTGTCACTGAAAAAAAATGCATAAAGATAATATCTGTTTTTAAAAAAAATGTCCGGGGAATTGTTGCTAGATGGTCTTGTATAATGTAGTATTTGTCTTGTTTTCTTAAAAAACATTTCTCTGAGGTTTTTATTTTATCATTTTATAGTTTTATGAACACTTTTTAAATATTTTTCATATTTTTGCTTTTGTAATGTATGTTAGTAATTTAATTGTAGCTTTCCATACCAAGTGAATGAAATTATTGGTATCCTCTTGTGAAAACTTACCTTTGAGTAAACAAGGTAAACCAAAGTTACTGTACTGTACATAAAAATATTTTACTTGTAAACTTATAATTTTGTAAAAAATAAGTTTAGTAATTTTTAAACCAAAGAATTATTATGGATTTAATGAAGATTATTTTTTGTACTAAAACATACAAGCATAATCAACATTTAGATTTTAAAAAGTTTTAGGTACATGAGAACCCTGCAAAAGTTTTTAATATTGATGTACAATAGTTAATTCATAGAATTTTTTTAAAAAAAATTTGTTCAAGAATTAAAGACAGTGGTGACCCTAGGTCTAAAATTTTAGTGCAGCCAGGAAGAACACTACTTTTTTTGAATGACGGGAGACTTATTCCATTTAAAAGAAGTTTAAAAAAAATTAATGTTTTTGTGCATGTGAATTGAACATTCAAAGAAAATGCTTTTTATTGTACAGTTATTTGAGCTATTTATCTGGATGTTCATTGTATTGATAATTGTATATATTTGATGTTTGATGTAGTTATTTTGTAGTTTGCTCTGGATGAGATTTTCTATGACACTTGCCTGTCAGTATTATTTTTTTCTTTTCTAGAAGTATAATACTTTATTATATAAAAAGTTGAAGTCTAAGTTTATACTCTAAACTAGGTTAAAAAATGTCTAAGGTCAAGTATAAAAATGAAAATTGTGATAACTATGCCAAAAAGTTTTAATATCTATATGATGATAAAAAAATAAGTGGTATATTGCATTTTAACAAAGATGATTACATACACTACCAATGCATTTCTTTATATATCACAAAACCACCTCTTTTAGTCTTTTATATATCATAAAATTTTATAAATCATATTATTATATCAGCATATGATCTTAAACAAAAATATATATAGATATTTATAGAAAAAATATTCCTCGTGTGTAGTTTCACATGAAAATTTCTAAGCTTTTATTCTTCAATTACCAATTATAATGTCCTTTGTAAGTTATTTCTAACTAAGCAAAAATGAGCTCTCCAAATTAAAAAAAAAAGCCCATTATTGAAATTGTTTATAATATAACTGATTTTATAAAGTTTTCAATTCTATATAAATTTTTCTACCAACCTAGTATGACTTGAAAAGCATCCAATATATGGTATGATACAGTATTACATTTTAATAAGATGTTATGTATGGCAGTGTGTGTATTAAAAGCACCATAGTACTTCTTTTTCACATTTAATCACCTTAAATGTAGAGAACTGTGAGATTCTATATTCTTAACAAAAACTGACTAGAAAACTTAAAATAAGAAGTATTAATTCCATATTAAAAATAATTGAATTAAAGGACTTTTGAGTTTCTTGGTAGACATCTTATACCTAGGAGTAGTATTTGAGTTCTATTTTCTGCTCGCTCCATTTTTAACTTGGTTTTCATTGAAATATTTGTAAATTGGTATGATTATAGCACCTTTAAATAAAAATGGAAATAATTAAGAATGTTAATACATCATAACTGTGCAAGGGTTGTTTTCCTTTTTATGGTAATAATGAACTATTCAAATATTTCCCTTTTTGTGCTACATGCAAGTTATAAGTTAAGCTATTGCTGTTTGTTAAATTTATTAGTGCTATTACTTAAGAAGGTTATATTGTAATTTATTAAAAGTAATATTGACATACAGTAATATTGACATGCATTATCATTTGTGAAGAGCACATAAGGAGTCCCTAGGACTAAATACATTACATTAGAAATGTTTTATTAAAGTGATTCTTTGATTGAAGAGCTAATTTATGTAGGCTTTCTTAATTGTATATAAGCTTTTCAGCTCAGTTGAAAACATTTTTTCAACAAAGTGATGATTCTATTATTTAGGCATGTGTTATTAACACTAACATTTTTCGATAATTTTTTTGAGCAATTGTTGTCGCCTTCAGTTTCTTTCAATGCTGTAGAGCTGAATAGGTTAATTTTTATATGAATGCAAGATATGAGAAGAACTATTTATGTGTTTTTTTAATCTTTCTATTTATGGAAGTATTTTCACCGGTTGTTTTCTAAAACACTTACTTCAAGTCAAAGATCACTGTAATAAGACTTGATAAAAGTTGGATCTGTTGTAAAATGTATGCAGATATTGATCTGAGCTGATGAACAACACTATCACAGAATCTCTGAGAATTTACATGACTGTTTCTTTTTGAAGTATTTATTCTTTATTGCTTGTGCTTATGGTTTGGAATCATGAGTTTTTTAAAAATTAAGATGGTCTACACCATTTTTGTAGATAATGCTGGTTAATTGCCCATGGTATAGTATGGACTATCATACTATGGTTCTTTTTTAAGGTGATGTGAACTTGACAGTTTTAAAATTTTCTATTCATTTTATGTATTTTATTCCATTAACGTTTCATGTGAATAAACAAAATGGTTAAAAATATGTTTCTTTTTTTAAAAGAGTTTTTATTTGATTTGGGAAAATGCTGAGTTACCTTGTTTGATCATAATGAAAAGAAAAAAAATCAAAATTCATTGTTTTTGAGTTTTTACAAAACATACCTTATAAGGTTACGAGTTAAAATTTTCAGATTCATGATTAGTGACTGCAAAGTACAATAACAATAAAAAATATTAATGTTTAGTAGTGTTTTTTAAATATAATAATGAAAATGTAGTTTATGGTGTCAACCTTATCACTTCTAGATTAGTAAGATTAGTTATTATAGGGTTCTAGATTACGAAACATAAGTGGCTGTGTTTAAGTTCTTCAGAAGGCTAGAAATTGACAGCAGAAAACAATTAACTTACCTACCTGCCTTTCCTTCGCCCTGTGCTCCGACTGGTGTTGTGCTCCCACCTGACATTGATTCACCGATCGAGGAAGAATTTATTTTCATTTAGCACTTTTGTTGCCATTCAAGACCTGAAACATCCCACTTTTTCATTATCGTTCGATTATCGGTTTTTAATACAGTTAACTCTAAGAAGCAGGTTCATTAAAAAACTGTTGCTGGTTATAATTATTGGGTTGATTATTGAAAATGTATTTACTTTTCTTTATTGAATTATGGTGTGGTTGTTATTTAAGGTTATGGGTGTGACACACCACTTTAAATTACCACTCAATAAAAGATAATTGATATGGTAGAATTCATTGAATGATTTAAACAAGAATATAGTCTGCAGGGTTTTTTTTTTTGTTCTCTTGGTTTTAAGCAATACCCTAAGTTACAATACCCACCCCTAGTTAAAGTCCTGTACGCATAATTTTTGTTTTTAAACTTTATGGGGACGCATTACCCAAAATTTAGGGCTGGCCAGAAAATAATTAAACATTCTCGAATGCTGTGAGCTAAGGATATTGTAAAAAAAGAAGGTATCCTTTATAATGGAGGTTTTTTATGGTTAAAACCCTAAGGCTTTTAAGTAAATTAATGTAAAGCTCCAATTTTCCCCCTGTTTGAAGCATATGCGTTCAACAAAAGTTGGTATGGGATAAGGTCTAGTGTGATTAGAGTTTAAAAAAAATGATGAGGTTGAAAATATAGAAAAAAAATCTTATGTAGCTTTATGTATAAAAATGGCCAAAAAATAACTATTTTTGTTTAACTGACAGCTCAATATCCATACCAACTTTTATTAATAGATGTTGTGGGAATATGTTAACAACAAATCCATTAAAAAAATCTTAAATTGTAGAAGGAGTAGCATTTTGAAAAAACGTTAAATTTTTAAAATTTTTTGAAAAAACTTAAGTTTCAATATTAATAATTTTTTCGTATGTTTTTATTGAATGCTAGTTCTCTGTAAAAAAAAAGTTTAATTTGGATGCTAGCGATAAAAATACTGGATTTAATTTTTTGTATACACCGTTCCCTTATGGTCACATCCGATGAGTAATAACTAGTGTTTTAAATATGAAGTCAAAAGTTCTTCGTTTTTCAGAAATACATTTAATATCGTAAATTTTCTATGTCAGCTACCCATTGCGCATGCGTGATTACTCCAATACTTTTTTTGCTGCCTGGTAGATACTGGGAACTCTCGTACCAAATTTGAATTTATAGCTGTTATTGTTCAAGCTATATAGAGTGGTTTCAGACAAACAGATGGATGTTCAAAAACCACCTTTTTTCAGAATCTACATCCTCCAAACCAAAACGTGCATTAAGCTCAAAATCTCTATTTCGGATTTTGACTTCATCGCAATAACATTCATTATCTTCCATTTAATATTATGCAATTAAAAGTAAGAAGTTTTAATGTACCTTGTTTGTAGGCTACGTAAAAATTAGCCGTATTACAAAAATATATTTTGCCAATTAAGCTATTAAAAATTTAAACCTTTAAAAAATCAGAGCATTTGAAAATTTTCTAATGAAATCGTGTTTGGAGTTAATAGTTGTTGGAAATAACTCTTTTTTTTTGTAGGAAAATACTTTTTGGTCTGGGTATACGTCGTCATAAGGGATATCGTAGGTATAGTTTCAAGTTGTACAGCTGTGGAAATAAAAAAGTACCCACTTGAGGTTATTTCATCCGTTAGTCACCCTATAGAATCGGACCTTTTTGAGATTGTGTACAATTAACATTCTGATTTAATTGCACGATACAAAATTTGCATAAGGGGCCGTCTTCATATTAAAAATATTACGAACTTTAAAATTTCCAATGGCAACACAAAATTTTAATAACTTAGAAATGTAAGCACTCTTGAAAACCCTTAAATCTAAGTTTTTGTTACATTTGGATGAATAGTTTACGAGTTATTTAATCGAATCACTTGTGGACTTTTTGGGGACCATCTCTAAAATGACAAGCAAGCATGCATGCAAGGTCGTCTTTATTTATCAATCACACGTAATCTTATACACAGTCCCCTAAAGGGTAATTAAAAAGTATTTTGTGATTTACTCAGCAAATTATGAATAAAATTTTTTAAAAATTGGGATTTCGCCTAAACTTCCTGTCTTAAATTTATTTCTTTAAAAATAATAAGGGGTTTCTATTCATATTTTTTTTTTAAAAATTAATATAATAATTATTTAAAAATATAAAAATTGTTTTAAATACCCCAATATTGAATGCATTTTGTTTGGGTTATTATAATTTCATTTCAGTAAAAAATTCGTTTCATTATCTTAATTATTTATAGATTGGGATAGTTTTTTATGTGTAACTCATTTAACATTATGGGACCTAAACTTTGCACGTCTCTAACTCCCCTAATAATGCTTAAAAACTAACAAAATTTGGCATTTCGTATTAACATAGGTCATAGATTTGAAATATGGACTCAAAAAGGGGTGTTACTGTTGGAAATTTTAAAGTTAGTAACATTTTTAATATGAAGATGGCCCCTTATGCAAATTTTGTTTCATGCAATTAACTCAGAATGTTAATTGTTCAAAATGTCAAAAAGGTCCGATTCTATAGGATGACTAACGGATGAAATAACCTCAAGTGGGTACTTTTTTATTTCCACAGCTGTACCAGTAGATTTTAGCTACAAGACGACTAGACGAGTCAATGTTGAGTTTTTTTTTATTGTGGTTATTGTATTGTCGTTAAAGTTAACAATGTGCTATCCTAAATGGCGATATTTTATTCTGCTGAACTTTTAAATAAGCACTTATGTAGAACCGACGAAGAATATGAATTGTGGGGAGATTTCCCCCTAGTTTTCCAACTCTCTCCACTCCCTTCAATCGTCTCTTGGGAAAAACTGTAATGAAATGAAAATTTCTACCTGCTACTTATAAAATAAATCTCAAATGATTAATCTTGAATACTCAATTATATACTCTCTCTCTTGGTTTTACCCCGACTTTTGTTGAAATTACCAATTTTTATTAAAATTCCATAACTTAGAAAATTCAGAAAATAAAAATAAACTAAATGAAATCAAGAATATTGGCAAGTGTTAGGTAATAAAAAATTTAACTGGACTTGTTATCTTGGTGTAGATGAGATAAAAATTATCAATCAATTGCTTGTGGGATATTTTCTACTTGTATAATATATTTGGCACATGTACGATTTTACTTTTTAGGTATTGTGTATTAAATTCTTCTGAAATATGAGGTATAAAGATAACACCCGGACTAAAAATGGGATTGTAAATAATACATGAAGCAAACGATCGCACTGTTCGTTTATTCAATTCTTCCATTTCAATTCACATGCAAATTCTCATTTTAAATTCTACAAATTCGTTATTTTGGAAACTTGGATTCTGCAACTGTAAATATCTGGCAATCTTTATTTTAGGGAATCGAGCTCCCCTGGCTTTGAAACAAACATATAAGTTTTGTGTGTTTTTAAAGCACTTTTCATTTATTTTTATATTGCCGGAAATTTGCATAAAATATTGCTTCATTGTCGGTTAAATTTTTTGAATAACATTTTGAAAATCGTGATTTCATGTTTATTTTGCTAAAGAAAGAATAGCGAAAAAATAGTTCGAAAAAAAAAAGAGCATATAAATATATTCGAAACAACGAGTAACTGAAATTGAAAAGAAGTATAAAGATAACAAAAAACTCCGCTATTGCATCCGAGGAATCGTATCACATCAGTATGCAAAAGGAATTCACACACACTTCCCAAGGTGGGAAAAAGTAAAATGTTGCACTTTTTATGAGACTGAGTAAGGAAGAAAAATCATTAACGAGAATTTCCACTGGGATTCGATGTTCGTTTTCTGACTGTCATTTATAGTTGTAAATTGTTTCATAATATTTTCCGTAATTTTTATGCAAATACTGGGCTATAGCTTAAAATAAATGGAGGTTAATGGATTGCGCTAAAGGGCAGGGTACACAGAACAATGTTTTCATAATGTGACTAAGATACCTTTTTTCTGTCTCAAGAGAGATTTTGTTATGCATTGAAGATTTTTTTTTTACAATTTCTTAATAATTGAATCCGGTTTAAATGGCTTTATAATTTTATACTAATTGTTTATTATAGGGGAAACTATGTGTATACTTGACCCATTATTATATTTGATCCATTTTCTCGTCATTAAATAGTATATATTGCGAGTTGAAGGTGGCATTAGTCCTTTCCTTTAAGTCATCTGATTACAAGGTGAAAGTAACAAATTGCATGCATTTTCAAAATGTTGCACAAAATACATTTTATGCTCCAAACCTATATTTTTTTGGTGCTGCAAACTCTTACGTTAGATATATATATTTTTCATTTTAAAGGTGGTATGTTATTATTGTCTTGTTTCAATAATAAAGATTTTTATTATTAATGTAAAAAATGCAAAGCCAAGTACATATAGGGCGATGACCCTGTAGTAAAACGAAGTCTCTCGGTTCAGTAATAGTCTGTCGAAATCTATTTGCCAAAAAAAAACCTATGTATGATAAAATTCTGCACCAAGATATATTAGAAAAGATTTTTTTTATTATAATAACCAACAGGGAAAAAATCAGGCTCCAGGTACACATAACTCCCCTAACGTTTTCAAAAATGCTTTCCATTTAAATATGATGGCTAGGAAATAAAATTTAAATTTTACAATAAATTGGATCAAAAGTAAAACTTAAAAAGAATTTTCCAAAAAGTTATATAAATGGAATTAAAATTTTGTTTATGAGAAAGTCTGCTCACGAGTACTGATCATTTTATTTTTAGAGCTTTTTTTTATGTTGATTCAACTTGCTTCTTCCGAAGTCAACCAAAAACCACCAATTTTCAAAAAAAGTTAACTACATTATAGTTCTTTTTTTAAAAGTAACCATCGAAAGCGATGAGCATCCGATATAGGATCGAAGTCATCAAACCTTGAGGCGAATGGTTCAACGAATTGAATTCTTGGCAACCAAATTCCCCAGACGCTCATCATCATGACAAGCTTTCCGGGTTTGCCTTCTAATCCTCTAGGACCCAGAAAAGGCCCAGAAGTAATTTTCCGTCGTCATAGAAACGAGTCTGCATATTAGGCATCTCGAGTCTATTGGGATTGTAATCGCAAATGAACTTGAGCAGAGACAGTTGTTTTGGGGGTGCAGGGGAGAAAGGAGAGCTAATGAGGTTAAATAGCGAGATCTCTTGACCGGGATGCTTGCCTTTTGATGGAATTCTATCAATCATTTCAAGTGGTTAAAATGTAATATCTATTATATCATTTGCCTAAATAAAATCTCGTTTGCCTTAATAGGAAAAGTATCATTGGGGAGTTTAATTGTGAATGGCAAAAGTGATGGAACGAGATTTACTGGCATTAAATGAGAGCTCTCGATTAGAATGCTTGCTTTGCATGAAATTCTATCTATCTTTTTGAATATTCCAAACATATCATTTTTTATTCCCTTTGCCTTGATAAAATCCCAGGTAACTAAAAGAAATTATGATTATAAGGTAATTTAACATTGCGAATGGTAACAAAATATATTGTGCGGCTAAATATCGCCAAAAGAGAGAAATTAACATAGTATACTCCATTTTGTTGGTTAAAGAAAGCGAAAAACGACCTAATTTAACGAAACAAGATCATTAACGTCCATAAATCGTATCATGTGGTTTTGATGAATTTTTGACCCTCTTCCTCCTGGTGATATTTCGTGATATTTGGATAGAGCCCTACCGCCCCCCTCATAATCTCTAGTGAGATTTTTCAAGATCCGTATTTTTTTATTTGAAACTTTTAGTTTCGAAAATTTTGATTGGGACGTTTAATACCTTGAAAATTTCAAAACACAGACTAATCAACGTCCAATCCCAAGATCGGATAGTCGAAACAGCAACTGCATCATCTGATGATGGTAGGAAAGTACTTAAAAATCATATAAGATGCACATTTTGTCCTTTTTTTGGGAACTGTGAAAATACTTTGAACACGTGTCCTTTGGTCTGAATTGAAACTATTAAAGAGAAGAGAAAGAAACGAACTCCAAGTCAATCTATATAAACGAACGAATCATTTCCCCCCTTAACACTTATACTTCGGAAAGCGACGATAAATTTTACCACGCAAGAGTTTGCAAATTAAAGTTCAGAATTTTTTTTTCTGGAATTTAACTTCGTTTCCCCATAATTTTACGTTGTTTTTTGAAAGGAAAAATTACGTGATATTTGTTGATATTTAGCTAGACCCCCTCCCTCCAAAAAATCACATGATTTGTGGACGCCCCCTCAACATGTTATTTTTGTATGGTTTTAACAGTAAATAAAATTTATGTTTACTGCTTACTTTTGTGTTAAGAACTTAAATGCGAAATCTCTTGACAGCAATGCTAATTGTTCAACCATCTGAAAATTAAACTAGATAAAAGTTTTATATAATTTGTTATAGATTGTTTTGTTACTTGAGTTTAGCTGTTAACAATTTACAGGAGCTAATAACCTTTATATATCAGGTAATATAAGCTTCTGTAAATTGTTAGATTGCTTAAGTACGGAGTTGTCTCTAATGTCATGTCTTATGAACTTAACTATTATTTGCACTACCCTCAACACATATTTATTAAACATAAAACCTTAAGAGCCCAATATTTAAAATACCATGATAAAAACTCTCAATTATATCCTAAGACTACTTAATATTTTTTTTTATAAAAAAAAGAAAGAAAACTTAAATAACAAAATGACAAAAACCGAGTCATCCAAACCTTTTATTAGCAGCTCTTGAAGACAAAGTAATTGCTGGAAGTAGCCAGCCGTTTTCTTCTTGTGATGAGCGCTTTTTGATGCTTCACTCGCAGCTGCAGTTTCTAAGCCCTTCAGCTGCCATTGAGCCTGTCAGTTGATCGTGTCATCAAGTGGGGATGGATATCAACTCTTGTTCAACGATTCCGGGCATTGTGAGAAGAAGCTTAGGGTTGATGGGATGGACGTAATTAGTTTTGTTCGGCTGAATGCGTTTATTTTGTATTAGGATTGTTTGTATTAAATTGTATTTTTTCTTTGACATTTTTTGATGGAATTACGTCTGCTTATATTGGTTACTTATAGTTGGTCGATTATATCCGAAACTAGTTACTTGAGGGAATACTTGATACTTGAAGTATTTTTGTTTACGAGTAAAAGAGCAGTTGAATATTTTTTAAATGGTAAAGAAAATGTTATTGGTATATAGATTACTTTGGCATTTAATTTTATTCTTTAAGGAGTATTCTTCTTTTTTTTTGTGCAAGCTTGATTTTTTCCATTTTTAAATAAAAACAATGATAATAGTAAGCAATGATTTCATTCTTAAATGAAACAACTCTTAATTAAAAACAGAAAAGATTTAATTGAATCAACAAAACGCTTCATTTGACCCAGAAAATTAATTTTACGGTTGTGCAGAAAAGAAAATATATACATATAAAAAGCAAGAATATGGGAAAACAGGTTGTAGGAAAGAGCACATACATTCCTACCCTACACTCCTCCCACGTCCACAAGAACAAAACCTGAGAACGTTTAAAAACACCCAATTTGCATTGTATCTCTTTCAAAAAAAAAAAAAAAAAAAAAAAAAAAAAAAAAAAACGCGGACTCCCATTTAATGTTGATTGGTAAGCTAAAAGGTCGTTCACGTGAGAAGTAAAACAACTCTTAATTAAAAACAGTATAGATTTAATTAAATCTACCTAAAGCTTCATTTAATGCAGAAAATTAGAATTTTATGGTTATGGAGAAAAAAAAATTAATCATATAAAAACAAGAATATTTTAAAACTGGTTTCAGAAAAGAGCACATATATTTCTCGCCACCCCTCCTCCACCCTTCCTAGAACAAAAACTGAAAACGTTTAAAAACACCCATTTTACAATGTATCTCTTTCCAAAAAGAAAAAAATAGACATAAAAATTGCACAACGAGCGAAAAAAAACCGTCATTTCTCGCCCCCCCCCCCAGTCGCTGTTGATTGAAGAGGTTGTTCACGTGAGAAATAAAACAACGCTTAATTAAAAACTGTACAGATTTAATTCAGTCTACCTAATGCTTCATTTAATGCAGAAAATTAGAATTTTAAGTGGAGAGAAAAAAAATATGCATAAATAAAAACAAGAACATTTAAAAATCGGTTTCGGAAAAGAGCACATATATTTCTACTTCCCCTCCCAAGAACAAAAACTGGAAACGTTTAAAAACACCCATTTTACAATGTATCTCTTTCCAAAAAGAAAAAAAAATAGACATAAAAATTTCACAACGCGCAAAAAAAAAAAAAAAAAAAAAAAAACCGTCATCTTTTCGCCCCTCTAGTCGCTCGCGGACCCCCATTCAGTGTTGATTGGTAAGTAAAGAGGTCGTTCACGTGAGAAATAAAACAGTAGCTGCAAGAGGCTCAGGTGGCATCGCAGCCATGGGATCGAATCGTTAAGTGGGCGCCGGCGTTAGCAGCTGCGACCATCGGATTCTATTCAAACACCGCCAGTACAAGCTTTTGGTTGGTGTTGCACGCAAAGGGGATTGGGGGAATGTTCGTGTCCAAGACGGGTGCTTCTTCTTTTCTTCAATTGTTTCTTAGGTTTTTGTGTGTTTTTTTAGAGAGTTGTAGAGGGAATGTTAAGGTGTGTTTGGGTCTGGTCAGAGAGGATTTTTCGTTGTTTTGTTGTTGGGTTTAGGAAGTGTAAATTTACTTCTTTTTAGCTTTTCCTGTTTTGTTTAAATTTATATATTAGTCTTTTGTTATTGAACGATTATCTGAAGATAGGTAGTATTAATATTGTTCTGAAAAAATGAGTTTAAATAATTATGTAATGATATCTGGGCTATTTTCTCCGTAGCTTAGTATGGGAAGTAAAAAGGAAATGATGTGTATTCGACTTTAAATGTCTAAATTCCTTTCAAATGATAACAATTTCTGAAATTTTTTAATAATTTCTTTCAATATTATACATATACTTATTCACTGTTCATTAAAAAACACCTCTTAAACTGTAGTAGTAATTTTATTTGTAATGCACAAGTGATTTTCAAAATGAAATATAACTTTTTTTTATACGATTCTTTATTTTTTAAAAGCAATTTGAAACAAAATTTCACTGTTTTACTAGATTTTAAGAAAACGCGGATATCATATGCTAATGAATATCCGTAGATTGGGGAGATCGCATTCGAACAATGAAGATTTTTTTTCTCTTTCTTCTCTGGCGCTTCTTTTTCCGTTTCTCAGTTTCCTCTTCAGCGTTTTCCCTGCTACAAATCACTTACCGCAGAGAAAGTGGTTTGCGGGGAAACATTCTTAGCGTTCTACCACATAAATGTTGGACTTAAAGTGGTTCGTTTTGAAATGAATATATATTTTTTACACACATTTTCATATTGATGCAATAGTAATTATGTATATTATTTAACCATTTGATTTTATAACGATTTTTTTAACTATTAGGAAACGAATGTTGGAGGGTTGTTTTAATATTGTATGGTTTAGTATTTATATTATTCATTTTATATTCCTACCTAATTAATACATATTTGAGAAAATATGTAAAGTTTTTTTTTAAAATCTACATTAGGTGACACTTAATTCTACAAACCTAAAAAATCACGAAAAAGTTAATAAAATATATTCACTGAAATTTTTGAAACTACAAACATTTATAAAGTAACTTTTTATAACAGTATTAGTCAAAGAGATTCCACTATATTTATTTAATGATTCTCATTTATTTTTCTTATGTTGGCTTGACACTTTTTTTGAGTATATAATTAACTTATCTCATTTTTTGATGAATACAAATAATATAAGTTACATTTTTTCTAATAAAATGTTAACACTTCCTACTGTTTAAAGTAATTTTATTTCAATCCAATAAAAGTAATTTACTTTTAATTTAACTTTTTTTTCCAAAACAGAAATTATGAAAACAAAAGATGCCAATCGAATGTTGAGACTTGATTCTGGGAAATAGTTACCCCCAAAGTTGAAATAAATGAGTGTAAATTTTTTTTATTAGTACCCTTTTACTACTTATTGTGCTTTAAAAACCTAATTTGTAACATCAGTATTATAATAATGTAAATTACCTTCAATTCGCATTATGATCATTTAAAAGCATCTATCTTAAGGATCAAGACCTCCTTCAATTGAATTAGCCTTTTTTATATTGCCGAGAAACTTTTATAAAAATGTGTTATTACTAGTAAAAAAAACTGTAGCGTAAGATTAATCTCTTTAAAATGAATTTTCAACGATAAAAAAATCTATCTTCAACAATCAAGATACTGAAATCTTTAGTTATAAACAAAAAAACTGTTGTCACATATTTTTAAACTAAGTAGAATAACCGAAGAAGAGATCAGGCCACTCTATTTATTTATATCTGTATACATATATTTTAATGTTAATTTTTTTTATTTGCCTAACTATTATCAGAATATATGGATTAATTGGCAAGTCTTGCAAAGCGACAATTCAATCACGCAGCAAAATGGCTATAAAATCTAAATTGAGAGGCTAATACTTTTCTTTATCTATTCGTTTCGTTCTAATACGGCCCAATCTCACGAGACATCCACAAATATATCTTACGAAACAATGTCCCCAATGGTTATCAATCATCAGCTTTGGGGTTTGCTGTTCAGCTTTGAGAAAAGTCAGGAGTTCTATTGGAAATTTATACTTGCCATTATTATTTGGCATCGAACTGTATGCCTTTGAAACCTTTTGAATAATAATGATTAATAAAAATAAAAACGTAAAAAATCAATACATAGCGACCAATTAATGAGACTTTACCTGATGCTTCCACGTTTTATTTTTATTAACTTGAACATATTATAGGGAATAGTTAAAAAAAATTTAACATTTATCTTGATTTATTCTGCCTAATTGTTAATTCCATTTACACTTATGGAAAAAAATCCTTTCATATTGTAACACACATGAGTGTCTTTTTAGCTTTCACACTACGTTTATTCCGTAAAAAGTGGAAGATATTATAATCTTTCCGTCCGTCTGTCCGTCCGTTCATCAGCCACTTTCATAGCTTAAACTACAAATGCTATAGGAAAGTGTAACACGTCAAAAATTCAGAGCATTCAAATGAAAAGATACAAAAATTCGAATTCGAAGTACTTAAATTATTTTAAAAATTTCAAAATTTAATGCTCATTTAAAAAGCATTAGAAACCATTTTCATTAGAATTAAACGTTGCAATGCCATTCACAACAATCACTCGAGAAACTTTAATTCTTTTAAATAATAAATTGAAAAAGAAATTTATTTTTTGCCACATCAATCCGTTTGAAATGACGTCAAATATATTTCACAAAAGGATTCTTTGTTTGTAAGTCGGTATGTAATGTTTTGGTTCGATTTAAAAGTTGGGAACATTAAATATTTATTCTTTGAAATATAAATTAATTTTTGCAAAAGGCACAATAATTATTGAAAAAGTGATTATTGAATTTTCGAAATAAAATAAATAAAACTAGCAAAATTTAAGGTGTAAAACTAGCAAAATGGTGTAAAACTAGCAAAATTTAAGGTGTAAAACTAGCAAAATTTAAGGTGTAAATGTTTAATATAGAATTAATAGTACGTTCGCTTTTTTCCTGTTTAACGCAAATGCTGTGTGTAAGCGGGCGGACTAACAGATTCTGTTACAAACCTACTTGTTATGTTATGGGAAAATAAGAAAGGAGAAAAAACATATTTTGAAAAGAAAAAAAAACATAATCCAGAATCTTTAAATTCTTCAAATAATTTGATTCTTTCACAAAAAAAAACCCTTTACATTTTGAAGCAGAAGAATATGTAACTGCTTATAGTGAATTTTAAAAAGCAATGTCCTTAATGGTGGATCAATCACCAGCTAAGATAGCAGTAAAGAGTTGAAAGAGGACAACATCACGTCTATTGGACTTCCCCACCCTTTACTCTGAGCAGGTGCAAAATTGGCGCCAACCCGGTCTTTTTCACTCGGCTCATTAGAGACGATTCCTCTTAATCCTACGATAATACCAAGGGCTTGTTTTAAGAGTGGTCCAACAACACTACTCCTTTGTTTCGAGTTCCAACATTTATATAAAGATTTTGAGATTCATATGAATCTTGTTTTTTTTTTTAAATATTTTTTAGCATCTTATCTTTCAGCTTCATGTGACTCGTGCTACAGTGAATAAATAAAGTGCTTCAATACTCTGACGTTTAAATATGTAAAATTACAAACGCTTTCACATGCATTGTCGCAACAATGTAATTAATTCCAAAAATGATAAAAATTGCAATTAGAGCTGTAATGTTTTTCATATTAGTATTGCAATTACTGTATCCATAAAAGTAAAAAAAAATTAATTCCATCTTTTCAAATTAAAAAAAATTATCGTCAAGAAATCCAATTTTTCCTACGAATATTTCCTTTCAGGTCAGAGAAGTATAAAAAACCGTTCAACCATTACTAAAATATATAGTATTAGTGACGCCCCAATCGTTAGGAGGCTAGCCTTTGGAGCTGCTGGGGTCGGGTTCGAATCCCGGTCAGGCATGGATGTTTGTGACCGTCAATAAATGTTGTTATTTGTCAATGTGTTTGTGTTGTCCTTTCTTTGTGTGTCTCTTGTGCTTGTAAAAACGCTTTCTGTGTCTGTTCCACTTGACGAAAGCTTATAAGCGGCTCCCTGAACAAGCACACAAGCTGATGTACCATACCATATTGTATTAGTATTAATATAAATAAGTGGAAACTTATCTTCATGAATGTGGAATTAGGCCACTACAAAGCTTATAAGCGGTTCCCTGAACAAGCACACAAGCTGTACCATACCATATAGTATTAATATAAATAAGTGGAAACTTATCTTCATGAATGTGGACTTAGGCCACTGCACATATAAGCCTTTCAAATAATTGGCGCTCTCCTAAACAAGGTCAGCCAAGGACTTGAAAGGTGTGTTCCTAGGATTCGGACTTAAGGCTCTTCGTCAGGGGAAGAGCTTAAAGGGCCATTGTTATAAGGATATTTGTTTGGAGTTTATGTTTCTTGTTTGAGCTTAACGATGAGAGCTTCATTTCGTTGAGATGCTTTCCTGTTGCTCTCTTAAAATCTTCCAACTCTCGAAACTCGTTTTGTAAATCATCCAAACTAGAAACATTGGATAGGGTGCTGGTTATATAGGGGAGGGTGGGGCTATTGGGACAAATTTTTTTCAACCTCTGTATTTCAGCAAAAATAAAAGAATTTTAATTTCTTCTTTTACAGGCTCCTAAACTGAACATTCATTTACTTAAAAGTCATTCGACAAATGTTAAAACATTACCATATTTTGGTTGCTGAGCATTTAAAACAAACATGTAAATGTCCCATTAGCCCCCATATGTGGGGGCTAATGGGACAGGGTGCAGGGCTAATGGGACATGCTAAATGATGCTTTAATAAAATATTTAAAAAATGGAAAATGAATCAGAAAATGAAAAATTAAAGCATATACCATTTAAATAATGTATACATAACAATATTTAATTTTTTTAAAAAAATTATTTCCCATTGAGAGATGAAATATCAAAGTTAAAACTCAAAATCGAAAATGCTTCCATAATTTTAGTTGAATCACTGGAAAGGATAGTTTTATAACTGAATCTTTAGTTTTATAGCTAAATCTTCCGAAATTTATCCCAAACTTGTCCTCTTTTTCACGGTACAAGGATTTAAAAGACCGTCTTTGTCTTCAAATAGCTTACCATCGTTTGACTTTTTCATATCATTCTAAAGAACATTTTTATTTCATCGCCTTCTTTTTCAGAAATCAATCCAACGAATAAAAAATAGCTTGCTTCCCAGCAAAATTTACCAACAACAATTTATTTATCTTCACCAAGCTTTTTTCAGATGTAATTAATGAAATTGCAGGTGGAAATACGTCAACAAATAAGATACTTGAATTTTCACTTATTGTACGATGAGAAAAGTTCAAAAAGTTTAAAAATTAAGTTTACAAAAATTTTTTGGCAACTTGACTGAATAAGATATTAGAGATTTATATAGATTCTTCGAGAGAAGCATACAAAGCTAGGTTTATTCGTGTCCCATTAGACCCCACTGTTTCTGTCCCATTAGACCCCACAGTGTTGTTTTTTATAAATGACCCAACACAGAAGCACTAGTACATCACCACAGCATTTGATCTATACTATCTTAATCTAGGATATTTCATCTATCTATAACTGTAGTTTAATTTATGGAAAGTTTTTATTCAATACTTCAAAAGTGAAAAACAAGGTACAGTTTTAATAAACTTTCAATTCTCAAAAACAGCAATTCTTCTCTCCACTTCAGCACATGCGTTTAATGGCTGATTTTTGGCTGTTAAAATGTGAAGTCTAACTGTTACAATGCTGTAGAGTAGAAAAATTTGTAAAAAAGTATATTTTCCCCAGCTTCAGGGCCCTTGTCCTATTAGCCCTGCGTCCCAATAGCCCCCACTCTCCCCTAAGTTATTGTAATTTATAGCTATTCCTAGATTTTTGGCAGTTTTTTAAGGAAATTAATAAGGGAATTTTAATAAGCATTAAATTAAGGGAAATAAAATTAAACTTTCATTTAAAGAGGGACCCTTTAAATGAATGAATAAGGAAATTAATAAGCATTTAACTAAGGAAAATAAAGTAAACATTCATTTAAAGAGGGAACTATCCTTTAAACGATTGGTTATTTCTTAAATTTTCTTTGGAATACTTTGAAAACGTGGAAAACTTTTTCTTTTAAACAAGCAAAAATCGCTTCTACGTCCATGCCTATCACACTTTATACAGGAATGTATTTTGTTATTACTCTTCCTTATTGAAATATCTCTATACTTAAGATTGAATTGTAGATAATATATATTCAGGCATAAAAATAGTTTAGTTAATGCCTGATTAGAATAAAATAATTAATACATGTACAAAAATCTGAATAGACTTACATAAGATAATAAAACTGACTAATATATTTCGACTGTTTTTGGATAGTTGAATATATGGTTAGAAATGGATAGTTAAATAGTTTGATATTAAACGTTTTATGTTGATTTATATGATTTAAATGGACTTCTTGAATACATTAAAAATTGCTGATATTTATGATATGGATATATAAATGATTTGCTAGTACTTTAAATTTTTTGTAAGAATGAAAAAATGATAGATAAGTTGCAGTAAAAGTCCGAACCCCGGTGAACGTTAAAAATTACAGGTGAAAGTTCGAAATCTTTTATGCATGGAAAGTATTTTGGCCAGTATCCTTAGCATATACATAGCATAGAAAACTGTACTATATTCGGAATGTAAGAACAAGAAAACATATAATAACAATGTATTGACGTACTAAATACACACGGCCAGCAAGGGAGCCAATATATAATTGACAGATATATAAATAAGATAGAAAGGCTTATCTTCTACAGACAGATAGCCGTTAACGCATGGATAAACTGACAAATATCTGAATGATAGATAAACGAATAAAATGGTGAATGTATGGTCAACAGACGAAATCTTAGACAAAATGCATTCTTTTATAATAATATTCCTTTTTTAATTATAGTTCCATAGTTTAGCCGAAGTGTAAGTATGTTCAAAATAATTCTATTTGAAATTGGTTTATGACTGTAAGCTTAAATCTTAGTTGACACAGCGTTTATTCATTGCATTTTATAAATTTACTTAAGCTCAAAGGAATCACTGTGAATTAATATAAATGTGCGGCTCAAATTTTATTTGGGCTAAAAAACACTACGAATTAATATATTTTAAGTCTTTATGTCCTCGTAATTAGCTTCAGAATTAAAAAAGGGAGAATAATCATATAGTATCCAAAATATATTAAGTGATCATACTATGTAAGTCATGCATTAAATATAGTTTTTTATTCAATATATATAGTTACATTCATTCAGTTACATTTATCCAGTAGATAACATTTAAGTAGCAGCATTGCATTATATTGATAACATACCATTTTATTTAATGCCTTTACTTTTACAGTTCATATTTATTACTACAGATAGATGAGAATCTACAAAGAAAGCAATCTTATAGCAAACACTTTCTCTAAACAACGAAGACAACTAGCCAACGAAAAGAGCATTAATTACGAAGTAAATATCGCTCACACTATCTGCTTCTTCCACCACCTAATCTTGTTAAGTGAGCAGAGTAACCATCTTGTTCCTTTTCTCACGTTCTTTCAGAGTTAAGTTGCTTCCTAAATATCAAAAATTCCATTTTTTAAAATTATTTCTTAAATGTAATTAATAACTTTTGAAAAACTCATAGTAAAAAATAAAACCAATTAGTTTTACCTCTTAAATTATGTTAGTTTAATTATATTCTTTTGGTATTCTCGCAACTTTTAAACCACTTAACGGTTTTAACATTAGCTTTGACACTGGACAATCAATTAAAAAATATTCATAAATGACATTGACAAATTAAAGTTTTTTAATTTGTAAACTTTGACACTAACTGTGACTAATTTTGACACTCAAAATATAATTGTTTGCCTTTTAAAATTCATAGATATTTTGTGCTAGATGATTGCATTTATATTTTTATTTTAACCATTAAACTATAATAATAAAAATTAAACATTGTATGCTTTTGTTTGCACCTAATAGGTTTTTAAACTAAACATTTGTTTGACTTGTAACTTAATAACTTGACACAAATGTGCAGTTCATAATTAAGTTACTATTTTTAGAAATTTCATAGTTTAAAATTTTATAGTTTTGGAGACAATTCAAATTATCTGAGAAACTAGATAACTGTCGCTTAAATCCAATAATTTTTTTTCGTTATGCCATCAGTTGAAAAAGTGAAAAAAATCAGCATTCACAAGAATAACTAAAATGGAAATTTATTCATTATTTCGAGGCATTAATTCAAATCATTAATTGGAAAATAATTGGTATGTTTCACGTGACATAGCTCCGCACAACTTTAATTGATGGTTTAGGTGATGAACTTCTGTTGACTGCATAGATATGCGTATTTTAGCGATTACTGTGAATCGGGACTATGATATATTGAAATATTATTTTGAGCTTTTGGGATCAATCTTCATTTTATTGTCAACATTAATCTGACTTATTTTGGATTTTGGAACAACGAGTTAATATAAGTAGTGATATGTAATACTTTAAAATGAACTGGAATAATAACAGGCCCATTACCTTAAAGCAGATTAAATATTACGTATACATGGATCAATTTGACATTTTTTTTTGCCCGTGAGAAGAACGGGGGTTTATTTGTTAGTTCAACATACAATTGTCCAAATTATATTTTTTTATTCTTGAATTTTTCGATTAAAATCTGAAAAACAATCTTAAAATATAGTGTAGTTATGAATTTGAATTTTATTTATGCATCTTTAAATTTTAATGTCGCTTTTCAGGACAATCAATAGAATCCAAATTTTCAACTACGAAATGAGCGAGAAAAGCATTAAAGGGTATAAACGTATGCTACCCTTCCAAAACGACGAAGCAATTAATGTCTTATATGAAAAGATTGTATGCTGTTTTTTAGTATAGTATTTTAAAGTTAGTGGGTTTGTTTGAATTTTCGATGGTGCTTTTTTACTGCGTCATAATCTTCTTGGTAATGGATTCTAGGAGCTCTAAGCTTAAAAGCTATGTAAATTTACTTTTAAATATATCTTTTCTTTAAATACAAAAGTAATATTTTCAAATAAGTACAACAGTATAAAACAAAACTCTTCACGTCGGAGAAGAAGTGTCAGAGAAACAGACCCAATATTTCAAAAAATCTGCTTTAACATAAATTGTATTTTAAGTATAACTAAAAATAAAAGCTGCTAACATGAAAGAGCAGAAACATTTCTAGTTTAGTGAGCGTTCTATTTTTTGTGTGTTTGAATTATTCAAATGCTGCGTTTGATTTAGAGAACCAAGAGCTTTTCTATTACCTTAAAAGGATCCATCACAACAGTTTACTTTTATTTTCCGAAACCATAGGAAATTGAGATGCATTTAATTTCTTGAAATTAATGGAAATCCGAAAACATTGGAGTGCATGAAGTCGTTTGAAAGATATTTAAGGAAATTAAAGTTTTTAACTGTTGTTAAAAGATTTTACTGTAAAATACTCATTAAAAGGACAAATGAAGAGCTTAGTGGAAAAACGCTCTATGTGACATTTTTGAAGAAAAAAATGTTTGTCAAAGAACATGTTTCTTCCTTTAAACAAAACATGTTTAAATGTTTGTATGAAGTTTTATAAACATACAGTTAAAATATTTTCATGGGTGAATTTGGTAGGTGCTTTTGGTCATATTTTTAAGTTGGCAAAGTAAGTTAAAAGTGTATATATTTTTTTTACACTTTTAAAGTATTAAATAAAAACTTTTCATGAATTAAACTAGAGTTTTAGGTAGAAGACCGTATCATAGATTTAGATATCATATATCAAATACGGCATAGAAACTGTGTGGTCTAATGGGACACGAATAAACCTAGCTTTGCACGCTTCTCTTGAATAATCTATATAAATCTCTAATATCTTATTCAATTGCCATAAACTTGTTGAAACCTTAATTTTGAACTTTTTGACCTTTTATCGTCGTGTAATAAGTAAAAGTTCAAATAGCTTTATTGATGACACATTTTTCCACATTTTAATACAATTTCATTATTTACATCTGAACAGAGCTTGGTGAAGATAAATAATTTGTTGTTGGTAAAATTTGCTAGAAAGCAAACTATTCTTTATTACGCTGGAATTGATTTCTGAAATAAATCGTGATGAACTCTGGGGGTAAGCTATTTGAAGATAAAGACAGTCTATTTAAACTCACGTAATTTGTTAACCCTTGGAGCTGGTGGGCTCGGGTTCGAGTCCCGGTCATGGCATGGATGTTTGTGTCCGTCAATAAATGTTGTGATTTGTCTAAGTGTTTGTGTCGTCTCTTTCTTTGTGTGTCTCTTGTGCTTGTGTCATTTCTGGGGTTGAATACAATGACCTAAGGTCGCAGTGTTCGACGAACTTGCCCCCCACAAAGAAAGTCATAAGTCATAACTCACGTAATTTGTAAAAGAGGACATGTTTGAGATCAACTTTAAAAGTTTTGGTTACAAAAGTATCCTGTTCAATGATTCAACAAAAATTTTGAGAAAATCTTCAATTTTGAGTATTAACTTTGATATTTCACCTTTTAATGGAAAGGAATTATTTCAAAAAAATAAAATTTCGTTGTATAAATGGTGTTATTGCTTTAAAATTTCATTTTCCTGTCATTTTCTGATTAGTTTTCCAATTTTTGAAACTTTAATTAAGGCAACATATACCATTCCCCTTTAGACCCCACATATGGGGGCTAAAATGGCAGTTACCTGTTTGTTTAAAATGCTCAGCAACCAATATATGGTAAGGTTTTAACATACGTCGAATAACTTTTTAGGTAAATAAATGTTCAGTTTATGAGCTTGTGTTGTTGTTGTTGTTGTTGCCGATCCCCAAAGTCCAGCGGAGCTAGACTAGGTCCATGAAGCCAAACACCCCGAGAAAGTCCAGGACCAGCAATGGGCTCTCCAGGAGATCTTGATAATTGAGCCCCAGGCACTCCAAGATGTGGGATGGTGAAGCCTGCGCAGAGGAGCACTTGGTGCATGTGTCAAAAGTTCTCAAACCATCTGAAAATGTCATAGTTCTGAGGTGCCCACTGAGGAAACGGGTGATTGCAGTCTGACCCGGCCTGTCACATTTAAGCGCCAAGGAGCCGCCAGGTCGATGGCATCGATACCATTGATGTACTGGGGGGGTGGACCATTTCGTTTTTTCCCGCGACTTAGCTCTTGAGTAAGCCTCTGAGTAGGTAAGAGGCTCAAGTGGAACCAATACTTCACTAGCTCCCGCTTTCTCCAGCGCATCTGCCATTTCGTTCCCTTCGAGATCGACATGAGAGGGAATCCACTGTATGTGGATTTGATGATCTATGGACAGTTCTTTTAGCTTTTTGAGGATAGAAACTCCCACTTTGTCTCTTACACCGGACCAATTAGCCAAGTGCTGGACAGAACTCTTGCTATCAGTTAGGATCCATATTTCTTTCCCTGCTGTAGCAGTCGCAATATATTCAAGACTTTCGTTAATGGCAATAAGCTCGCTACGAAAGACAGAGCAGCCGTCGGGATTTCTTCTCTGAATCTTCATGTAGTTATCATTTGAAATTATATAGATTCCACTGCCAGTTTCGCCCCTCTCGTTTTTACTGCCGTCAGTGTAGGTTTTAATAGCGTCAGTCGGGATGTTGTTAATAATTTCGAGTGCCAGTTGCTTTAGATAGACAGGAGGATCATCCTGCTTGTTCACTTGGACAAGAAGCTCCGTGTGGAAAAATACATTAGGAAGACCTGCGGAAGGATCAACGTATTGAGCCAAGTGATGTTGTTCCACGTCGCTTTCCAACAGATTTGCTTGGGCCACCATGCTAAATGGACTATTTCTCTTAAGCCTTTGAACATTGTGCCAGTCTCTCAGGTAAGCAGAGGTTCTGTTTCCCTCTCCAAGACTAGATAGCTTGCCATAGTATTTCACCAAAGTGGCATTTCTTCTGAGGCTAAGTGGTTGCAAGTCAGCCTCAAAAAGCACAATGTCGTTTGGGCAAGTATTACGAAGTCCAGTGATAATTCGGGCCGCGCTAAGTTGGACTCGTTCAAGTTTCTGTAGATTGGTGTTAGATGCACAACAGTAAACTGGATATCCATACTCTAGGATGGGTCTAACAAGAGAGATGTATGTATTTCTTAGAGTGGAAGCATCAGCTCCCCAATCACGTCCTGAAATGAACTTTAAAATTTGGAGTCGTTTCCTGCTTTTAAGCACAAGATGGTCAATGTGCTTATTGCACGTTATCTCTGGATCCAAAACAAATCCCAGATACTTTGGGTGTTTTTCCACTGTAAGAGGCGTTTGGTTCAAAATAACACCAGGTTGATAGTTATATAGTTTTCTATTGGTTGTAAAGAACCCTACAGTAGATTTTAGAGTGTTAAAGTTCAATTTGTGTTTTTTGGCAAAGTTTGATAAGTCATCAAGAGTCAAGATTAAGTTGTCTTCCAATTTCTTCAAATCGGTGCCAGAGTCCCAAAGGACAACATCGTCCGCAAAAAGACCCACTTCACACCTTTTGGAGATGACCTTCTCGATTCCTGACAGAAAGAGCATAAAAAGAGTTGGACTAAGAACCGAACCCTGAGGTACTCCCTGATATAATTTGAAGCTTCTTGACAGGGAATTGTTAAAACTCACCTTAATAAGTCGGTTTCTTAAAAAGTCATAAATCCAGGGCAAGGCTTTACCACCTATTCCGAAAGTATCAAAAAGTTTGACGATGAGCTTTTGAGTCCATACTCTGTCGAAGGCCTTAGATAGGTCAAGGAAGGCTGCCATAGCTTGTAAGAAAATAAATTCAAAGTATTGTATTTTTGCTGAACTACAGAGGTTAATATAAAAAGTCCCATTAGCTCCCACTCTCACTTACGATACATAAAAATACATATTCAGAAATAACATTGCTTTTCTTGTATAAAGAAAATAAAAAAGTTTACGCACCCAAATTTTGATTCTCAATACAGAAAAGGCATTGCTTTATAAAGAAATAAAAATACATTGAGATAACGTATTGAATTGATTTGAGTATGAGCTAAACTAACATTATAGTCTGCGGTTTCATTTTCTCACATTTTAAATCAAGTATAAATCCAGTAGAAATAGCTTAGTATCGTATAAAATTGAATAAATGGATACCCGACCTACTTCAACGAACAAAGTATTCAATAAAATACTGAGTAAATAAAATGGAATATTTTTCTAAAAGCTTTCTTAGATATTTCTAAAAATATGAAACTGAACCTCAATATCTGATTTATATATTTATTCAAAGCGAAGTCATGAAAGCTACCATAAATCTATTTTTTCGGATTTAGAATATGGAACTTTTATTGTTTTTATTTAATGTTGGAAAGATGTTAGGAAGTAATTTTATGTGTTGCACCATGAATTATGGTATTTATTATGTTTAGCAAATGAATGTATTGCATGTAACTTTTTTATTCAAATTAATGATATTTAAATAATAAATTATGTGTTTTTGTCTAAGCTTCAAAAGTTAAGAATATTTACAGAAAATATGCTTAAAAAGTTAAACTTATAAAAAGAAGTTTTGAGTGAAAATTTTGAAGTCTAAGCACGTTAAATGTTAGAAGTTTAACTCTTTGTCATTACTTTGCATAATACTGATAATTGAAAAGAGATAAACTGAGCTGTATAATGATATTCCAAAGATCTTTGCTTACGTGAATTTTTTAACTCAAATTTCTAACTTTAAAGGTGTCAATTATCAACTTTACTATTTTTTCCATACCGCATTTGTAAACCAAACACGAAATATAATTTAATTTTTTTAATTTTAAATATTTTTTTAAAAATAGATGAATTAATAGCTCTAACCCTTTTTGTAAATAGGATAAAAAAAAGCAAAGCAAAGTTTGCTTTTGTTATTTAAGAAAAATTCTAACAAAGAAGAACAAAAAGGATGTAAGGAGAATTTTAAATAAAATAAAGTTGTGTGTCGAATAATTACAGAAAATAAAGTTAAACAGTCTTCGTATTTTAACTAGAATTTATTTAAAGATTATAATATTTTGCGTCATAATTACTTTACATGCATGCGCAGTTATTAGCATATTATTAGTATATTAGCAAGCATATTATTAATTTAGTATCTTTTTAATAAAATACTACTACGACTTAATAATAATAGTACTTGATTAGTTTAAATGAAGTATATTTTGAAGTTTAAAATAAAGTTTAAAAACACATAAATACTTAGATAAATGTTGAATAAAAAGTAAAATGTGTAAAATTCATATTAAGGACACATTATTTTTGTTATTATAGTTTTTATATTATTATTTTAGTTACGTAAACCTCAGTAAAATAAAACAAATTCTTCAATATTATAAATTTGAATTCTAATTTCATACTATTATCTATTTCTTCTAAAATACATGCTTAAACGCTAAATGCAAATTGTATTTATGTTACAAACTTTGCCTTAAGGTATTAATTATTTCTCAAACTAAAGAGAAAAATCCTCGAATTTTCTTTTTAATCCTAACCTTGGGCCTTAAAAAAAATTACGTCTGGAAATAAGACGAAGCTTCAGTTATGCGTAAAACATATTCTAAAACTTCATTGAGTTCCCCAAGCCAAATCTCACCAGAATTCACATAGGGATCTAATTAGGGTCCTGAATTTCTAGGATGTCGGACATTTAATTGAGTCGTTCTACTAATGATAAGATATCTTGCTTCTAGATACACACTGGATTAATTGTCCTTTGTTTCGTCGTTTGCAGACGTTTGAAAAGGGAATTACATTTTTAATGATCTTTATTGCAATTGTGAAATGGAATTTTGTCAAATCACGTAGGCGGTCTTGGTCACGTAGGGGGTTTATAAAAATTAAAAGCACAGTAGTAGTCCATAGTAACAGTTTTTCTTATACACAGTTGATTTACAGGTAGTTAGTTACATTCTGAAACTTATACTATCATTTGTTAATAAATGTTCTATGTTTCCGACGTACTCTTCGTTATATTAAAGGAACTATTATATTTTCTTTAGTTGTTTGATTTTTTATATATTAAAAAAAAGACTTAATGTAAGTCCCTCGGCCTCGCATTATAAAATTAAATAACTTGGTATGGTATGGTATGATACATATATATTCCAGCTTGTGTGCTTGTTCATAGAACCGCTAAAAGCTTTCGTCAAGTGGGACAGACACAGAAAGAAATTTTACAGTCACAAAGAAATGAATAACACATAGACAAATAACAACATTTATTGACTGTCACAAACATCCATGCCTGACCGGGATTCGAACCCGACCTCAGCAGCTCCAAGGGCTAGTACTCTAACCATTCAGCCACCGAGGCGGCAATAACTTGGTAGGTATGTTTCCGACGACCTGTTTTTAGGTTCCGAGAGCAGCTTTATCACAACCAATTGCACCTCGTAGTTTTAAACCATTGTCATGATTTAATGTTGAGTACGCTACTTATAATAATAACAAGAAATCTTTGGCAAATTACGCGTATGACAAATGACAGTAGGTGCGCCCTCTAGATGGGAAAAGCCTAGGCTTTATAGCCCAGATTAAGTAACTCTTGTCATGACCTATGATAACGTGCAGGAAAAATTGAAAAAATATTTTTTTTGTCAGAAAACTTGTAAATTAGAAATGAATGTTTTGCCAAATAAAGGAGTTGAAGAGTGTTACCGTAAACTAATAAAAGTTTTGTTCAATTGCTTTTTTTATATAACAAATTATTTAATATTAACTATTAAAATTATTCAGCAATTTTTTTAAGGAAACTCAAGTGGCTAAAAATGTGTAAATGTTTCACCAAAAATAAGTGGTGCAACGTATATTGAAATGAAAACTTTTGATTACCTATTTAAAAGAAATTTATTCGATTATTTTTATAAAATTTCTCTAGAAAATTGGATTAAAAAAATTGGAAAATATATATTCTTTAAAAATTAATTTGCACTAAAATACTAAAAAATATTATGACGCGTAATTTATCAAATTATTTGAGTCATCAAACGTTTGAATGATTACAAATTTGATGTTTTAGCTCTTCTGCATAATTATGTGAAAATAATAATGAAAGGCGTTGAGATTAGAAAATCAAAATGTATACTTTTCTGTAAGTTGTAAATTTATTTTGATTGTATTTAAAAATTTAAAAACATATAGTAAAAATATCCAAACTATAAGGAACTACTAAACTAACATGTAAAATGTAAAATAAACAAACAAATATTTTAAATACAGAAAAAATAGTTTTTTTAGTTACACAATAGATTTCAAACAAAATATAGTATCATAAACTTTTTCAAAGTGCATACTATTTTCTAAAAATAAATTTAAAAAAAAGTCCACTTCGAAAAATCACTTTTTTTTATTTTATATTATGAAGCATTTTATTCTTGTATGGATTTTTAACCCTTTTTCAAGCGTACCCTCATTATTTTTCTCTAAAACTCTAAATCTCTTGTGAAGGATTATTAGCTTCATTTTATCTTGAAATGCTTTTGTCTTTTTATGCTTTCAGATTTTAGAGGGAGCTGCTACGTTTTCAGACTTAATTTCATGTAGTAAAATAAAATGAAAAAGTTTTCTTTATTCTTTTAAAAATCACTCCAATTCGTACTAAATTTAATCAACAGAACGATATTTTGTAAAAAAGTACTTTTAAGTTAAATTTTAATTGTGCCATAATTTAAATAAAAGTTACTTTAAAGTCATGGCATACTTTTCCTTTTCTTTTAAGTGAAATTTATATTTTTGCTTCCCTTCACAACACACATAATTCAATGGCAATTTTTTGATGATTCTCACCGATCAAGTATTTCTCTTAAATATTCCTCCTTGAAATTTTTAGTATTTAAATATTTATCTGTTTTCAAATGATATTAATTTTTTCGGTGATACTTCTGTCAACTTTATCAATAATATTCGTCGAATTCAGTTTTGAAAAATTCCTATTTTCTTGTCTTCTTGACTTAATATGTTATTGATTGTAAACATTTGTCTAAGAAGTTTTTTTTTATTTTGTGTGTTTGTATTTTGTATATTCTCTAATTAGGCCATTACATATGAAGAATACAGAAAAAAAACCCCTTTGTCAACTAGATCCTGCCCGTATTGTTGGCTTCTCGGCAAGTAGTCGTGATCGGAAACCAGTTTCTCAAATGTTTCTTCTTCCGCAGTTCAAGTGTCAGACTATTGTCTGACGTGAATCTCGATCGTAAAGAGAGTAAGCTCGTGCACCTCGTGATAAGAAAGAAGGCAAAACTGGCTTATTTACACGAGTTTAAGCCATGAATTGCTATCGTTTCCATCATACCTGCTGCCGACGGATTCCCAGTCGATAAGGGGGTTCTTCCCCTGTACTCTTCATATGGCTGTCTTAGAATTTATTAAAAAAATTAAATAAAATAATAAATCAAATACTATTCTTCAGGTACAATACTTGCCAGCAGGGTTTATTATTGGCGTATATTCAGTTATTTCATTGTTTTTAATTGAAATACATTGTCGGCGCATAAAAATAAAAATAAAATATGAATAGCAACTTTAAAATTATTAGTGTGGTGTTTTACAAAAATTTCCACAAGAAATGAATGGTTTTTTTTGCAATAATTTCCATAATAAATAAAAAAATAAACAAATAATGTGTTTATGATGTAAATAATTTGAATACATTACAAGTTAATGTATTACGCAAACAATACAAAAGCCACATGTGTGTCAGAATAAACTCTAAATAACTAGTTATAAAATGAATTATTATATACTAAAAAATATTTTCTTACTGAAATTACTTTGCTGATAAAAACGAAATTTATATTTTCCAATAAACATCAATCAAATTAAATATTGTATGGAAATGTTATTTCCTTATATTTTGGAGAAAAAAAATTTAATAAATGCAAAAAAGTTTTATCCCCTGACTATACGCCATTTTCTATATAAAATCAAAAATAAAGAATTAAGAATGGAAATAAATTTTTTTAGCATTATAAATAAAAAATACTAATACCTAAAACTTCTAACCGAGGAAAAAAAAGTAAAATTATAAACTCCTCTCAAAAATAGACAGGTTTGCTAATATTTGAAATTTAATTAGTAAATTTTAATTAAAATTCCAAATAATATTATTAGTTTTTTTATTTTATCTATATAATTCAAAGATAAAAAGGTTTTTGATAAAACATTTAAAATAAAACAGCTTTTTAACTTTTAATAATTCAATTTGATTAAGGAGACTAACTATCAAATTCAATACTGTTAATGAAAGTCGTTCAAATTTACCGAAAATAAAACAGAGATATATTTTATCATGCCAAAATGAAAAATAAATGGTCTATTTAATACAATCAAACAAACAACTGTGTCTATTGAAAAGTGTCTTTAAGATAATTCCAACGAAATAAGGAAACTTTAGAATCATTAAAAATATGCTAATGTTGCCGTTTAAAAAATAAATAAATAAAATAGAACTATAAATTTGAATAGCATAAGTTTTGAACATTAATTAAAAAAATTCTTATGCATAAGGAAGCAAATGCAAACTTAGAAATAAACAAGTTAAAAAAAAGTATCAGAATAATCAAGTTCATTCAACATTTGAAAAAATAGAATATTTAAAAATTCACTGACAACTTTTTGCTGACACGATAATAAAAAACAAAAATTGTCAAAACGAAAACAATTTAAAAAATATATAAATAAGCGTCTCTTAAAAAAATTCGATACTCAATATGAAAATCCGTCAAAACTTAACACGAGGGGAGAAAATCAAAATAGCTCTTATAAAAAAATAATTTCTCAGTAGTACTACGCTCCTGTGTTTTTTCCTGCAATTTCCCGTTTGTAAAATAAAGGACTTTTGCAGATCGGGAAAAAGAGGACATGTCAAGGTTACAGCCAATCAAATGCCTCTCACGACTCCCGCCAGCCAATGAGCGTCGCCCCTCGTCCTCACGTGACTCCAGCGGCCGACCCAGTAGCGTTGGGGTCATTTTCCCCCCACCAGTCGAGAGGAGTGAGTCACAGCGACCAGGGTCTACGGACCTAGTCAGGAAAACAGGAAAGTCATGAATCCCAAATAAAGTCCTGGAAAGAAAGGAAAGGAGTGAACAGACACTAAAGAACCAAGACCAAGGAAGAATTGATCCTTGACTGAACTGAAAGAAACCGTGTGCTGCTGTGATAAGAAGGATATTAATTGACTATTTTTTGAGCCCAAATTCTGTAGATAGTCGTTTTGTTTGAGCCGCTTTGCGTGTGGGGTTGTTTTTTGAGGTTAAGATATCAAACTATTTTTGAGCGGTGATATTTTTAAAAGTCATCTTTCGGAAATTTTAACATTCTTCGATGAGAGCTTTTTTGTAGTGGAACGGAATTGAATTATTTTTTATTACAAATTTTAACTAAATGATTTTAACTCTTGGTGACGTCTTATAAATGTTTTTGGAAACATCCACAAACTTAAATTCGTTTTTAATGCAAAATTTCATATTTCTTTCGATTGTGACTTGTTTCATCAACATATTTTCCTCTGGTCATAATGTGTTTTGATTTAGTGTCTATGTTCATTCCTTTCCAATTTTTAAGAATTTCAACCCTCACAAGGATAACACAGAAGTGGAAATGCCTATAAAGCCCATTCAAGAACATGTTTCTGACCCATGATATTTGGAGGACAAGAAAGGAAAAATTTGGTTCCAAAGATGAACAGTAAAATTCTATTTTTCTGAATCATGACTTGGTATAAAGAAGCGAGCTATCACTTCATTTGTATGTTGGAGGAGACTGACACGGCGATCACAGCACATTTTCGAGACACAAGTATCTGTCAAATGGTAAGTCCATTCAAATATTTATAAATTTTATATGTATCTACATGTAATATTTGTTTTATGTAATACTTACCATTCAAACGGTGATTTTGATTAATAATAGTGTTTGTTTAGTATTTTTTTTTAATTATTATTATTTGTTGACTATGCTTATGCATGTTGTCAAAGTAAACAGTAAACAATCTCATGACCCATCATGAAAGGGAAAGATTTTAGATATTAAAATGTACAAACAATACCTTGTGCGGGATATTTTGTAAAGAGTTTAACTAAAATAAATTTAATTTCTAAAACAAAAGGAAAAAATTTAATGAATGAATCAAAATTCAAAAAGACAGAATCAAGTTCATAAATTATATACATAATAATTGATAAAGACAGAGATATAAGGCATAACCATAAAGTAAAAATTTTAAATATGATATAAACATAACTTTATATAAACAGGAAGGTAGATAGATAGATAGAGAGAGAGAGTGTGTGTGTGTGTGAGAGAGAGAGAGAGAGAAAAGCACAGCATGAGATATTCATATTTGGTATTCGTTATTTTTTACTAAGTGACATTGTTAGGTAATGTTCCTTATTTGAAATTAAAAACTCTCAATATCATAAGTACTCAATAAACTTCATTTAGCATAGTAAATTTTGAATGTCTTTGGTATTTTTGAAAATTTATAAAATCTAAGATGTTTTTTGAGAAGAAGCCTTTTTAAAATGTTTTGAATTAAATCCCTTCCTATAAACTATTGTGTGTGCTTCTTTTCAATGAATAATATATATGGATTTTCTTTATTTATAACGTTATTCTTATTTTATAAAATATATAATACTTACACTACTTCTTGATATCTTTTTTATTATGGGGACTCAGTACCCCAAATATAACAAAATTTGCGAATTTTTTTTATTGGCTGAAAGTAATTTTTGAAATCTTCTAACTTTGTTTGCAAAATTTCCAATGTGCAACTGCTTTATTTAAGAAGTTTTTTTTATGTGGGAGAGTAGTAGTGAAAACAAAAACGAAATCATCAAGTGTTGCCATATTTTCTTTGACAGTCTACTGACGCTTGTCGATGTCCTCACAAAACATTTCATTTGAATGCCTTATTTTTATTTCAACAAAAAATTTTAAGGAGTCTAGAAATAGACAGCCGGAAACAATTAAATTACCCAACAAGCGTGTTTATGGACAATTTCAGGAGATTATTCAGCTTTTTTATGATTTCGCTTTAATTATAAGGTGTTTTTTCTACTTATTGATTTATTTATACTGATTCATTCTTCATTGATTCATTCTTCATTTTATTTCAAATAATTTACGTCAAAATGGCAAGATTGATGAATGAATTGCCCAAAATGTAATGAAATTTATATAAAACTACGTAATAGCTTTTCCTAATTTAATAAGGTTTTATGTTTTCTTTTAAGGGGGTATAGGACACAAGATCTTCAAATGAATCCAAAAAATTATTATTATCTTAAAAAATAACACAAATATTTTGGAATAATTTAAAACAATTTTTTTATTTATATCTGAAATAGAACGCGAGATGTGTAGTTTCTTATGTCATGACATCTGTGTTGGCCAGCCACGTTTATAAACTTCAAAGCTGTTTTTCTCCTTGATCGTGTTTTCGGTGATTTTTTGACTTTATATTGATATAACTCAAAAATCTACTGGCCCATACAGTGTTAAAAATTTTCCACGCATATTTTTGAAACATATATCTTTGATTTGTGTTTAGGGATTAGTTTTAAATAAATTGTTTTTTATTTATTAATTTTTTTAAAAAATAGTGAACCAGTGAAATTATTGAAAACAATTTCAATAATTTTCTAAAGAAAACTTTGACAAATAACAAAAATTGGTAAAGACAGTTTGTTAAGTACATTTTCCTGTTTATAAAAATGCTAAATTTTTGTTCGTCAATAATAATTTTTTGACTTAAAACAAAATATGAAACGTCACTTTTTGACACATTTTATTTTTTAAAAACAAAATTAATGATTTTTTAAAACCTTTGATTATCTAAAAGTATTAGTATATTTAGTGTACATTTATGGAAAGAAAATTAAAATGATATCTGCAATATTAAAGAAAAAAGTTAAAAGTGTCCCATACCCCCCCCCCCCCCCTTAAGCAATATTGTTAGATTTGTAATCATTAATTTTTTTTAAATAATTGTATGAAAATTATAGTTAAGTTATATGACTTTATTTAATTTTATAAGTTGTACTTACGGAAATTTAAACTTTAAATGCATTTTTCTCAGTGTTCAGTTTTCCTAGATGCTGTTTTTCGAAACGCTAATTTTTTAAAAATTATTTATTCAGTAATTTATTTTTTTGTGAGTAGTTTAAAATATAAGTGTTTATTAAAAACTAACTTTCCAATTGATTTTTGAGTAATAGTTATTTTGTAAAAATGTTAAAGTGATATTATAATTAGTTTATACAAAAAAAATACAGGTGATGCATCAAATTTGGAACTAGTGTTTGTGTATCATAGTCTAAAGTATCAATTCAAAAAAAATGGTGTCAAAATATAGGTATTTAAATTTTTTTTAGCATTTTTAAAAATTAAATTTTTTTAAAGACACAAAGTTTAATTAAAAAATCTTTGCAGATATTCGAAGTTCTTTTTAATGCATTGTTTTTATGGGTTAATTAACATAATTAACCTATTGGGTTAATTAGCATAACTAATCAAAAAGCCATAAATAGAAAAAAAAAGTTCATGTTTTACCAAGTCCCCTCCCCCCCAGGTTTATTATAGTGATAATAAATATTAAACTTAAAGTATACAGATGTATAAACCCTTCACCAGACAGTAAGGTTTTCCAGCAACACACATAAGTTTTAAAAATTTATAAATTTTATAAGTTTAATTAATTTCAAACTTTGCAGCGTTGAAGGCTCATTTACAACTGTATGCTCCAAAAAATATTTTTTAAAAGATAAAATTTTCAATAAACAATTTATTTAAATGCTGTGAAAACAAGTTTACACTTCAGCCAGTTTGCTTATCTTTCAAAGAGTCAAAAATATATAGCGTTAACCGGTACACAAAATAAACTTTGTCATTTATAATAATGTTTAAAGATTATTAACTCTCTGAAGGATACGGACGTATAATTCCTTCACCTGGCAGTAACATTTTCCGGCAACACACATAATTTTTAAAAATTTATAAATATAATAACTTAAATAAGTTTTAAAACTTGAAGTATGAAGGAATCATTTACAATTATAAATTAACGAACTGTATTTTTAAAATTAAATGTTTAATAAATAATTAATTTTAATCCAAGAATAACAAGTTTACACCAATTTGCTTATCATTAAGAGGGTTAAAATATATTGTGTACCCCTATAAACAAAATGTGTTTAGATTTTGTGCGTTCTCTAATTAAATAAAAATAGAATCTTAATACTGCTTTAGTTTTTGACAAAGAAGAAATTACTGAAAAGCATTTAGGCTTTTGCAAACGCAAAATGTAGTTTATTTAAACTGAAAAGTTTTGAAATATAATTGGTTTTTCCACTCGACTAAATATTTATGGGTTCATGAAGCAAATGAATTTTTTTTAAAGCAATAATTTTGTTTTATTGAAATTATATGGCAAAAGTCAAACTAATTAGTAGATATTTCAATAATAAAGGGTAGGGGAAGGTGGGTTACCTCGGACCTATTTTGACTTTTCAATTTTTATTTTCTTAATTACTTGCAAAAAGTGAATAAAAATATTTTTACTGAATACTTTATGTTGTTATATACAACATATATTTGTTTTAACATGTTATTTAAATGATTTCAACTATTAAAAAAATAAATACAGGAAATTGTAATTAGGACCAAGGTACACCACCGGCGGTGTACCTTGGTCCAACCGGTAGTGTACCTTGGACCAATTATTAACAGGTAGAGAGACTCGATTTACAGTCCGAAAACCAATGTTTATTAGCCACATAAAATTCAAAAATACATTTTACAACCTACTCTTATTTCTAGCCAAGATTGTAGTAATTGGTTATGTTAGGTCAATTGGCTCAGTAAGGGGTTTTATTGCCTTAGTTTTTTTTCGTGCCCTTTTGGCTTTTTCAGCTGCAATGCAATCTTTCTCGGGTGTATTCATTAAAATGCAGCATAAAATTAAACTGTTATTTCATGCCATAGAAAAACATTTGGCTATCTTTCTGTCTTAAATTTGAAAAAAACAACTCAAATATTTCCCCCTATGTTTATTCAACTTGGCCTAAACGTAAAAAGGATGTTCTGCTTAGATATTTATTATAAAAAATATATTTTTAGATGAGCATGCAATAATTATTTTTTATATTATATCAATCTGGTTAAAATTTTATAGGCTTCCATAAATCTAAATAATTAACTACAAAAAAAATCTTTATCACATCATATCAAAATTTCTTACAAATTTCCATTTTTCTAGATTTTACAAATCAGGGTTGCATATTAATAGCTTAAAATACTTAATTTTTCAAAGGAAATAATTTACTTGAATTTTAAAAAGGGTTTTCAACAATCTGAAGCACATAAGACCTATAGTAGTGTACCTTGGACCAGTCCAAGGTACACCACTTGTATTAGGTTCGAGGTACACCACTTGGATATTAAAAACAAAATAGTTAATCACCAAGTAAAGGTTAGACTTAACTTAATTTCAAGCACACTGTTTTATAGCTAAAACTTTGCTTTATATTGCATAACCATCGTTTCTGAATAAACACGACATATTTGAGTAAAAAAATACACTAAAGAATCTGACAAAAATTTACTTTTGAACTGTGAATTTAGTTTTTCGAAATCTCTTTAATAAATTGACCTTTTAAACAAACAGATAGAACTTCACTGAGATCCCTGGTAGCAAATACTTTAACTGCATGTGGTGTTGTTTCAATATCTAAGCTAATCGAGCTAGAATCAGCATAGGTTCGAGGTACACATACGTCCAAGGTACACCACTTACCCCTATACTTGCTTAAGGTCAGAAATGATCTTCTCCTCCATATATATTTTAAATTCTATATTATTTTGTTAAAGATTTGAAAATTTAAAAAATGTAGACAAAAAATAAAATCCATATTAATATGACTAAATTTTAATTAAAATGATTAATTTAAACAGTAATAAATATACCATTAAAACTTCAAACAAAATATGCACTAATTTGTTATGAAGACATATTATTTTAAAATTGTTTTTGACATTTATAAGTAATGATTTTATTTGTTTACAAAATTTTTAAAACAAAATGCGAAATATTTTGATACTTTTTGAAAGAATTTTTTTCATATTAATAATACTTTTAAATAAATAGTAATACTTTATAAATAAAAAGAATGTCAATGTTACTTCATTCATAATTTACCTTGTTATGAAAGCAAACTCCACGTGCATCACGTAAACATGTGGTAAAACATTAATTCGACAGAAAGATCTACCGTTGTAAAATGCAAATTATGTTCAGGAAACGATAAATTACATATGACCCAGAAAGTACATAAATCATAATTTTTTCTCAGCTTTTTCTTAAAGGATTTTCTATATAGCCGATTTTTTGCCATTATTTTGCAATATTTGAAATTATAATTTCAGTATTATTTGAAGTCAAAGGAGGTTTGCTGGGCTGATACTAAATTATATTTCTATTTAGACTTTGATTTGAGACATAAAATGCATAAAGATCGAATACAACATTCCAAATTCAATTGTTTCTTGGTTAAATTTTCAATACTTAACTACCTTATATCAAAATTTATATTTATACAAAATGTAATAAACCTTAAAACAATTTTTATAACAAAATCTATCGAAAGTATAAGATAGTAATTGTTTGTTGTACCTAAAAGTCAATATGTCAAATATATTTAAAGCACTATTTTTTCTCTTATAATACTAATTGGTACATTTGAAGAATATATATGTATTTAAACAAAATTAATATACAAATGTTTGTTAAGACAATGTTGCAAACGTCCTTACTCTTTGGGTAATAACTTTCAACATAATTCTCAACTTCAAGTGCATTAACACCAAAAACGAGTTCAAGCATTTCATCCTGATATAGTGCAGGAATTATTTAGGATATAAATGTACATATACGATAGTAAAATGTCAACAATGCGCAAATATTCTCTCAAAGCTTAAACTACACCCAGTTAATCATTTGAGGAGAATAGGGCTAGCTTCCACATTTTTTTACTTTGTGTATATATATAGTTATTTGTTAGGGAAAAATATAACAAACTCAAACACCCTAACATAATACACAAACGCAATACCCTTAAAGATGACGTATGGCCGGCCTAACCCTCCAGAGAGTTTCTTAAATAGTTAAAACTATTCTCAGTTTTATGTTAATGACATTAATACTTAAACTTGGTAGAATAAATTGAAACATCAACTCAGAAACTCAAAAGTTTTTACAGAAAAATTTAGAAATCAAAATAATAAAGTTGAACTAACCAAATTCTCAAAATCAGTAAGTATAAAAATATAGAGTTTTGATATATTAACTATCCAAGAACTAAATTGGTTTAGTGAGAGACAGTAAGCATCAAACAATAACAACAAACATTCATTTCAACAATGCAGTTTGTTGATACAATTAATTTTTAATTCATGATCTTTGAAATAAAACAATTACACCAATACACCAGATTCGCCCTCCCTCTACCCAAGCATCTAAATTTATCTGCTACTTACTCCCTGACAAGATATTATTCTAGCAAAGAAAGAATTATTTTCCTTTCTTTTAAATATTTGATTATTCTTTTACAGAAAGATCCATTTTAAGCTCAGTTTTATTCGTTTGAAACCCATAAAAGAATGACAGGGGGAGGCACACTTCAATGGAAAGTTTCTTTAAAACAGAAGGACTCACATTTTTTTTGTGTTTTTGATGATTCTGTCTATTAAAAGTTTTGAAGTTAGCTTTAAAATTATAGTAAAAAAGAAGTTATTAGTTGTTTGGATTCAGTAAATAATACAAAATAATTATCGCACATTATTTTACAACAATATAAATGATAAAAATAAAGTGAGAAAATTAGTGGGCAAGAATTTTTGGGTTCGTTGCATTTTTTTTTTTTTTGAGAACAATAAAGTAGAGGGATTGATTTTAAGTTCACATTGAGCAATTTTATTTTTTTGTCATTCACATTGAGCAATTTTATTGAGCAATTTTAAATTTTATTGTCTTTACTGTAAAATTGATTTGTGATAATTTCAGGCAGTTTAGAGTTTTAAATAATTACTGCCAAGGGGTTCTTGTAATGGGTGAAAAGTAAATAAATTTGTGCACACTTAAAGGATCATATTAGTCTTAAAAATGTGCAAAGACGGTACTACAAAGCATAGCATTCAATTTCATATAACTTTTTTAACTACTCAAAATTTAAGTGTAATTTTTTACATGTAATTCTATGAGATTTATTTATTATAAAACAAATTTTAAAATTTATGAAACTTTATAGCCAAAGCTAAAATCAACGATAATAAATATAAAACTATTTCCAAAATGTGAAAACATTGGGATTAAGCTTGCGCGCCACATTTTGTGGTCAAAATTGAAGAAATGACCACGAAAATGACTTTATATCGTACAAATATGTAAAAAAAAAACTTATACCTAAGTTCTAAGCTCAAATTTAATTAGAAATTATTTAAAAATAAATTTAAAATTAAAATTTTAAAATTTTCATTAATTTATCAAAAAAAGTTCCTAAAATAATTTCTAATTAAAATTGAGCTTAAAAATTAGGTTTAAGTCTTTTTTTGTACATATTTGTACAATATAAAGTCATTTTCTTGGTAGTTTCTTCAATTTTGACCTCAAAATGTGGCTCCCAAGCCTAATCCCAATGTTTTCAAATTTTGTAAATAGTTTTATGTTTGTTATCATTTATTTTAGTTTTGTCTAAAGTTTCAGAAATTTTAAAATTTGTTTTACAATAAATAAATCTTATAGTTTTGTATATAAAAAAATTATACTTATATATTGAGTAGTTAAAAAATTATATGAAATTGAAAACTATGCTTTGTAGTAACTTCTTTGCACATTTTAAAGACTCCTTTGACCCCTTAATTTAAGTTTTTAAACCTTTTACTAAGATCGTAAAAATATAAATTTATCACTCAATATACTGTCAATGAAATTTAATTACAGCTTTTGCGACTTAAAATTGATTTAATTTAATATAATCAAAAAAAATTCACTTAATATACAACATTCTACTGTTATATACCATACATGTTTTCGTGGAGTCAAATTAAGTTATATTAAAAATGTGCATACATAACGAGAATCAATAAATTGTGCAATAAATTATTGTTGTATTAAAACATTGTTAACAAATGCCGTGGAATTTATAACTAACTGTTTACTAAATTTTAAAAATGCAATAATGGTATCATTTATAGCAGGTGTTTATTTTTCGTTTCACGTGATGCGATTATAGAGTACAAAAAGTTAAACTGAATCATACATAAAACTCACACAGTGCAGCTAATATTACACACATTTGATTATAAAATCTTAATGTCCTAAATCACTAGTTCTGCTTAGCATTATATTAAAAAATGTATAGTCCAATTTGTTCCCTTCAAATATGCCGTGATCAAGCAAAATACAGTAAACACAACATTAAATTGGACCGTTTTGGCTCTGAAATAATCCGTCTTCTTTTAGTATGCTCTCTTTTAGGTTAGAGTTATTGAGTGTTTGTACAGTGAGTGTTTCTATATATTATTTAATGGTCCAAGTCATTGATCTAGATGATGCAGTTTACCTGCCTACAGAAGAAATATTCCGTACCAGAGTATGTTGCATTATTAATTGAGTATGCATGTAACTCTTTCTTTTTTTTAATATTCAAGACTGATATAGATAAAATATTCCAGACTTGCAAGTCATGTCTTGTAGCAAGATTAATAATTAGAACTAAAAGCTAATAGTTAGCAATAAAAGTATTTCTTTTGTAAGTGTTTCAAAATAGATATAATTTTTTTCATTTCGGAGACCTAGAGTTGTGATTTAGCTATTTAAATCTATTCAAACAGCCTATTAATCTATTCAAATAGCCTTGTCTTTTCAAAGCAGGAGTTTAATCATTTATATATTAAGCTAATTAAGCGAGCTTTTGAAAATAGAATAGTGCAATTTAATTAAAGTTGAAAAAAAATCTTATTGTGTTAAAAGCTTCTTCAATCGAAAGATTTGTTATTTACTTTTATCTAAAAAAATTTACTTTTTTAATTAGGAGATAATGGTATATTTGACTTACAAGCGAGTCTAAATAGTAGGAGTTCCTCATCAGTCTTTGTCAAAAACCCTTAATTTTCAATTTTGAAAATAGGGGTGTGTAACACAACACGACTTCCGATTTACATGCAATAAATTAAAACGTTGAAGGTTATTAGATACCCTATAAGGGTAATATCAATAACTTCAAAATCTCAAATTTTCTATGACAGCTACTTTGTGCGCATGACTTAGGTAACACTATTATGTGCACTATAATGCACGCGAAACAGTATTCTGTACGACAGGTACTAGGCACCCGTGAATCAAATTTGAATATAGTAGCTGTTTTAGTTCGAGCTGTAGAGGGGTTTCTAACAGACAGATTACTGTTCAAAAAGCACTTTTTTTTAGAATCAAGAAAACTCAAAATATCTTCATTTTGGATTATCGACCCCATTGCAATATTTTCATTACCTTATATTTTATATCAAGTAATTAAAAGTATTATATAGGCAGCTACATGGCTAAGTACATTACTATAACCTTACTCAATCGAATCTTGTAATTGACTCACAGGCGGACCAAACTATTGATAGTTCCCCCATCAGCCATCAGAAACTAATGATGATTCCCACTCCAAAACAATCTCCTATTTATAAGAGCCGGACCATCTCCCATTCTGGGCTGCATGTCTAGGAAATTGTCCGGCTCATCAATTGAACACCCTTCAATCCAGTTAGGGATGTCAGGCACGATTCCCGGATTGGCCAGGCCGGGCACGTATCGGGCGCGCGCACGTGATATGCGGATCCCTTTCTTTTGAATGCGGGCCGGACTTATCATTCCCGGATTCATAGTAATTACGCAATTACCCTTCGGCTGGGTTTTTTTCGTGAGTGTGGGGGAATCCGAACAGAAGCCCACTTTGGGATGGGCTTTGTTAGGTGGGAAGCCGGCCCACTGGCACAATGGTTAGTGTACTAGCCTTTGGAGCTGCTGGGCTCGGGTTCGAATCCCGGTAACGGCATGGATGTTTGTGCTTGTCAATAAATGTTGTTATTTGTCTATGTGTTTGTGTCGTCCTTCTTTGTGTGTCTCTTGTGACTGTCTCTTCTGGCGAGCTGGGTAATGGGCTATAAAGCCTACACTCTCCCTTCTAGAGGGCGCATTCACTGTCATTTGTCATAGGTGGGAAAATACATGAGTCAGAGCTGGAAGGGTGTAACTCAAAATATGTGCAGCAAAATGAAAAAGTTCCCGGAAAGCACACGATATAGTACGATATCGATCTCGAATCGATATTATGATGTCAAAATGTTGTTTGGGAGATGTTGAAATGTTGATTGGTAATATAATGTGATACATATTAGGGAAGTTGAGTTGAAAGATTCTGGCTGTCTGTTTCTAGATTTATCACAGCGTCTTGTAAATTAGAAGAAGTAAGTTTGAGGTTGACATCTTGTTAATCGTAGTAGCAAGCATTATAAGTTGCAGTGAACAGAGATAAACTTCAGAAAGGTACAAAAATGAATTAGACAATTTTTTTCGGAAATAATCAGCTTTTCAGTACACTTTCTAATACGTTAGAGTTATTGCGTGCTTACAACAATAATCCAAGTCATTAGTCTAGACACTGGAGTTTACCTGCCCACGGCGGCAGTTAGATGGTCCATAGTTTTTATTTTCTCCTATTAGATTGAAAGAAAATATAGGTATATCCCATATTTCTAGATATTTCGGCATATTTTGTCGTTTCCATTATGCCATTTTGCTACCAGAATCTGTCTTCGAAAATTTGAAATGCAAGGGTGTACGATCGAATTCTAACAATAGTTTATCACAATGTAAAAAAAATCTGTTATACAGCAAAAACATATATTTAAAAATAATCTGTTATTTTCTTTACATGGTTTTTAATGTAAATATATACTTGTCTTAAAAAAAGATTTAAAAGAAATTTAACTGCGTAAAGCTTACTAGACCGAAACCACACAACCTCTTGAACTATTTCTTGCGACTCTGTGATATCTCAGTGCATTAATCAGATCACCAGTAGTCTGATAAGCTCTCCTAAAAATAGAATAAATAGAACTCTTCTGGTTCTCAGACACAGAAATAAAGAAAGAAAATCACTTGTAAGAAGGTGGGGAACAAAAATGGTACACGTCAAATTTTGACTAAGCTACTTTTGTTCTTATTCTAATAAAGGTGTACTATGCATTGATAAGTTTCCGTACTATGCTCTGCATTGATAAGTTTCAGTACAAAATGGTCTAAAACAATTAGGACTTGTGGTGCTGTTTTGTTTCGCTTTTCCTCACGTATTAAAGAGTGCAACAATGTCACAAGTCTGGAACTTGGTCAAGTGCAATAGTTTCGTGACCACTTTACAAAATATCCAATTATAGAATTAGTTTTTCACGTGCTGTTGTTTTCCATTTATTATTAATATAGCTATCATTACGTAAAAGAAGGCGGAAAAGTGATTTCGTGTAATGTGCCAAAATGCAATCCCCTTTAAATGCAATAAAGATAACGATTTCACAGTATTTTATGACTTGAGCCAATATAAATTAGATTTTTAAGTTCCGCTGACTCAGACTTTGGGTCAATTGTTACACAATTTTTCAAAACTAAACTAAAACTCCTCGCAACAGAACGTTAGTGGGCCAAGGCCTGCCATGCCCATTCCAGCTTTCGTGACCAAGGGCTGGGGTCTCACGCGGGACCCCCACACAATTTATCCTCAGCGTATATTTTTTTACTTACAATATTGGTTCATATTTTGCAATATTGTCACTTAAAAAAGAACTTTTAACATTTTTGTGGTAAAAATTACATGCCTTTATTGAAAAAAACAACTAGCTCAGATATTGCCTTTATAACAGTATAAAATTCAGTAAATACATTCGTTTAATGATTAATGTACCTCCTTTTCCTCCACAACAACAAGGGTATTTCATATTTTAAATTGAATCTATTGCGAGAGTAAAGAGAATATAAACAACATTTACAAAGGAATCTACTTAGGAATATAAAGAAACAGAATGCTTTTGGGGATTCAGATTGGATTTTCAATTACCGAAATTTATATTTGAGTTAGTTCTGCTTTGAAAATGTAAGCTGTTTAGTTCGTTTGGTTGAAAGGTCTCTCATCAATTAGTTTATTGAGTTTTAGAATAACTGAACTTGATATAAATTTTGAATTTCGCTGGTTTGTGAAGTAAAAATTATAAAAGCATGCAAACAATAAAGGCTTATTTATGAAAAAGTGTATTATTACAACACGTTTAAATAATTTTAAAATGCAAGGCTATCGGAATGTAGAAATATTAGACTTATATTTTAATGATTTATTTATAAATGCAAATTTGAAAGCCTGTGTTTAGTGTATAAAAGTAAATAGTTGGTCTATTATCACAGAAAAATTACAATGTGGTTTTTACTGACTTGCTTATTTAAAATCTTTTAAGAGATTGAAAATATTACGAGACAACTAAATACTAAAAAAAAGTTTAAAAAAAATATAGTTGGTTAATTTTAAAGTATGTTATTATATTTATTATATGAGCATAAACAGAAGAATAGCGTAACGAAAATCCCGATCAATATATGAAAAAAACTATTACAAAATCTAATAATGAATAAAATTCATTAATTATTCAAATTAACGAAGAAGAATACTTGTGTTGATAAACATATTAATAACAATTAAATAAAGGATAAAACTACCTTCTATTTTTTTTGATGGAGTGTTGTTTGAATATATATATTATAATATTTTTTTCATAAAATTTCATAAATATTTGATTTTGATAATATTGACTGTTTTAATACCTTATGTATTTTTCAACGTTTGATTAACAATATTTATTTATTGTATTTGGTAAATTATATTATAAAATAAACAGCATTTTAAAGAATGAGTAAAGAAAATTTTAACAAAAGAGTTATATGAATGATAATTATTTTGAATAACTTAACTAAATACTATTCCATTAATGTTTGTTATCCTTATAAATGAAAAATGTTATTCACTTTTTGTCCTAATTTATGATATTAACATCACAATTAAAATTTGGTGCTTAAATGAAATTTAAATAACCTTTTTAAAAAAATTATTAATTTAAAACAAATTTATTCTTTTCCTAATTGGAATAACCAAATCATTCGTAATAAAGAAGCGCACAATAAATCGAGTATTTTTGTTTCTGAAATATAGTTGAATTCAAGTGTTTCGAACCTTCTCTAACACCAATTTTTATGCCAAAATTTATTTTCTACTTTCTCTTTTGATCGTAATAGGATTAATGTGTGTATGAGTTTTAAATAGTTCTATTGATTTCGAATTACTAGCATAAGTGTTAACAAGCTTTCGATTGATTAACCCTTTGTTCTGATAGTATAAAAATCTTGCTCAACTTTCTCCGGCTTACAATTAGATTAATTGGTGATTAGTTTTATTAACAACTTTCATCTAGAAAGTGATGTGTTTTAATTAATACTTCCTTCTATGATATTATGCTTACAATTAATTAGTTTAATAATATATATCGCGGATATTTGTTTATGTAATTAAGTGTACTTAAACTTAAGATAATAAGGTGAAGAAGTATCTGAGTATGCTAACGTTTTGTTACATTTTCAAAAGAAAAGATTGTTAGATATATATCTGGATTTTAGTAGAAAGAAGTTGCATTTTCTATATGTTGTAACATGCAACGATTACCTTCTTTCTAGTGACATGTGATAAGTGCATTTACTTGAAATTTTTATTAGTACGTTTATTTTGTTAAACATAACAAGCATATTGGTACTTTTTCAAATCGACAAATAAGGTTTTTTCTTTGAAGAAATTGATAAAACTGCTTCTTTATTTTTATTTTTATTTTCAAGACAGCTATAATTTATCTCTATTTCTGAGCAGTTGGGAAACCTATATTTAAATCAAACACACTTTCTACCATATGTTATATGGCTATATGATATTATAATTTCCGTTATTAAATTTCTTTTAAGTTTTGTTTTGAAAGTGTACTTAATATATGAAAAAACTATTATTTCAAAACGGGAAAATTTAAAAACGCCAATACAAATAAAATAAAATTATATTGAAAAAATTATTCACTAACGTAATTTGGAGATGATCAATTAGTTTTGTAACTAAATCTCCTCCTTTCAATAAGGGAATTTTATAAAATAAACATATTAAAAAAATCAAGTAAAATAGAAATAAGCTTTTTAAATAACAAAAATATGCGTTGTAAATCATTACTCATACTCCAAATGTATTACTAATTGAAAAAGAAAGGTTAAGTCCAAAGGGCGATTTCCCACCGCCCTCTTCCTCAATACATATTTATAGATAAAGAAGCTTGTGAGGAAACCTCTCAGTGGACTTGACCGCTTTTTACAGTTGATGATTCAAATGTCATCTGCATTGCGTGTTAACCAGGTACGTTTTGATTGATGACCTTGTAGAGAAACGTACTCCACCTATATGAATAACTTAACCATTACTCTCTTGCTACAAAAACCGATTTTTAAGTTGTTTCCAGTCCCGTATGTAGTGGACTGTCCTTAATCTTATTTGTACAAAGATTGATTATTTGAGATTGCATACTTTCAAACTTTGGTGTCTTTTTTCCAAATCTGTTTGTGTCATTTTAAGTATTAACCTCTTCAGTCCCAGTGATGCCATTTGGAATCATCACTTTCAATTTTCTTATGGAACTCTTATTTTTGACCTAAAGAAAGCTTATTTTGTGAACATCAGATGTTTCTGTAGTGTAGTAAATTTTTGTGACTGAAAGGGTTAAAGATATGTGTTCGTTATTTGAGTCTACCGACACTTGATTCAGAAATTTCATGGCCGAAAAAATCAATGCATATTTTGTTTGAACTAAACAATTTGCGAAATTTTCCGTTTTCGAATTAATTTTAATGAGATGATATGAATAGCTTAATTATTGAAGCATCATAACTCTAATTGTACTTCTTTTGGTGTGCTTAGCAAAGATGTAATTAAAACTTCAATAAGCGTGCACAATTTACATCATTATCATAATACATTATTTTTAAAAATAAACTAATGATCATGAATACGAAATAATATTGCATTACGGGTATTTTGCCGATGGTCTTATTGGTAAAGATTTTCTCCTAATTAGGCTTAAGATATATTGTTACGTTAAAATATTGATTATTAAACACAACCTACGATCTTGTTTTGTCAGAAAGAATAAAGTTCAAAGAAAAAACGAGTACATATATATTTGGAAAAAATCAATGAAAAGTATCTGAGTATATGTAAGACGTATTTGAAAATAAGTACGCAGGACAATCGTGTGTTTGAAATAGAATATGCTTCTAAAGTATTACTTGAATTATGGGTTTATTTTTATGGTTATAAATTGTTGATATTGTACCACTCAAAAGCTACACTATGATTTTTGAGGAAAATCTAGACTGAAAGTAATGAAATGCACCAATTTTTAAGGATGTTCTAAATAGGCCTGGGAAGTTATTAAATTTTATATAATCCTGTAAATATGTTGTACAACAATACCAATTTATCGGGTAATAAGCAGATTTTTATTTAATAGCTATGTAAAAGTTTTGTACTTTGTAAAATATCTTTACACAATATAAATTAAATTTATTTGTTTTCGTAATTATTTTAAATTTATATTGAAAATTTCAAACTTTTTCTAAAAAGTATTTTTGTTAAATGCTATAAAAATAATAGCACAATGTTAAGTACTTTAAGTATTGCTCAAGGAAAAGCGTAGTAGGAAGGGAAAGAGGGAGAGCATGTCTAGACAAAACCAGACTTTCTTTTTATCTAGTGTGTAAACAGCCGAAATCCGCCAAGGTAAATGGTAGATACGACTTCAGAGACCAATCTTATACATTTGGTCCATTCGACTATGTCTTTCCGTACTATAATAATATCTGTGTGAGCATTAAAGTAAAAAAAGAGGTTATTTTAATTCTTGCGCAACTCCTTATTTGGTATTACTAAATTACTTATTCTAAATCTTAAAATTCTGAAAAAAACTTATTTTGTAATTCTCTATATTTTTAAAAAAAATCGTATAAGAAATCTTGAACAATCTTAAAAACAAAAAGTCTATTTTAAGCCGCCCGGCTTTGATGAGAACAGCATTCTGGTAATTTTATTCCCGATAAACAATCATAAGTTACTGTTACAGCATTTGGAGATGGCGTCACAAATCTTTCGAATTTTGTATAGCATCTGTATGAATTAATGACCTTCTGAAAATATTTCTAGCCTACCATATGCTTTACCTAAGTCATTTTCCCACCAAATTAGAACCGAAGCAAAAATAACTAAATTATTGTTTTGGAAACTTTAGGAAAGCTGGTTATATATATCTTTATATTGACCGTTAAAATAGACTTGTTGTTATAAAATGAATGTGTGGTTTATAGAATGTAGTAAAGAACAAAATTAGCTAAATTTTGAATTTCACTCTATGAATTTTGTAAAATTTTATTACTTCAAATTATAGTAATTGTTTTAAATGAAACTATCTCTGTAAACATTGCAAAGTAATTATTTATGATTTGTTTGATAATATTGAATGTGTTTTATTAGTTAAAGCTATGCTAGTAGAAAATTTTTCTGCATCAATTGTTCGATATTTAAACATTTCATCCACATGCAAATTGTCTTCTTGTTGAATCTATTAATTATGAATTTAATATTGTCATAAATTTTGAGTAAACTGTGCAGCGAAAATATTGTAATTTTAATTCCAACATTTTTATTTGAAAAACTATTAAATGAAGGATTTATAAGTATTGACAGAGTCATGTTTCCGTCTGTTTGTTTGTACCTCTCTTAAAACCCCCTAAAAAACTTGGTATACTGAATCATTATAATTACGAAGCTTGATGCGTACGAGTCAAAATTAAAATTAATTGCATCAATTGTTTTAGTTTATTTCAATAAGCAAACTACAAAATTCGTTTTAAAAAAAGAAAATTGCAGACTTGAATGTTTTCCAATTCGTGCAATCGGCTTGTTTTGCATGTAACTCATTTTTATAACTTTAAGATAATTTCCACAACTGTAATATATTTCCCATTCCCATTTCTTGAAAATTGCCAATTTCATTGCAGTTATGCAGAAAGTCATATGCAGAACTTGTAGCAGCCTAGCGGCCTTCTGATTTATGGAAATAGTAGCCTATATTTTTAAATTAGAAAACTAAAATCGGAAATCAAAATATTTTTCTTGCTTGAAATAGACCGTGTAATTGTAAAAAAACAACAATAAGACATTTTGAGAACTCTTTAATTTTAAAATATATAGTTTCGATATCAATCTTGAACAGCAAATCGTGTAATATTCTGCCGAATGACGTAGATAGTCCTCGATTCGTAAGCAAATCGGTTTAAAAGTATTAAATATTGATGACGTTGTTTTGTTGCAATAACAGTCGCTTTTACTAAATATAAGTATGCTTATGTAAAACACTTTTTTTTTAAAAAAAATAATTTGTCCTTGCTTATTTGTGTATAATATCAATCTGGAGTTGTTGTGTCTTGTTTTTACAGTGTTTGGGTGTTTGTTTGTTTTTTGAAGAACCAGCATCTCTTTTCAATTTTAAATAATTAACGAAATGTAATATTTCAAGCAAAAATAATAACTGCGATTTGACTAAAAGCCAAAAGACCGTTATCTGAAATGTTTTTCCACTTGTTAAATATCTCCCAAGAACTAGTTTCACTTTTAAATACTAATCAACATTTCTGCTACTCGCTCCAGATTTCACTGCAGCATTTGTAGATTGCAGCATACAATGAGGTGCAAACAAAAGCTCAAGTAACTCTAAACAGATGCTGGCACGATGTTTTATAAAAAAAAAATCTCCAGTTTAATTGTTTATTCATGGAACATATACAGAGAAAATTAATATAAATTAATGAAAGCTTGTTTTGAAGATAAGAGATTATGCTAGGGTGAAATATAATTGGTTGTGTCGAGATTATAATTAGTCTGCAGTAAATTATATGTTTGTTGCAGAGAAAAAAAAGGTGTCTCAAATAAAGATATGAAATGACCTTTTATTGCACTTAAGAAAAACTGATTATTGTCAAGAATTTTATGAATAACAGTTTATTTAAGGGAAGTGTTTTAGTATTAAATTAAGTAATTATACATCCTGATTCTTAAATAGTTAGTCATTCACCATATTATTATATTTTATGACAAATTAAAAACATTCATACACTCTCAGAAATAATACTCTCACTTTTGACGATTCATTAATACTCAAGCCTCATTTCGTTAATTTTGAGGATTATTTCGCCAAACTATCACGTGACTTTTGAGTAAACGCGAATCCTCACTTTAACGATCTTGATTTGACGATTCTGTATCTTGATTTTGAGGAAACTGAATCTCATTGTTGTACTCACAGGCTCAAAAATGACGAAATATTTATTTAGATTAGACGAAATTCGAATCCTCATAAAAATGACGAATCTAATTTCCTCACTTTGAGGAAAGGAAAACTCGGAGCATTTGCCAGTAAACGCCATCGTCAAAATTAAGGAAAATTTCGTCCTTTTTGAGTATTCGTTTCTGAGAGTGTATAGAGTTATTCTAACAGAAAACCCCCACGCATGTATCAAACTTTAATTTACCTACTTTCATTAAAAGCAGAACATAAAAATTAAATTTACTCTTAGTTTTTTTTTTGAAACAGTAGTGAATCGCACAAATTGCTTTTCACACGCGAAAGAAATTTCTATACAAAGTTTAATTAGACACTAGTCTCTTTCCTTTACGAATTTACCTGAAATTCACATGAAATTTTAAATGAGGATTCCCAGATCAAAACACATTTCCAAAAAAATGTATTTATGCAGCGACGAAATTGGCGGCAAACATTTGAGTTGCATGGAAAAATTATCTATAGAAACCCCGCGCCATCATTTTCAAAAACTAATGTCTGGAATAATAATTGTAAACTTTGAAAACGCGTTCGCCGAATAATAAAACAACCCATTTCATATTTATGAGGTGGCGAAATATGTGCAAACAACATTTTGGTTGAATGGAAAAAAGGATCTAAATAACTTCAACCAGTCCCTTGTTGATCCCCTTAACCAGTCTGTATATCCGAAATAATCCCGCAGCATTTTCGTAATTTGATTCCTTGCAAAACTGATCTAGCCAGACTTTTTTTCTTAATAGTGTGTCTGGTGGTTGCAAAGCGAGGCCAAATCCCCTTGCGCTGTGTGGTGCCGCGGCTCATTGTTTGTCTGTCTTGAATCGTGTGGTTTTATTTTCAGGTCGAGCGGGGAATTGTGATTTCGAAGGCGATTCTTCAGTTATCGATTTCTCGGAATCAATAACCATCTGCTCCGTTTGCAGAAACGAAAGTAGTATTAGTCATAGAACTTCCGGCGCATGCACGTGCCCTTCTTTCCTTTATCTGTTCGAGTGATGTGCAAGATAATACTACACGACTCCAATTATCCAAATCAATTGGTTATTCAGGTGTTGGCTCGTCACTTGACTGGGGTTCTAAAATACGACGCCCGTCGCCAATTGCCCTCGTGTTGCTCTAGTGCGACGATAATTCAAACCAAACCAAGCCAAACCAAATCAATTGGAACCGGTTCCTGATCCAAAAATAAAAAATGCGGGTGATCGGATCTTTAATGAAAGGTGCATATTTTAATTTTCTCTAATGGGGCTGCAACATTGACGGTCAAACCTTTGCAGACTCGGCACATTTCCCAGAACCGAGAGCCTTTTTTTTGTGGCACTATCTAGGCGACTCTCGCCAACACAATTTTGACGCAATGATTACAATGAATCTGAGCTCTCTGTGGATGTTAAAGTATGCCGAGATTTAATTTTGCCGAGAAAACCCAGGCCAAATGGCCCCTCCAGGGATCTTTTACATACCACATAATCATATGACATGCAAGCCCAGAATTTTCCCATCCAGAAAATCCGACGACTCAGCCGGGGCTCAAACCCGCGATCTTGGGCTTACGAGGAGGACACGTTTACCCTCTCAGCCACTGAGCCACTGCATAATTTAATTAATAACTCTATTTATGCTGAAAATTGGCGGCAAAACTATTCTTTAATAAACAGTGCTTTGAATTAAATGAAAACACAACACTTTTTAAATGTTATAAAGCATGGGTAAGGCAGAATGATACTACTAGAGCTCGGTGAGTAGGAGTTTGGAAAATAGGAGTTCTACTGTAGTAAAATTTTCTCGTTTGCAAATTTCCTTAAATGGAAGAGTGTTTATTTCATATCACAGAAAGTCTTGGTTATTTAACCATTCGATTGTTAAGATGTTATTTATATCTTCATGTTGTTTTCTTTGCAATAATTCGATGAGTATCAAAAACATAATTTTAGAATAGAATGTACAATTTTACGTTTGTTATGTTCAGGGGATTAAAAATTCTTGTATTCTTGTACCGTGATATAAGTATATCTTCAACTACTACTACATATATATCCGGCTTGTGTGCTTGATCAGCGACCAGCTAATATATAAGTATTCTTGTAACGTGATTTCTTTTGGCCTTTGTTTCAATACCTTTAGAATATAAAGATATGCAGACATTTACTCCTTTCACATATATTATTCACTTGTTTTTATCTGTTTTGAGTTGTTAGTTTTTTTAATTGATTGTTTCACACAACATGTAATTCCCATTACTGTATCCCTTTTTTTATTGTAACACATCTGTTTTTTATGAAGGAAGGTCAGTCCCTAGAGCTAATGCAATAGTTTTGAAATCCCAACAAAGTATTGCTTTGCTATGTAAGCATATTTTCACCAATTATACATAACATCAAAACAAAACAAGTTTGAAAAAGAAAAATAGCATCCAGTAACTTAAAAAGTAATGTATAAAGTTTAAAAATTGTCATCTTCACAATATTTTGGGACATTTTAAAACTTAATAATTAAGTAACCAGACAGTATTTTTCCAACACATTTTGTCTTGCTATTATGACAGTTCTAAACTTGGTATTTCATAACTGATGCATTAGCTCAATGGGACTAGTTAGTCAACCTTCTTAATTTAAACCAAAGAAACAAACTCTTCAGGTTACAGAATATCATAACTTTTTTAAAGCATTTTGTTAAATTAAAAATAATATTATCGCTCAAAAATTTCATTTGCCTTAACCTTTTTTTACCTAAAACAGAACCAACTTAGTTTTTCTCTATTGCTAGTTTTTTTGTTATTTTCCTTCTATATTATTTTTCCGCATCTAATGAGACCTTTGCTTATTTTTCACCATGTCTCCAACATAAGCAGAAAAGGTTGGTTCAACTTACAGAAGGACAAGCTCTTGCAAATGCCCATTTATTTTATTTATTTAATCTTATTTTGTCTTGGAAAGTGATGCATTAATTTTTTAATTTATAATTAGTTAACGTTTAATCAAGTAAAAGTTTTGTTCATTTAAATTACTTTTGCTATGACATCTTTCACTAAACGTAGAAAATAGACATTACTGCAGTGTTAACTCAAAGAGAGAAGGCGCCCTTTTTCTACGCAGTGGGACATGTGTAATATTTTTATTCCTAATTCGACGCACTTATATATTTAACTTTGCAATGCAGCTTTATACTGTTATATTTGCTTGATTTTTGACTGCAATTAAAATTTTTATTAAAATATTTTCTTCTGTATATGTTGATGAATTAAAAATAAATTAACCAATGACATTTTTATTTTATTTTACTATAATTATTTCTATACCTTTTTTCTCTTTACCGTAAGTAACATTAAATTAATAGTTAAAGGCTAGGTTTTTATCGGAAGATATAAAGAGTTTAGATTTATTATTTTGTTTTAATATAAAATTTAATGAAAATTTGTTTAAATTTTATGCAGCAAAAAGCTTAATTTAGAAAAATAAAATGTCTCCATGATAGTTTCTAGAATTCCATTTCTTATTTATCTACATTCAAGAATCTAAACAACGAAAGCTTGCTATTTAAAAAGAACTTTAGTTTAGCCTCAAATCAGTCCGGGTTTTACCCATAGATCATTAACGGAGAGCGCACACCGTAAGGGCTCGCAGGAAATCAAAGACTATGGAAATAAGAAAATCGGTTTTATTCTAAGGATATTTTGATTGCCGGAGAAGAGAATGAGTTAGTGTGTTTTAATCCTCAAGGGAAAACAAAGAATTATGTTTCATGCTTCTACTTATTTTTCAAAATTCAAAAATATACTATTTTAAATTGAATATGTAGTTATATTTTTCCACAATTTTGTTTAGTTATTAAAATATAATACAATTTTTAGCTTTTTCTTTGAACTTTATATATTTAAGTTATTTTAGGATTATTTGTATCTCGATTTATAAGATGAGTTTGTGGTTGCTTTGTTATTTAAGTGTATAAAATATATTTTCGGAGTGAAATTTACTACTTGATTATTAAGGGTGAAAATAAAGTAGTTATTTCTCAATAGTTTAAAAATAGACAAATATGTTATTCCTTGCTTTTTGTTAGTCTTGTACATAGAATAGATACATTATAAATATGTTAAATATAAATTATTTTGTAAGTTATTATATGTGAAGAAATATTAGAATAGTTGAAGTTTTGTTGTTTTACTCAATGGACGATTTCAATTTTTGATGAGCTGTTTATTGTTGAAAAAATATAATAGGAGAATCGTTTGAGAGAGACATAGAATAACTACCAATTTCTGATTATCTGGAATTGTGATGCAATTTACAAAAAGAAAAACCGATGATAAAAAAAATTTCGTTTCTAACTATACGCCTGTTTCAGTTTAGCCACTTTTTTATTAAGAAGCCAATTATAATCGACTTCATGATTTCTTGATGTCATAAGATTATTTTACTCATAACCGGTTTGGTTTCAGAAAGGTAAATAAAAGTACAGAAGCGAACTTTGCAGTTTTAATGAATTTATTTATAATAGGAGGATCAATAAAAACATAGCATTACTAAAGTTTTTCTAAATATATCCAAAGCCTTTGATAGCTGTTAACCATTAGTTTTTAATTAGAAAATAACAGTAAGCAGGCTTTAAGGAATATTATCTGAGACTAGGGAAAAAGAGAGACTCCTTGAGTCTGGCAACACCATTAATTCATTCGAATTCTTGTTCATAAGCTAATTTTGTTTTTAGCTGTTAGAATTCACTCGTAAAAACTTCGTTCTTTTTATTTTATAAAACATTCTGTGCTTTTAAGCATTGTTACATGCAATAGTTAAATTCTCGAAGATTATTTCAGCAAAAATAGCTAGGAAAAATTCTATTTTTTTTTTAAATTTTATAATTTTTTTTTAAAGTAGTGGGATAAAGTGGTGTTAAGATTAGGCTTAGCTATGCATGCAAAATTAATGGAGTTTCGGTCATGGAATGAACTTAAAATAGATTATATTGGAGTATATTTTTTAAAAACCATTTTAATGTTTTTAAAAATGTACAGTGTTATTAGAAAACTCATTTAATAAGATTTTTTTTAATGTAATCTAATAATTGTTAACTTAATACATTAAGTTTAACAATGTACATTTTAGAATATGCCTAGAAGACATGCCACGTGTAATGTTTTCATTTGCAATTAATTTATTAAATGATACAAACTAGAACTTATAAAGTAAATTAACCGAATCAAAGCTGGAAAACTATTAATCATTTCCAGAAATAGACAATGAAGATGATTTTGTAAAGTTCATTGCAATCTGTATAGTTTTACAGGAGCCTCAATTTAATAGTAGAGGACCATACTCTTTTGATTAAATATTCTATTATTCTACTACTATTATTTTCTCTATAAAAAATAAATAATTTTCTGAAATAAAAGTGAAGACGAGTATAAGGAAGGATTTTGTTTCTATTTGATCTTTATATTAAGGATTTTTGAACATATTTTATAATTTTAAATTTGAGATAAACCCATTTTCCCACACCCTAGGTGAATTTGAGGATATGAAACTAAGTTATCAAAATTGCCAGATATTAAAGCATATAGTTTGAAAAAATTCAAAATATCGATATATTTTAAATGTAAACAGTTCAAATGTATATTATATATAAAAAAAATTCCATGAAAATTAGTTAAAAAATAGGTTTTTATTGAGATGATTTTGAAAATGCTTGATTTTGCCCCATTATCCCCCCCCCATATTTTTTATTCACTGTATAAAGTCTTTATTTATATGCCGATAAAGTCTTTTCCACAAAAATATAAATTTTTAAAAATACCAACAACATATTCTATTTAAATTATTAAATTTTTATGTTTTGAATTTAAATATTTTTAAAGTGATATTTTCTGAATTGTGAGTATTATTATGCTTTTTAATCATCCATATGTAAATTCAAACACATTGGCAATGCAAGCCTCTGCTTCTTAGCTGTTCTATAAACTTCGTATTTTGTTATTTAAATTTTTTGTCGCGTTAAATAAAAACATAAACTAAAGTAAACAAATAAACACATCCTTAAAATTGAATATAGGAAACACATTTGTTTCTAGCATTAATGTTTGCATAAATTATCAATCTGTCAGTGAAACGGCATTGTGTAGGATATTGAGAGAGAAACACTTGAAAAGGAAAAAATCAATAGCGAATAAACTCTTATAAATTTGCGAGAAAACGTATTTTGGAAAAGAAACTGCAAATATGGAAAACAAATCGATTTCCCTTAGTTACTGTGTAGGGTTATAGAAAAGTGAAAATAATTGACTGTCAGTTAAAGTTCAGAAAATAATGATCTTTCTTTGTTCTTAAAACTGCAAAACATAAAGTTATTCGTTTATTGATCAAGAGAAGAAATATTGATAATGCATAAACATTTAACAAACGTAGAGAGAGAGAGAGAGATAGAGAAAGAAAAATAGCTTAGTGGTATGGAAGGAAACAAAACGTAGGATAGATGTTTGAAAACTTGCATACCTGTTCTATCTAAATTTAAAACATTTTTTTTAATTATAATGTTTTTTCTTTTAACAAATAAAAATTTACATTTCTTGGTAGGTTGCACAAGATAGTAACTGGACCAAATTATACGTAATAAAGGATTCAATTTGTAGTATAGTTAAAATTATTATAGATTAAAATATAAAATTATTTCAGAACCACAAAGAAATTTAAAATAATTTCATTATATAACATGCATATATTCTTTTTTAAATAACACGCATTTATTTAAGGAAAATACAAATAACTTAAATTTTATTAAAAAAAGTTTTTTAAATGTTTTTATTTTATTTTACGTTCTCCATTTAACTTTGTTAGTATAAATATATTACTATCGTAAAACCAAGAAGAAACTAATTTTTAGTGTGCAAAATCTAATTTGATTAATAAAAGTTCAATTTAATTTTTTCACTAAATTAATCGCTTAAATAAATGTACTTCTTCAAAAAATGATTTTTGATCTCTCAATATTACGTTGTAATTAATGTTAAGTTTTTCACTTAATTAATTAGATGCATGAGAATCTTTCGATAATAATATTATTTTACAAAAAACGAATTTAACTCTGGTAAAAAAATCATATTTATAATTATTGTATATTGTTATAACTTTTAGGCGGTAAAATGAATACAAACAAGATAAATAAAATTGGAGCCAACATAAATGAAACTAAGTTTATTATGGAAAATGGTAGCCTTAACTATACAGTGGTGGCCAAAATTGTGGACACATTTTGAAAGTTTCATATTTTTCAACTTTGTGTGATTACAGAATGTATTAATTGTATATCAAATTAAACAATTGTGTATTAAATTTAAAGTAATTTAATCTTTATGAGGACCACTTTGTGCAGATCGCTGAAGCCGTCTATTAGAAGTTTGGTCCCATATTATCCATATCCATGGACACAACATCATCATCATCAAAGTAATTTAATGTAGCATGAAAAATAAATACAGTATTACAATATGTGCATTAGGAATAAGTTATGCAACTAATAGTATGATCTGTCTTAGTTTTGCAAGTCATTGAACCACCAACTTGTATTGCAATTTCAGCAAAAGAGAATCCATTGATTGTGGTTGTTTGTTCAACTAAAATTAGCATAACTTTATTTGTAATACAGATACTTTAATTCTGTTTTTTTTAATGAAATTCCACATTAAATTACCTTCAACTTAACATTTAAATGTTTGTATTAAAGCGAAATTCAATAGATGCAAGAACACATGTAACAGTTGAAACACATGAAAGTTTTCTCACTTCTTAAATATTTTATAATAGAAAAATTATAATATATAGTATGTAGATTTGATATTTATTCTGTAGAAAAACTGTAAACCTAATTGTATTGTAAACTGCTTCAAGTTAAATAATTATCAAGCTTGTATATTTTCTGTCGGTTGACTCTCAAAAGTAGCCGGAAGTCTTGGAATAGTTTTCTGCAATATTTTCCCTCATTGGATGTAAAATACCCACCACTTGATTTTCCAAAACCTTATTTTATATATTATTTTGTTTCATGTCTTACTATTTTGAATTTTTTAAAAATAAAAATACAAAATGTTTGACTCTAAATTATATTCATTAGTACAACAATGCTCTGTACTTCAGATCATATGTGGGTGTTCCAGGAGTAAATATCAGTACTAAAGAAACTGAAATATATTATAAGGACTGTGCCTGATTTAAGATTCAGCTTGTGGAGCAGTAAACTATCGCCAAACAAATATACCTACGATGAATCATTGGAACTAGTTTTTAAAACCTTATGTTTTGATAGAAGTATATAGAAAATGTGACCTCTCCCCATCCCTATCTTCTGTCCCACCAAAGTAAATATCATTGTTGAGGTTCTTACAAATAGTCGTTCTCAGAACTGCATTTCGCCGGAAGGGAATTAAAATTTCTTGTTCCTTGAACCAGAAGTTATATACCAGAAATGATTGTTCTGCAACCCAGTGTTTTGTTTGGACAAATGGTTGGTTGGTTGGTTTGACATATATTTTCAGGCTTGTGTGCTTGGTCGCAAGGACCCGCTTATAAACCATCGTCAAGTAGGACAACACAAGACACACACAAACACATATGACTGATGTTGCCATCTGTTTTGGACAAATGATTGTGCTATGCTAGAGTGGAAGTATCAATGCCTTACAGTTCGAACAGTTACTTTCATTACCAGGAAATAGTAGTCCAATTGCCCTTTAAAAAAAACCCCAGTGGTTGAGAAATTCTACTTATTGCATTCAGAAAAAAACTGAAACTCCACATTTCTGAGATTTAGAATTTATAGGGAACACATAGAATGCGAAATTCTGTTACCGAGATTTTTTTAGACGTCAGTGGTAGATTTTTTCTTTGTGAACTGCGATCTCCCCCCCCCCCTCATGAAATGATAAATAATATAGTTCTGAGTCCTTCCTCTAATAAATGCATTTGAATTAAATACAGGGTGGCCCAAAAGTAGCCTAACAGCTAATGTTGTACCATTGGTAAGAACTTCGGGTTATTTAGAACAGATATTTGACGTAGGCGTGCTTAGTTTTGTTGGTTGGGTAAAATAAAGTCGTACTACAGTGTATCTTAGACAAAGAGTAGCAATTCGTGGACTTCGATTCGTTTAGTTTCGAGATATCTTTGGTTTATAAGAGACCTTACCGACCAGGCTATGCACAAGGCAGGAATGCATCAATGTCGAAGGTAGACAATTTGAGCACCTTCAGGATTAAGAATGTAAGTACAGGGTGGTTATAAAAAAAACGCTCGCTATTCGGAGTGGTCTGTAGCTTGAATGAATGATCCAAATGCTTCAAAAATTGAGACACTTACTAATCAAGAAGGGGGAAAACGAATGGAATCATAAAAAATACAGAATTCTAAAAAATAATCATAACAAAAATAATCATAAAAAAACAAACTCTTCTCTTGACCAGCATCTAAATTACGAGGCGTCGTCAATTACGGCCAACACAGCTAATTACGCCTCGTAATTTAGAACCATGGTCAAGAGACGAGTTTCTTATTTAGGAAAAAGAATGGAATCATAAAACAGAAACTCGTCTCTTGACCAAGGTTCTAATTACGAGGCATAGCCAATTATGGCTTAATACGGCCAACACATCCATTTACGCCTCGTAATTTAGAACCCTGGTCAAGTGACGAGTTTGTTTTTTATGATTCCATTCTTTGTCCCCCTTCTTACCCAAGGTCGCAGTGTTCGGCGAACTTGCCCCCCACCAAAGAAGTCATAAGTCATAAGTCTTTGTCCCGCTTCTTGATTAGTAAGTGTCTCAAAGTTTTTTGCATTTGGATTATTCATTAAAGCTACAACCACTCCGAGTAAGGAGCGTTATTTTATAATCACCCTGTATATGTATGTAAATAAAGCTGTCACTTTTGACTATGGTTCTTAATTACGATGCATGTCACCAATAACTCTCCTGTAGCTCTAGTACTACGATATTTCAACCAAACTAAACTTAAACCTGTATAAAAATAACTGTTTCTGTATAAATAACATACCTAACTAACTGTCCTTCAACTTTTGGGCCACCCTGTATAGATTTAAGTTAGTTTATAATAGTTAGAATTTTTTAGATGTTATTATATCTTTTTATTATAATAATTTTTATATTAAAACACAAAGGAAGGTTTTTTCAGAACCAGGTGCATATTATGCCTTAAAGCAATATTTCCCGTTATTGAGTATTTAGCAAAATAATACATTGATTTCACGTTATTACAATAAAGACTGAATCTGAAAAATGGTTATACCTATTCATTTAATTCCACTTTTGTCTTTATCTCATTTTTAGTTTTTCTTTAAATGTAGTTCAAAGCCAAATGCATTTTAATTATAATTTTTATATTTGGCTATTGTAATTTAGTCTGTTATTTTAAGTTATGAAAAGTTAGTTAATTATATATTTAAACATTTAAATTACTTTAAGAAAAGAAAACTTTTTACAGCATTCTACACAGCTTCATGTAAGTAAGGATTTTTTAACTTGAAATAAAAAAAAAACCTACCTTGGAATGTAAGCAATTCAATCATCGGTCATTCTAATTAACAAGCTTTAAGGTTATTCATAAATTTAAGAACAACTCTGTGAAAAATTTAATTTTCATAAAAGTGTATAGTTTTTTTATTGTATTACGGTTATTTATTTATAAGAAAAATCGAAAAGCTAATTAACAAGAAATGAGTAGCAATAAAAATCCTAAACTGATTCGTCCCGAAATGAAATTAAAAAAAAACATGTAAGCAAAATTTAGCATAGACATAGATTTCTTTGAATCATAAAAAAGATTTCTCTTACGAAAGTAAAGTAATAATCTTGCTAATAGTTTTTTTGATAAATAAATTAGTTATGAAAATAACTTGTATTGTTTTTATGTTTAAAAATAATGTTATTTTTATGTTGAATGAACAGTTTTTTTAGTCTCTATTAATTTTCATTTTCATTCTGCTGAAAAAATTCTTGAGAGTCCGGACGCTGTTTCTTTTAGCAAAGGGAGATTCTCCCAAGCATTGAGAATGGCTAACAAAAAAATATGATTTAAAAACTATGAAAATCTAGTGCTTATTTTTAATAGTTGTTAAAGAAACGATGTAAGAATTTTGTGAAATCTATTGATAAAGAAATGGACACCCCAAAACAATAAACTTTTGACAATTGTTAAAATACATCTGTTTATGTAAACTGTTTATAAACTCATGAATTACCTCATGTACATTTGTAAGGTTTTTTTATTAGATAAGGAGGTTCTTCTCTCAAAATTAAAATTGCGTCTCTTTAGCTCACTATATAGTTTAACAGCATGGTTGCTCATTTCTTTAAAATATCCGCTTTAAATATTCATTATATTTAGTGTCATACTATTATGCTAAAGTAATGCACTGATCTTTTTTTTTTTGAACAACAATAACTGCCCACTTACAGATAAAGTGGTACTCTAGATTTCACATTATCAAAGAAAATAAAAAAAATATGTGTACTTTAAAAAAAAACGATTATGTCCTATTTTGTTTAGAAGCTTCGTTTTATACACTAACTTTATCATTATTCATATTCCAATTTCCTTAATCAAACAGTCATCAAGCCCAGTATCTCTTAAAGCAGCCTAACCTCCCAAGCGCGTTACTAACCCAGAAGAGATTAAGTGATAGTAAACAAAAACGATATTTCAATAATCGAATCTATCCAGGGGCACTTAACCGGATTCTTTGAGCCTTACAGCTTCTCTGCATGCTCTTATTATCAAAAGCAATTATGAGAATTACCGCTTCCATTGCATCCATTAGAGGGCAAGTGGGAAGGTTCTTAGTCATAAACACTTCTGGTCGTTAGCGCTATCGACATTCAAATTAGCAGTAGTCCACTGCAAACATTGGGCCTGACGATTTGTTTGCGGAATTGGATTTTTCGATTAATGACAAACGTTGGACCTTGAGGGGGTGTATTGATGTTCGCGGAAATATTGCATTGTTATTACTCCCCAACTTTTGTGAGGTATGAGAGACGGTAAGCTCATATAATTAGAGCCTTGGGGGTCAGTTTGTTTTATATTGTTCATTATTAAAATGTACGTATTAAGACGGTTTAAATGTTACGTTAATAAATAGTCTTTATTAAACATGTAGACACAATTATCAGAACAATATTACAATAAAAAACGTACTACGTAAAAACTACTCGTATTGTTATAATTGATTGTTTTCATAAAAATAGGACTGGTTTATGGTTTTTTATTAAAGGGGTTGTTTTATAGTTTAGTTTTGCGAACACTTTCTCTTTCTATGCTCAACCTTTTGATTTGTAATTCTGTGTTATTCCAATGATCTTTTGCTTCATAGTTAATATACTTTTCTAAAATGTTCTTTAACTGTTCTTTTTTAAAAATACTTAAGCAAATCACTAAGTGTAGTCATGTGTTTTGGTATTACAATATCATTCTTTTCTGAATCTCTCCCTAAATATTGATGGATACAAATGTTTTTTTTTTATGAGAAGAAAAAACAAGTGAATTTAACACATTCACAATTCATCACGCTCTTCTGCTATTAATAGCAAAACATCTCTAAAATTAGATTTAAAAATAAGCTGTTGATGTGCTAGTCTATTGCTGCGTAGCACACTTAGGATTTCTACATTAATTTTATGTAATTAAAACAACTTTTTAATTTATTGGTCAGTGCAAAAAGACTCTGCCCCCTGTTATGTAGCTACCCCTGCCAATGTTCTAGTTTCTTTTTAAACCGATAATACAAGCCATTGTTTTGTTGGCGTTTCTTAGCATCCCACTTAGACAAATAAAAATACGTTTTCATGCGCCATTAATATCAATAGTTGATCCCTTGTCAAAAAAACTGGCCTAATGGTAAGCAATAATATTGTTAATTCATAAACTCTATGTCATTTTTCATTTACTTAACCATTACATACATATCTCGTGTCCAACAACCACAAAGTTTTTTCTTCTTCTCATTTTTTCGTAAACCAATTAGCCGAATTCCTGTTTACATCCGATTCCAATAGCCAATCTCTAAGTGCGTTCGTAGCTTTCAACAGCTGTACTCGTTAACACCGCCGACATTTAAACAAGTTGTAGCCTAACAAAGAGATTTGGAGGCATGCCAAAACCCTGAAGAACATGCTATGCTCTTCAATGGAACTAGAGCAGTTGGCAAAAGGCCAAGAAACCTACGACTCTAACCTATGACGACGGTTGATGTGTACGCGTACTTTAACCAGATGCTTTTGCACTAGTACAGATGCGTGACTAAAAACTAGGCCCCAGAGTTTCATTCACCTTTCGGCTAATGGATTAGAACTTAGATTGAGCATTTTCAACAAGTCCTTGGATGGAAGACATTGATGTACTAGAGTATTAGGCTGCATTAAGTTTAATTGTTATTGCGCGTGGGGTTTAATGGTAATTACTTGCAGGTAAAATTAATTTAATGGAAAAGAAAAAAATGAATTAAATAAGCCGTAATAAGATAAAAGGGATTTTTTTGATCGAACTGTTTATCAGATAGACTTCTAAGGAAAGGCTTAAATATTTGGATTTGCATAATGCATAAATTTATCAGGACTTTCAAAGTTTATCAGGACATTCAACTTGTAGCCCTAATTAAAGAAGTACTTCAATTATCTTGATTTAATTTTTATTGATAATTTTTTTTGGAGAAGTGAAATTAAAGCAAGTCAATTCTATGGAATTATCTCTAAGAATAATACGTATTCATTGTGTAATTATCACGAACCGTATAATAAAAATACATTACATTTTTTTTAACATACTGATGCTAGATATAATACTGAGCATTAAACTAATAGTTTAGAGTGGATACGATAGTTAATAAAGGACTATAATGTGAAAAATAAGTTTAAACCTACGTACACATTTCAATCAAACTCTTTTAATGGCTAATTGTTCTTTAAAAATGATGAATGCAAAAACTTTATTGATGTCATGAAGTTTTGTAGTTCTATTTCTTTTTATTGAAAACGCGCTTGTAATTATATATTTAGGAAAATCATATTTTCAAAATTAACTTCAGTATCATCGTTTACAAAGCATCTATTATTTTCAAATTCGAAATTTGTATTTATTGAATTAAGCGGGATTTTTTTTAATTACGATCTTGGCTATCGTAAAGTTTTTGTATAAAATTTACTTTGGTTTACATTAAAATATATAGATTCGTCAATCGATTTATTTTATAATAGATTATTATATTATTTAGTCGATATCAGTATTTCGGCTAAATTTAAGTTTTTATTGACTACAGTGCAATAGTTTTGAACATTGAGAATTTTCTACGTTATGGGAAAAATCAATTTTTCAACTTTAAAAATTTCTAAGATAGTTATTTACGAAATTAAACCCACTTACATATTTTTTGCTCTGTTAATTATCAGTATTCTTTTACTAGTTATGTTTATTCATGGGTTTGTTCATAGTGGTGTAATGAACAAATACAAGGCTTCGAGTAGTCCTTAATTGGAGAAAAGTAGGATTTACTTTAATCAAATGTAAAACCAAATAAATAGCCAGGTTATTTGGTTTAAAATAAAAAAAATCGATTTTTTCCGGTATAAATAACAAGCTATACGTTACAAACGCATTACAGATAATTACGTTACTGTAACATAATATAAAGTTAAGGTATTTTTATAAGTGTACAACAATCGAAAAAGACCGTTTTTTACCAATTCAAACAAAAAATAGAATATTTTATAAAACATCCCAAACGATCAAAAAAAAATCAACGATAAAATTCAAAGTTTTCTCTTTAAGCAGTGCATTGCGCTGTGACCATCCATGACTAAACGCATTTTCCCAAAGCCTCTCTGAATAAAAAACCAACGGAAACGAATTTCATCCCTTTCTCGTAATCTCCCTCACAACATTTTTCTTCTATCTCGGATGGTGATTCGGGAGGATGCGGAGCAGCATCTGTCCGATCTCCCAGGCGCCAATCGATATTTGCATCCCACCCATCCCTCCTCTCCCTCCCAATGTCCGAAGCTCGCTTTATCCCCAGCATCCCCCTATTGTGCATCATCTGTGATCACTAAGTTTTTCTAATGAAATGTCGCCCTCGACATCATCAGTTGGGAGGATGGAGAGCGGGGGATCACGGAGGGTGTGAGTTCATCTTTTGGGATGGGAAAGGTTGACTCGTTTCTGCATCTGCATTTCGACTTCTGGGGTTACCAGGGGGGATTTTTCGGCAGTCGCGCGGAATAGAGGAAGTCGGGGTAAAGACTTCAAAAGACGCTTTATCCCCAGCATCCCCCTATTGTGCATCATCTGTGATCACTAAGTTTTTCTAATGAAATGTCGCCCTCGACATCATCAGTTGGGAGGATGGAGAGCGGGGGATCACGGAGGGTGTGAGTTCATCTTTTGGGATGGGAAAGGTTGACTCGTTTCTGCATCTGCATTTCGACTTCTGGGGTTACCAGGGGGGATTTTTCGGCAGTCGCGCGGAATAGAGGAAGTCTGGGTAAAGACTTTAAAAGACGCTTTATCCCCAGCATCCCCCTATTGTGCATCATCTGCGATCACTAAGTTTTTCTAATGAAATGTCGCCCTCGACATCATCAGTTGGGAGGATGGAGAGCGGGGGATCACGGAGGGTGTGAGGTCATCTTTTTGGGATGGAAGAGGTTGACTCGTTTCTGCATCTGCATTTTGACTTATGGGGTTACCAGGGGGGATTTTTCGGCAGTCGCGCGGAATAGAGGAAGTCTGGGTAAAGACTTTAAAAGACGCTTTATCCCCAGCATCCCCCTATTGTGCATCATCTGTGATCACTAAGTTTTTCTAATGAAATGTCGCCCTCAACATCATTAGTTGGGAAGATGGAGAGTGGGGGATCACGGAGGGCGTGAGTTCATCTTTTGGGATGGGAAAGGTTGACTCGTTTCTGCATCTGCATTTACCAGGGGGGATTTTTCGACGCAGAATAGTGGAAGTCTGGGTAAAGACTTTAAAAGATAAGGGATATAGGCGTACGTAGGGGAAGGCGTCGAACGGTGGGACATTTGAAGATTGATAAAGGTTGTACTGTTTTTTCTCGTTTTGAGTTAATAGTAAAATGAAGTATTGAACCTGAGTATTAGACTTTGCGTTTTACGCTGACCTAATTTAAAATGTGCTTTTTAAAAACATATCAATTAAATGGAGCTCAAAAGGTAAAGAAAATTAAAAGGAACAAAAAAGGTGTAACATTATAAATTAAAAGGTTTTATATGTTAGGCTAAAATGCCGATCCCTATACGCTTTCTATCCACCATATCTTCATGCAATAGAAAAGTTGTTATAACTTTTAACTTTATTGCTTTAAAATCTGTGTGAAAAAATGTATTGTTTTAAAATCATCATATCTGTAATGTTTAAGTATAAAATTTTAAAAACATTAATTTCGTTTAAAATAATTTTTAAAGCAGTTTATGAGTGAAATAAAATAAATTATTTAACTTTAATTTTTAAAATGAAACAATAAAATCCCTTTACCTGATGAACTTATATAATGTAAAAATAATTAATTTAATATTTAAAAGAAAATATGCGCATATAAAATGACACACACACGCAAACACATCTTCATTTAAATCCAACACAATTTTCCTTGACAAGCCCAGTTAAAAGCTATTAAAGGTTTTTGATTTATTTAAAATAAGAGTTTAGAGAATTTATCTTTTATAAGGGTTAGAAAAGTTTTCTTGATATTCCGTGCTGCCATCTATTGAAATTCGTCCCTTACTGTCACTAACTCCATATCCCTTCAATTGCGATACGCTCAATTTTTCTTGAAAATGAGACCATGCATAACCTCAAATTCGAAAGACAAATGCACTCAAATTTGAGAACAATGTATTCGTAATTATGAGCCAATGATGTGCTCAACAATGAGAACATTATTATCAAAATTGAGAATCCATATTTAACATTGCAGTAAAACCTTTCTTGTTGGTGTAGGAGGGTAGATATGCCTTCTAACCTCGAGTGCCTGTCCCCTTGTCTGGATACGAAGCGGCCATGCTACCTGTCTCCCGTGGGATTCACGTATTCCTTCCCTTTTAATAACGTCTCTGAAAAACGATCAAAATTCAAGCGGTGACATGTATCGCCCCCCCCCCTAATCTAAAATAATTTTTGTAATTTTTGTGGCCGTTTTGTTTTTTATTTGTTTAAAATTAGAGCTTAGAATATTTTTAATAGGGTTAGAAATCGTTATATTCAGTGCTGCGATCAACTGAAGTTCGTCACTTACTGTCACCCACTCCCTAACCCTCCTATTACGATACGCTCGAATTTTTTAATCACTGTCGAAAATGAGAATATGATAATTCGATTGCTCAAATCGATAAACAAATGTACTCAAATTTGAGAAAATGTATTCGGAAGTATGAACCAATGATGGGAAAACATTATTATCAAAAATTTGAGAATCCACATTTAACAGTGGTGTAAAACCTTTTTTCTTGTTGGTGTAGGTGGGTGGAGATGCCCTCTAACCGCGAGTGCCTGTCGCCTTGGCTGGACACGAAGCGGCCCTGCTACCTGTCCCGTGGGCGCCTGTACAGCCTGTGCCTGCTGGCATTCCTCACGTCCTTCTTCCTAGCACTACACATCGTCTTCCTCGGGTACCCGAGGACACCCCTGGTCTGCCTCGACTCCTATCGGGACAACTACAATGCAGACGGTAAGCCGGTTTGAACTTCAGTTCCTTTGGGATGTCTCGCGTATCTGATAGACATATCATATGTGCATTTGGTATTATGTATTTAACTAGAGTAAAGTCTAGTCGAATAACTGCTCCAAATTATGATAAATGCATAAATTATAGACCAGTTATGGTAATGAGGAGGTCCACTTATGGATGGAGTTTTTTTTAACAAAACTCTAAAAAAAATGCCCTTTAAGTATTTTGTCTGGTAATTCACAGCGGCATACGCTTAGCGTAAACAACTTTCAATTTTTAGTCCATACCAGTACATGAACAAACCAAAAGCTACAATTGGTGTACTCTCTCAATTAAACAAAATATAAAAGTGCCTCAAAGTTACCACCGGGTGTTGCCGATCCAGCGGCGCAATGGTTAGGGTGCTAGAATTTGGAGCTGCTGGGTTCGGGTTTGAATCCCGGTAAGGCATGGATGTTTGCGTTTGTCAATAAATGTTATTTGTCTATGTGTTTGTGTCGTCCTTCTTTGTGTGTCTCTTGTGGCTGTCTCTTCTGACGAGTGGGGCAACGGGCTATAAAGCCTTCGCTCTTCCCTTCTAGAAGGCGCACTCACTGTCATTTGTCACCACCGGGTGCTAGCTGACCTAGTGTGTTTGTTTCAGACGAGGCGGTCGAGAACATGCGGGACCGGGTTCGATTCCCTCGCACGAAGCGGCGTCTCCCTCAGTGCATTATCATCGGGGTCAGGAAATGCGGAACTCGAGCTCTCTTGGAATTCCTCAACTTACATCCATCCATTCAGAAAGCATCAGACGAGGTAAGACAAGCAAAAGGTTTTGTGTTGAAAGAAAAAGTGTGACTATCTCTACAGTTGGTTGGTAGGTAGACATATATTTTCAGGCTTGTGTGCTTGGTCAAAGCCTTTCTAAGAGCCTTGATCAGAGCCTTGATCTAAACCTTTGTCAAGTAAGACAGACGCAACACACACACATACGCGACAGATGCTGTCATCTCTCGCGCGCCACCTCCACAAGTTAGACATGTTCCTGAAAGGGAGACTCTACAGTTACATAGAATTAGCTTTTAGTGAATTATTAAGATTTGTATAGATTAATTCAAAAAAGCATTTAATTATATATGTGATTTGATTCATGATTTTTTTTAAATTGTGGCTTCACTAATAAAATAATTAAAACATATTATTGACTTTATACTATCTACTTAAGATATGTCGTTCGTTTGCGGTTTAAAAAAACGATTTAATTTTAAATAAATATGAAATATACGTGTTGAAATTGTTCTTTTGTGTTCTTGAGGATTTTTGATTCACATAAGTAACAATCTGTATAAATAATCTCTTCACATTGATTTGAAATGACGTGTGCACGAAGCAACATCTCCATTTTTGTATAGTATTTTAATTTATCGTATTTCAATGTATACGACGAAAGTCTTTTGTTGAAAAAATGCATTAACACTTACACTATTCCCATTGATACACAATAAAAATAAAATTAAAATTTCGGATTGTGCCAGATTTTGACTAAAAGTTTTTATGTAAGTGGCTTTTCTTTGGAACATCTCCAATAACAACAATCTTTTGAATTCATTTTTTCTGTGAAAAGAATTTTGATAAGAATTTTATTGGAATATAAGTAGAGGATGCTTAAAGAAAATTTAAGTGGAATACAAACTTAGAAGAAATAAAAACATAACAATGGCCTGGTTATATATAATAGATATTTTAGGGAAAATTAAAACTCGAGTGTCAGTTGGTAAGGATTTTGCAATGTTTAATATTTTATTTTATTCGTAATTCGACAGTAGTTACATCCTATTTTTGGTGAATTAGGTCTCCGTTAGAGTAAACTGTATAATCTAAAATCCTACTTTTATAAATGTTTACTGAAAGTAATGATACTTCATATATAATTTAATTTTTATGTCAATATAGCTGCATACAATACTATTGTATACACCACCTCAGTGCATTTTAGACTGCCTTGGAATTAACTGTGTGGACATTTATAACTGTTCACATTATTGTGTCAGACTTCAATAATGTAAATGGCTTCACAAATATTGTCTGATTTCATCAAGCAAAATTTAGATAAGAAACAATATCCAATACTATTATTAATATAGGTAAACCGAAACTCAGTCTCATAATTCTCAGTGTTTGATCTTCAAAATACATCAAGCCTTCGCCAGCCAAATCACGTGACTTGGGGTGGTTCCGTGTCATGTTCGGCCGCATTTAGTTAACACTAAGTCGGATTCTTGGCAAAAACTTGAGACAAAAACTGTTTTCTTTTAGGTTCATTTCTTCGACGAAGACGACAAGTACGGGCTGGGACTGGAGTGGTATCGCCGCCGGATGCCCTACTCCTTCCCTGACCAGATCACCATCGAGAAGAGCCCGGCCTACTTCATCACGGACTCCGCCCCGGCTCGAATACGGGCCATGAACGACACCGTGAAGCTCCTCCTCATAGTCCGCGACCCAGTGACCCGACTCATCTCCGACTACGCCCAGCTGGCAGCCAACAAGGCCCGCAAGGACAAGCAGTTGGCTTCATTCGAGGATCTTGTCCTTCAGCCAGACGGACAAGTCAACACGGCCTACAAGGCGGTCCGCATTTCCATGTACTCGGTCTTCTACGAGAAGTGGCACCGGGTCTTCCCCAGAAGACAGATGCACATAGTCGACGGCGACGATCTCATCAAGGATCCGTTCCCGGAGGTGCAGAGGATCGAAGAGTTCTTAGGCATCGCCCACAGGATCTCCAAAGACAACTTCTTCTACAACAAGACGAAGGGCTTCTACTGTGTTAGGAACGAGACCACCGAGAAGTGTCTGAATGAGAGCAAAGGTCGCAGACATCCGGTGGTGTCTGAAGAGGTGGTGCATAAGCTGAGGCAGTTCTATGCGCCCTATAACAGGATGTTCTTCCGGGCTGCGGGAAGGGACTTCGGGTGGCCCGAGGAGTGACTGCTGCTGCTGTTTCTGTACAGGTTCAATGTTACCTCTTCTATATACACTCTCGAGTATACATATCTTCTTTTTTTACTATGGATTGTTGCGTGGGGATTGGTGCTCTGGACCGCGCTGCATGGAGTCTTATAGTTTGATATGGCGGACTTTAAATCGCATTGGCAAATTACAGTTGTAGATGTTTTGAGCAGAATTGCTCAACTCTTTACTAAAGATTTATTTTTCTCCTAAAAATGCGATATTTCTTTTTAAAAAAATTTAATTTCTTTTCAAAAATCGTACATTTCTAAAAATGATATACTATTTTTTCTATCAACAATAAAGTTCATTTTGATATTTAATCAATATTAATGTAAAACCAAAAGTATTAACTTCTATCGTTTTTTTTGCGAGATTAAAAATGTTACAAAGTCTGAATTTTCAATTCAACTACATAATTTTATAAAACTTATTTTTTAACTAAAATAATGCGAGCTTTGTTCTCATCGAATTTTAAAAGAAAATGAAAATATTTTTGTGGATATTGCCTAACAAGAGATAGAAATTAGACAAATTCGCAACCCCAATATTACTTTTGTATAACAGATTCAATATCAAGTATAAATTGAAAAAGGAAAGTATAATAAAAGTTTTTATTCAGAAGTATCTATAACATTAAGTTGTTTAACAATTAAAAAAAAGCTATTTAAGTATTTAGACCTATTTATATTTACATTTTGCTGCTAATGCTTTGTTCTGAAAAGGTGAAAAATCGATTAATATTTAATTATGAAAAACATGATAATTAGCTGAATATTTTAATTAGCTTAAAAAATTTTTCTTTTAAGTTGTCCTTAAATATTTTCCCAGTTGAATTTTGTAATCAAGGAATCTGTCTTCAATTATTTCAGTAGGCCCGAAGTAAAAACTTGGAAATGAGTAAAATTATATCAGTCGAAAATTGGACAAGACAATCTAAGTATTAAAAAATCGTATAAAAAAATCGGTGAATTTTTGCATTGTATGAAATAACATATCAAAATGTATATTTGAAGGTTATGGTGCCAAATTAAGTATTTCAAGCAACATAAAAAGAACTTCGAATGAAGTCTCTATAGTTCAGCAATGAAATTTCTTGAGTTAACCTAAAAATACTTTTCAATGTTTATTTATGGTGAGAAAAAACTTTAGTATTGCCTTAGTATGACATAACTAATGACATTGCGAAATTTCCACTTTAAATACATATCATTGTTAACTTTTGAACCTTGGAAGTTTCGCTCTGTCAAGAAATGTTGTTGTATCATTCGTGCAGCGTTGCTTCGGAGCATTAATCGAATATATACATATCAAATTGTGATGTGAAATCTTTATATTTACAACTATATATAGATATAAAACGCTGCGAAATACATTTAAATTTAGAATTTTTGTAATCAGTAGTCGAAGTAGGTAAAGATTTCAAAATAACAAACAACGATATTTTAAGAATGATACATATCAGTCCATCATTGGGCAATGTTAACCATTCATATCTTTGTTTAAAGGAATATATATCTAACTGTATTTTCATTGCATGAAATTCATGTCATCCACATGGGAAAATAATGGTATTGATTGGTTTTTACCTAACGGTGCTATTGTGCTTGTCAATAAAACCATTAACAGTTGTTGTTATGTTAATGTGACGTTTTTTCTTTAGGATCGTCGTTACGGAATTTAGTTATATATTTATGTGTATAAAAGTATTTCATATGTCAATTACAAACAAAGAGAATTATAACAAACATATCACCAAAACAATTGAAGGATTTCTGGGCTTTGTTTAAAATCAACTGTATTTTAAAACTATTAGTAGAAATCGAAATGTGATACGATAATTTTTATACGTTTCGTTACTCAATCATAAGTGAACAAAATCGCATATTAATATATGTTTTCAATGTAGAAGGAAAACGCTTTCAAAAATCTGTGCTATTTTGCTCTAAAGGTAAATCTAAATACTTGCAACCCTTATAATAGTTAAAATAATTAATTGAATCGTTATTTCAGTACATATTTCTCTAATGTGATTTATGTTAGGCAAAATATTATTAAGGAGATTTCCAAGAAAATATTAACTGTCAAATATAAAAGCTAAATACCTAATATATTTTTATCAATCATTATCAATTACAATAAATACATTAAAAAATCAAACAAACATATATTTATGTTCACGATACCGAATTAGTTTTTAAGTAGCTCTATAAATAATAAGTAAATATGTGATGGACACACACAATTATACATTTTAAAATTCTTCTAAGCTTGATTAAAATTTTCAATAATAGTTAATTTTGCTTTTAAACCAACTGTAAAAGTAAATACATCGAGCTTAAATAAAGCTCTTCTAAAAATAAGAACTTAACTTGCCTTTCAATTTTAAGTCACAACAATTCGGGAAACAAATAAAAAAATAACAACTTCTTCACAAGAAATTCTTTTTTTATTATACCTTAGAAGATTTACATCTAAATAAATAAAAAAAAAGTCCTATAATTGGGCTTAGGTATTAAAAGTTTTATTTGACAGTGAATAAGCTAAAAGATGGTAATAAATATTAAAAGCTTAATTCGCAATAAGTAAATAATAACTAGTAAATCTCGTTTCAAATAAGTACCATAAAAGCTATAAAAAAAATTCTTTCATTAAGAAAGTTGACTAAACCGTCAAGCGAGTTTGGCCAAACAACTAAATAAAACTAATGACCTAAGGAAAGATAGAAGAACATATCCATTTATAAATATCTATCTAATCAACATATCAAACTATATACACGATATTAACATATCAACTTTACATACACACATTTGTATGTAAGGACATTTTATACTGAATTATTTGTACTAGAATTGTAAAAAAAATATTGAATCAAAATGTGCCGTATGCTTAGTTATATTTTTAGCGCCGAAGTTTCGATGCCTTAACAACTGATAAAGCTTAATTTGCTATAACTATTAATTACCATTGCTTCGACTACTGATTGTTTTGAACTGTCCTTGAAATCGGAGAATCGACGTTGAAATCTTGTTACTGTGTTTCCTCTTCTGGTGATGAAGAATTCCTTGGTGTTTCCGAAAAAGATGTGATCCACTGTTTCATGACACGAATTACTAAGAAAAGTTTCAGAACTATATCCACACTAATGAATACAATACATCCTATTGTAACAATCTTACGGGATGGTCCATGAAATATTTGAAATCTACAGGGTGATCCAAAAGTCAGGACAAACTTTAAAATAGAATATTTTGAAAACAAATAAAGAAAAAAATGATGCGGTTTGCACCAAACTGACTGAAAAAAAGCCGGGTTTTATGTGGCTACAAAATAATAACAATAATAATAATAATCGTAGTTCTTTTGGTGACCTACAGATGGCGCTTTATTTTTTATTTCATTGAAAGATAATTTACAACAAAAAATACACGATTAGTTACAATTATTCACGTTAAATGTTCAATATTATGTCCACCTTTCAGAAATACCTCTGTAAGATGAGTCACCATACCGTTCACAGCATTTTGTAGCATTTCTTGGGTTATTACAGACACATTTAGCATCTTTCAGTGCTAATAGTGATGGGTTATTGAGTCACGGATTTTTTTTATAAATATTTTTTCGTAACCACACAAAACCCGGCTTCTTTTCTGTCCGTCTAGTGCAAATCGCATCTTTTTTTTCTTTATTTGTTTTCGAATTATTCGATTTTAAAGTTTGGCCGGACTTTTGGATCACCCGGTATTATGAAATCAACACTTTGTAATATAAGATTGTGGTCCTGATTAAATGTAATTATTCACTTTTGGTTACCAAATTCAAGCATTCAAACTAAGTATATAGACATTGTTTGGAAAGGAAAACAAATTAAAAGATTTGATAAATTTTTAATTAAATTATAATCTGTATAGAAATGTATTTGCCCTCACTCTTAAATTTTTCTTTTTTACAGTAGAAATTATTAAGAGAAAGATGACATTTTTTAATTCAATAAATATTACACTAACATATTTTTGTAACATTTATAACAAAATAAAAATCGATGCTACACGATGAAGCTTTAAGGACTTTTTGATCATTAAATTATACAGTAAGTTGATTTTGTACTCACGTTTTCAATGGAAAATGGATCACTCTGTATAAAAGCGGTAAGAAAGTGATTTTTGAAGTCATTTGAAACTATTTCGTTTCTACTGATTAAATTATCGCACTTTTTAACCACGCACATACGAACTAAAGGCTACAGTAGTTTCTAAAACTGACTAGCTTAAAGTTATGATAAATTATAGAATTATAGCTGTTGTTTGTTAGTACTTTCTCGAAGCTAAAAAATTGGTTAAAAATTATACCTTACTATTTGGTTGAATTAAGCACACACATAATACGTTTAGACTATTGAGAAATAATAAAGCCACAAAATCGAGACTGATAACCGTTTCATGCTATACCGAAAATTATACAACTTCTAGCTATAAGTAATTGCATAAAACCACAAAAAATTACTTTTATTCATTTAGACTTTCCATAAAATAGTAGCCAAAATTTATGTTTCATGTTGAGAATACCAATTCCAAAAGTCTTGCATCACAATGCACTAAAATAGTTTTGATAATAATTTTTACGCAACGCATTATTTGAATTGTGTCCAAGAAATAATAAACATTTCTCTACCAACAATAATGGAATATTTTGACGCAATATGGTCATTAGTAGAAACGTAAATGCACTTTCAAGATTAAAACGTAAATCACCTAGTCACTTTCAGTCTAAAAGACGTTGTTATAATGACTGTTTGGGCTATAACACATAAAGCAATTGTAATCTTAAACATAACTCAAAGGTTATGAAGAATATAGGACAACAGTACAATTTTTTAATACTTCATAATTCAAACATTTTCATTTCTATAAAATAAAACCCTTTTTTATAATATTTTTCTGTTTATTATACGTATGCCAATCTATTTCGTTTTTAATATTTTTGAAAAATTTCAAAATGGATTTTATGCCGTACTATGCATTAAAAGATGGGGCATTTAAGTTGTCAATCTAATTAAAAAAAAAAGAAGCAGTCAAATTATTTAGAACTGAAACAAATTTGTAAACAATTAGTTATATAAAAAAATAAAATTATATAAACAATTAATTATATAAAAAAATAAAATTATATAAACAATTATATAATTTAACAATTATATGAATTATTTCTGTTAAGTTATTAATTTTGAAACAGTCAAAAAAAGTAATTTAAAACGTAACGATTTTTTTTTGCATATCCATTATTCATATCAATTGAAACTGGTTCTCATTGATTTTTTATTATTTGTACTTCTTTTAACTCAGAAGTATCAATGATTTATCTGAACAATACAATTTCAGTACTTCAAAGTATTGCTAAAAACTAAAAATAGTTAGAGTTCAATTTTTTTAAAATTGTTCAACTGCCAAGCAAAATATAAAAATTGAATTAGCAAAATTTATCATTGCTAAATAATAAATATATACTGTTTGGTATCATTATGTTTTGTCTCACCTGCATTAAACTTACTACAATCGATTGGAATGCAATTTTTAGTTTTTAGATTTAGTGACTATTTAAATAGGATTTGAATTGGTAGTATATAAGCGTGTTAATTGTGCATTTAATGTATATTTATTGTGTTTTGTTAAATACTATATTGCAGTTATGCTTATAATTTCGTACTTATATTTGACTGTTGGTCTATGATTACTGAATTTCAATAATGGATCACATGGTCAGTCACTTTCTTTTCAAAAAAAAAAAAAAAATGTAGGAAAAAACATAAAATAAATTGTTTAATGAGTAAAATATAAAAATGTGTAATCCAAAATACTTAAAAAATTTTGTATTTGAAATGAGAGATTTGTCATTATAAACCTAAATGGAAACTAAGAAGAATTATAAAGTATTCTGTATATCGGTTACACATAAAAATTCATAAGTAATGAGACATAATATACAACCGTTGTACGGCAGAGTAATTTTAAACCGTTGTACGGCAGAGTTAGAGTTTAATGTTGAAAACATCAACTGCTTTTGTGAAAATTTAATACAACATCACGTTATTTTTACTCCATTAGACTCTTTATTATAAAGGCATCTTTTTTAAATATTGGAAATTGTTATTGTACTCAAAATTTATTTAGAAGTCAAATGAATAAAATGCATCACAGTATTAATCGTTATTTTCTTCGAATGATATTAATGTTAATTCGTTTTTTTTTATCAGTTTAGATGTATTTTTGATGGTACATATTTAATATATGGATCTGTATGTATCGATGAGAAAATGTGCTTATTACATTAGAATATAACAATGCAGAAATAGCTATATTTCAAGGAATTTCCACTAAATTTCTTAAGTACCAATGTACATTAAAGCTCAGACGGATATTTGATAAGAATTTTTTTTGTTAGAATGTTTCATTTAAAAAAAATAAAGCAAACAAATTTTTTTTTTGATACATTAAAAACTGTAAATTATTAACGATTTTAAAGCTATTATTGTAAGTTATTGTTTTGCAGATCTCAAAATTTGTCATTTTAATTTTCCAAACACTTGAATTTATTATTTTAATTTCGATTTCATTTTTTTAAAATTATAATAGATGGTTTTTAACCGTGTTTTTTTTGTTTTTTGTATAACATTAAATATATGAAATTTGAGTTTTTACTAAACTTAAGAAAAATGTTTTTTCTATTTAACTCTATTATTACTTCTCATTTGTTCAAATGGTCACGGAGGTTATTTGCATAACCTTTCGTTACATATATTTCATTAAGTTTTTTTTTTAAAGTTGACTTTTTAGATAATTACATTTTTTTACGATTTTTTTTATATTTAAATGAAAAGGAAGTGGCTGATGTTGTTTTGTTTCTGATGATATGTGGATTTACAAAATCGTAATACAAAAGAATGCAAAAATGAGTCAATGAAATGTACTTGAGGAAAGGGACAACCCAAACACTTAAAAGTGCTCTAGCAATAAACATATAATCAAGATTGATGTAATACTTTACAAGAATTGTATGAATTGTATTATAACTATAAGATGACAACTGTTGTATCTTATTTTAATGTTTTTGTTAGATGTGGTGCAAATAAATCGAAGCCGCTCATAGATGTAAGAAAAGGTTTCCATTGGAGCATGTTTGCTAAAAAGTTTAACTTTTAAGCATTCATTCAACTAACTGGTGCTTCAGCATTTTTCCGAAACGGAAGAAAGTATTGAAAATTTTATGATTTTTTTTCCTGTCCACAAATTGATCAACAAGTGTTAACTCAAATGAATTATGTAATAACAGTCACTACATTTGAACTTAAAAATAATTACTTGGTAAAAAAGGATGACTCAAAACTGAAATGCAAGTTGAACAAATAGGAAATAATAAATAATAGTCCACAGATTCGATAGCATTTAAAGGGTCTAGTTGCAAGATTCAATCAAAACCCGAGTTCTCCTTCCAGAGAAAACATTACTTTGACATCCTTACATTACAATTTTACTGCGAAAAAGATTGCAAATAAACTTAAGTGCATAAAAAGCGCTGATTATGAAAGTTGATAATCTGATACGATCGTCGACAAACACATAAAAATGTTTATCTGAATATAAGTTTAAACATCTTTCATAGTCGGAGTTTTATTAATTTATTGGTTGGATATTTTTTTTGCTTATTAAAATCTGATAAAGTAAGTGTACAAAGATTACAAACATATTGGTATCGTGTATAAGATAATTGCCAAGTTTATACCCAGTTTTAAAAAATATTTCTAAACAGATTTAGTGACGTACATCTAAAAATGATTCATGAATCCATCGTTAACATCTAAAAATACATATAATTCTAAAAAATTGTGACAAAAATAATCAAACTGAACTTACTACATTACAAAGCTGCCAATTAATGGGATTTTGAAAAGTTACATCTAAAACTATACACTATCTACAGATAACTATTCAGCTTGAATATTTTAAAAATCTAACAGCTCTTAGATTTGAACTTCAACTGAATCATATTTTCTTGTTCAAGTAATGTCTCATCAACTGATTCGAAAGCATTTTTAAAAGATATATATTTGTGAAAGACTCTCTGTGTCTACTTTGTCTAAAAGTCCAATTCTGAGATCTGCCTTTTCTTACGTCTTGATGTGTGTGGCCAGTGATATTCTATACATATCAAATACATATCCCCGATTCACCTTTCTAGTTCGTCTTTTTATCGTCAACTGTGTACTAGCGTAGGTACTTTGAGACAAGCAAATTGTTTGCAATTGTTGTTGTAAGCGTCCTTTTTTGCATGGTTCCATTTCGCTGTAGATGTGGATGTAAAGACCAGAGGTTCTAATAAAATGAATATACATATCAGAAATACATATCTATAATGCTAACATATCATATTGTAAAAGCATTTTTGAAAATGTCCGTTTAAAAAAAGGAAAATAATCACTGGTAATATCAACGCCAGTAACATTTTCCAATATTTCCTGGAGTTCTATTTTCGATCAAATATGACATAGGTTACGTTTCAAAATTCATTTTTAAACTTATAGCCTACCTTCACTTTAATACAAGGGTCTTCCTATGGTAAAAAAATCTATGGAAAAAACAATTAAAAACACTTTAATTTAAACACTGTACAAATGTACTGTATAACGTATAATTTTGTGTACCGTTACTCCATAAAACTGGAGGCAGTTAGGCACTCTCCAGTTTTCTGAAGTAACATTAGACCAAATTCACAGCCTAACGTAACACGAACAAGATGTTTACTCCTATTTTGCGGTGTAACGCTACTTCATAAATCTGGAGTAACTTGTCACCACATTTTTACGTGGCCCATCGTATGCGAAAAAGTGGGGATCTCCCATTGAGTTAGTAAGGGAGGCCCATCACTCTTCAGCGCACGATACGCTCGTACATTACCTGAGTTATCAAAAAATTTCGTATTATATACAAAAGAAAAAAACTAGTTCTTTATGCATATTTCATTGTATATATTTCTAAGAAAAAATACCAAAGGCTTAGTTGATATTGAAAATAACTTCCTGGAAATAATCCCTTAGTGAAACGGATATTTTTAACGATGTGGTACTCTTATAAAATTTATTGAGTATGAAATGTTCTTGTTGCTCATGATTTACTATTTATTTCTGTTATTCACTGGTTGTGGTAAAGTATTTTTATACATGACTGATACACACGATTGTAAATGTAAAGTATTTATGTATTGTTAAGAAAAGTACGAAAATATGCAAATTTAATTTATGGTCAACAAATAATCCTTCTGTTACCTCTAGTACATACTAGTGTGTGTTGTGTGTTAAGCTACGTATACTTATTATGATCTTAAGTAGTTTCTTTTGACTACAGCTGCATTTGTTTGGTGGCCTCTTATGCTTACAAAACTCGGTTTTGTGCATCTCTATTTTGTTCGTAGAAGAAGAGGTGTTCAATAGAACTTAATCCTTCTTTTTACTCGTACATATGGCTTTTATAAATATATATCCTTTAGTTATATACTTGTTATTGAAGACGATATATTCAAAAATTGTGTATTGAATTAGAACCTTTCTAGATAAATAAATTTGAAAACGTTAAAAAGTGTTCATATTTAATTCACATTTTTAGGTTATCTATTCACTCTTTCTGTATCGGCAATAATATAATTTTAAAATAATTTTATTGTGTTGAATTTTAATGAAAAATTCATATTTATTAGTTTATTACTCATATTTTTTAATAGTTTAAAATTTCAATCATAAATGAACCAGACGAATTAATATTAAATTATCAGAGCTTAAACATTATACAAATTTACAATTTTAATTTTTACAAAAATTAAATGTGTACGTTGAATATCAGAATACAAAGCATTTTTTCTTTTACTTTTGCAATCAAAACAACAATAGAATTATTCGAGTTTAAATCAAAATAATAGATATTGACAGTTTTATTGTACTAGCTTTAATAAATATTTTGCTGGCCTATCAAATTGTATGTGTGTGAATAAAAAAATTGCATTAGTAACTGACAGATGGTCATACACAAAATAGGCCTTGAAATACAGAAAGAGGTTTATACAATAGAATGATGGAACAGGAAAATTCCTTTCACTATTTTTTTGCGTGTCGTATGACAAAAGTAGGTTTTATGCCTATAGCTGTTTGAAATATAGCTGGCTGTTGTATACAACAGAAACATTTTCTTGACAAAGATTAAGCATAATTAAATAAGTGTAATCCATTAAAAATAAGGATTCTTTCAATGAAGATATTTTTCATGATGAGTTACTTAAAAAATTCAGATAATCTTTAATCCTAATTATTCATAAATTGAAAGCAATTTTTTTCGGCCGTGGGCAGGTAAACTGCAGTAATCGCAACAATGAGTTGTAGCATTTTTAATCTGAAATAATTTTTTCCAGTATAATTGAGCGATTACAACAATGGTCCAAGTCATTACGGAAGTTACTGCAGTTTACATGCCCACGGTAGTTGTATCCTAAATTGATTTTCTAAAACTAATTGCATTTCTGATATTTTACTGTATTCAACTCAACTCATTTTTAAAGTTTTGAAATTAATTTTTAAATCTGCCGATTTCAGCTATTTTCTATTATTCCCCATACAGAAAATACAAAAAAAACAACAACGAGTGACCCTTGAAAAGTAGAGGAATCAATGGTTAAAACTTATTTAATTAAAATTTGTAGGCTGCTTGAACGGGAATGTTTCCCTAAACTGCTAATATGATTTGTTTTTGTAATTATTCATATATTTTTTTGGTTGATATTAATAAAGTTATTATTATCACAGTACACAGTAAAAGCTATTTTATTTTATAGTTACGAAGCATTTTAACAGAACAAAGCTTCAGATGTCCCTTTTTGAGTTTTTTAAATAAAACAAAAGCAACGCCAAATCAATTGTCACATTTATAAAGCAAACTAACAAAATATTTCACCAAAATAGTTTGAATCTTTACAAAGTATTTGCTATGAGCATCCTATGTCTGCGGTAGTCAAGTCCTGTAATGATTTGTGGTCCTTGTCTGAACATTCGAATTCTAAGAGGGGTAGTTTGTAGAGGGTTGGTAGCAGTACGAGCCATTCCATCTTGTCACATGTGCAACGAAATCGGTTTCCTAAAAGAAAAAGTATATGTCGGTTGATATTTTCGTTAAAATGCAAGTATTACAGAATAGTAAAGGGGGTTTTGGGGAGCCTAGTGGTTAAGATCTCGGTCTCGGGATCGGAAGGTCCCGTGATCGAGTCCCGGTACCACTGAAGACCCACATGCGGAGTACGTGCTCGTTAAATCTGTGGGTCCGAAAGTCCTGTGGGCGGTCATTGCGCAGTTTCCCACTTGTACAGGTCCCTGGAAACTATTTCCCTCCCCTTCAGGGACATGTCTAAATTGCGGAGGTGGCAATAGATGGCAGCATCTGTCATGGATGTGCGTGTGTTGTGTCTGTTTTACTTGACGAAGGTTTATAAGCGAGTGTCTGACCAAACACACAAACCTGAAAATATCTGTCTACCAACCAACCAACCTAAATAAAAAAAAGCTTATAATACTCAAATAAATTACAGACATGTTATTGAAATTACGAAATATCACTTTAATTTTCGTTTATTTTTTTAAATAAGGAGTAAAATAAGGAGTATACAAAACAAAACAGGAGGTGTACGAAAAGAAATTTCTATAATATAATCAACATTGGTATAAAAACAGATGCAATTGCTTAAATGTAGGAGTTCTATCTGGTGTAGATTTTGTCAGATATGAATTATTAAAATGAAGGGTAGGTTAGGGTAGGTACAGCTGGGGAAAAAAAAAAACGAATCCCCCCTCTTTTCTCGGCTGTTATTGATCAAGGAATTTTGTGTAAGGTGTCAATTTTCAGGAAATAGCGTGGGGAATTGAGAACTGGCAACAAAAATTATAATAGGGGTCGTCTACATATAAAAATGAGTACCAACTTTGAAAATTCCAATGGCAACACCCAATTTTTTTTACATAAAAATGTTCAGCACCTTCAAAATACCCCATGTATAAAAAAGAATGATTTATTTTGCATTATTTGCTGAGATATAAGTATTCAAAGTTGAACACCCATAATGTTAAAAAAGTTTCACAAACTTTTATTCATACCTCTACAAATAAAATGAATTAAACAAAGATTTTTTTTCCATTATATACTTCTTAATTTTCCAAAACCAAATCTCACATGTTTTTTCAGCAATTTTTCATTTTTAATAATTTTTTATTTAAATTTAAATAAGAAAAAATAAAACATGAATAGCAACCCCAAATTTTTATTACCTAAATCGATAAAGTAGATCAAGTAGAACCAAAATCCCGAATTTTTTAATTCAATAACAATTATTTGCCGAGTTATTGTAAAAAAACTGAAAAAGACGAATTTTAGGGACCGTGTAAAAAATTACTCGGCAAATTTGATCCTAGAATGCATTATCATTTGGTGATTAAAAAGCGTTTGTTGGTAAATGTTTATTCAAATTATCGATTTCTGTCAAATGTCTAAAAATATTTTCTTATTTCAAGTGCATACAATGTATTTTCCTTGTATAATTAACATTAAATTACATCGGTTACTATATTTTTAAATGAATGTTATTTCCAATACAATTTCAAAAAGTTTGTTTAATATTAAAAATTAAATACCCTAGAATATTATTGGAATTCGGTTTTTAAATACATTTGATTGTTACCACATTAATTATTTAAAATGATTAGTGCCTACTGCGTTGGTTAAAAATCATTACCAAATCATTCTGAGTAATTTTATTTTGCTTTCCTTAAATATCGTGTTAAGGTCGTAACCCTCAATTTGCAATACGTGGTTTACCGATAAAGAACTAAGCTCCTCGGCACAACAGCCCATTAGTGGGCCAGGGCCTGCCGTGTCCATTTCAACTTTCGTGATACAGGGGCTCTGGGGTGCAAGGCATATGTCCCGGTAATGTGGAAAGCCTCACGCGGAACCCCCAGCGTTTAGTTCCCCAAGCATGCTTGGTCCCCAATTTATCGACCCATTTAAGGGATGAAAGGATGGGTCAACCTCGCCCAATCCGGGATTCGATCCCCGGACCTGTGGCGTGGCAATGCGAAATAAGCACTACCACTGGGCCGATATTACCGATAGAGTGCGACGATTTTTAAACAAACTTTTTGCAACAATGTGAATGAAACAAAAACTTGGTAAACAGTTTAAAACATAAGTGTAATAATCATGTTTTTCAATCTGATTGTAACTAATAGCATTTGAAAATCTGTTCGTTATAAATAACAGTATATACGACTTAATTTAAATTTAAAACTTTTCATCTCCTAGCCTTTATTTTATTTCTGAATTTTAAAATCCAAAATTAAAAAAAAAACATTTTAAAATTCCCAATATTACTGAAGAAAGTAAAATTCTAGCATCTGTTGGCGAGATTATGCTAACCCTTTTTTAGCTTGTCGTTTTGAAAAGACGCAACCAAAATATTACCTTTTTTCACTTAGGAGATTTGCCCCTAAGCGAGTTCAAAATTAAGGCTTTAATTTCTCAGCAAATAATGCAAAATAAATAATTCTTTTTTATACATGGGGTATTTTGAAGGTGCTGAACATTTTTATGTAAAAAAAAGGGGTGTTGCCATTGGAATTTTCAAAGTTGGTACTAATTTTGATATGTAGACGACCCCTATTACAATTTTTGTTGCCAGTTCCCAATTCCTCACGCTATTTCCTGAAAATTGACACCTTACACAAAATTCCTTGATCAATAGCAGCCGAGAAACGAGGGGTGATTCGTTTTTTTTTTCCCCAGCTGTACATATATATTCCTTCTTGTGTGCTTGATCATAGACCCGCTTATAAGCCTTCGTCAAGTGGGTAGGGTAGGGTAGGGTATTTTACATATATATTCCGACTTGTGTGCTTGCTCATCTTCGTCAAGTAAGACAGCCACAAAAAGAATTTTTACTGTCACAGAGAAAGGAGGTGCACCCAGGGCGAAGGTGGGAATCGAACCCGCACCCTTTACTGCTAGAGTAATGGTCTGCGATAAAAACCACTTGGCCATCCGTGCCCCTTTATTAAAAAGATTGGTTGGTTGGTTGACATATATATTCTGGCTTGTGTGCTTTGTCAGAGACCCACTTATAAACCCTCGTCAAGTGAGACAGACGCAACACACATACGTGACAGATGCTGTCATCTATTGCGCGCCACCTCCACAATTTAGACATGTCCCTGACGGAGAGTGAAATAGTCTCCAGGGACTTGTACCCGTGGGAAACTGAGCAATGAGCTTCCACAGGACTGTCGGATCCAACAGATTTAACGAGCACGTACTCCGCATATACTCGGTGGGTATTCAGTGATACCTAGACTCGATCTCGGGATATTCCGATCCAAAGCTCGAGATAATAACCACAAAGCTCAAAATTAGATTGGATTGGATTGGTTGACATATATTTTCAGGCTTGTGTGCTTGGTCGCAAGGACTCGCTTATAAACCATCGTCAAATAGGACAACACAAGACACTCACAAACACTTATGACAGATGTTGCCATCTGTCGCCACCTCCACAATTTAGACATGTCCCTGAAGGGGAGGGAAATTTTCTCCAGGAACCTGTACCCATGGGGAACTGCGCAATGACCGACCACAGGACTTTCGAACCCAACAGATTTTACGAGCACGTACTCCGCATATACTCGGTAAGTCTTCAGTGGCACCGGGTCTCGAACTCTCAACCTTCTGATCTCAAGTCCGAGATCGTGACCACTAGGCTCCTTACAGCCCAGCTCGCAATTGGATTGGATTGGATTGGTTTACATATATTTTCAGGCTTGTGTGCTTGGTCGCAAGGACCCGCTTATAAACCATCGTCAAGTAGGACAACACAAGACACACACAAACACATATGACTGATGTTGCCATCTGTCGACAGATGGCAACATCTGTCGCCACCTCCACAATTTAGACATGTCCCTGAAGGAGCTCCCAATTAAAATGGTTAGATTGGTTGGTTTTATGGCTGTCTATTTCTAGCCTTTACTAGGAGCTTAAACACAGACAGTTACTCTTCGCAATTCAGAACAATGTGTCAGGTGACGAGTTCGACACCTGAGCGTGCACACGACGCAACCTTCGAGCGAAAAGGCGCTATGTGTTGCCAGCCAGGACTTACGACTCCTTATAACTAACGAGTAAGACTAGAATTAGCGAGTAAGTGTTCTTAGAACAAAGAAAGACTAGCACAAGTCATATCTCGTCACTTGACCAGGGTTCGAAATTATGAGGCTTAATTGGCTGAGTAAAAGCTCCTAAAGTAGGCAAGAAATAGGCAGTCAAAGTACGAACCCTCTACCAGCTGACTGTCTATCTGTACTGGAAAGAGTAGAAAATTCCAACTCGTGACAGATAGGGCCGAGTACACAGGGACAGACGTGCTCGTTAAATCTGTGGAGTCCAAAGTCCCGACGGCGTCAGCGTACGATGTCGCTCGAAAATCCGTTGGGTGCCCACTCAGGTGTCGACCTCGTCACTTGACTAAGGTTTTAAATTACGAGGCGTTATTGGCTGTGTTAAAGTTTCTACAGGGAGGCTAGAAACAGGCAGCCGGAAACGATTACATTACCATTACCACCTGACTGTCTAGCCTCGTAATTTAAAACCTTGGTCAAGTGACAAGGTCGACACCTGAGTGGGCACCCAACGGAACTTCGAGCGACATCGTACGCTGACGCCGTCGGGACTTTGGACTCCACAGATTTAACGAGCACGTCTGTCCCTGTATACTCGGCCCTATCCGTCACGAGTTGGAATTTTCTACTATTTCCAGTACAGATAGACAGTCAGGTGGTAGAGGGTTCGCACTTTGACAATTAAGACGCCCAGTTGACTGAAACGTTTAAGTAACGTTTACTTACCACATAAATCTATTAAATATCAATATTTATTTCCACAAACTACATCAAAAATGCTAAAACGCTCATATATCTTTCATTGTTACGGTCACAACTTATAAACCAAAAGCACACTTTCGCGTTTTATAGTTAAACGTGCCCCATCATTTTGTTTTTTATATTATTAAGCAAATATTTTTTTTCTAAGCAAGAGAGAGAGAGAGAGAGAGAGAGCGATAACCATAGAAATTACTAAAAATAAACTCAAAAATACAACCTAACTGAAAAAAACGTTTTTTTTTTAGAATAATAAATATGTTTTTAATTTCATACATGGAAGTAAAAATAAACTCTAAACGCAAACTGTGCGGTGCTTTTCACTTTCGCAAATCCCTTTCAATTTGTGTGGGTGTTAAAATAGTTGAGAGTGGGAGTTATTCGAAGCCAATATTTGGTGATGTCGCAGAACACGGTATTAATTTGTGGGCTTGTTTACAATTTCCTCTGCATCAAAGCCTTTAGATATGATCTATTACAAAATTAAAGAGCTTTTGAAAGGGAAAATAAATTAATTACGCGTTTTTAAAGCATTAAAATTGGTGTAATTAGTATTTTTAATTCTTTAAAATTTATATCTCCTCTCCCATCCTTTAAATTCTTATTTTTACTGATTTTTTTTATGCCCGCCCATTTACCGCTTTAGGCTTCAACACTAGGGTGGGCCAAAAAAAAAATATTATTTTATTTCGGATAACTATAGTGCGGAAAATTGCCATTGGTAAAGACATGAAAAATGCACTCATTATTATTTTTTTAATTAAGATATCTTCCGGTCGCTGGTTTATTAATATATATCTTCCAATGCCTTCAAAGATGGCAAAAAATTGTAAAAAAAACGTCATTTATTATTTTTTTTTATTTGCACGACCTGCTTTAGTTGCGTTTTTTTTAATGAATAAAAAAAAAGTACGTAAAATCAATGCACTTGCTTGTGTCAGATCTGTCAATTTTGCAAAAAAAAAAGAAAAAAGAAGTTTCCTCACGGTGCGTAGCCGGAAGATCTGATATAAATGTATAATAAGTGATTATATTTTGATTTTACGTACTTTTAGTAATTAATTCATGAATAGAAACGCAACTAAAAACATCTATTGTGCTAAAAAAAATATAAAAATTTACGTTTTTTGAAAAAATTTTGCCAACTTTGATGGCATTGCGCCCCGACCGGAAGATATATTTAAAAAAATATTAATTAGTGCATTTTTCATGTCTTTACCAATGACAAAATTTCCACAATATAACTATCCGAAATAAAATAAAAAGTTTTTTTCGGTCCACCCTATTCAGCACTACTATATGGCAGACTAATGGCAATTTGTGAAGGAGCGTCCATTGTGAGCTGCCATCGTTACCCCCAACACACACTCAGAATCTCACGCAGAATCCCTTTTTACAAGGACACCACATTTATTCATCAACACAAGGACAAGACAAGCACTCATGTTTTCCCGAGTCTCGAACCCGCAACGTAGTTTCCCAGAGACGAGCACGCCAACTATTGAGCCACTCAGTCGGCAACTCGAAATTTATTAAATTATTATTTATTAAAAATGAAATTTATTAATTTATTAAAAATGAAATTTAGTAATTTATTAAAATGAAATTTAGTAATTTATTAAAAATGAAATTTAGTAATTTATTAAATTATTATTTATTAAAAATGAAATTTATTAATTTATTAAAAATGAAATTTATTAATTTATTAAAAATGAAATTTATTAATTTATTAAAAATGGAATTTATTAATTTATTAAAAATGAAATTTATTAATTTATTAAAAATGAAATTTATTAATTTACTAAAAATGATATTTATTAATTTATTAAAAATAAAATTTATTAATTTTTTAATTATTTTTTATTAAAAATGAAATTTATTATTTTATTAAATTATAAATTTATAGTCAAAACTTACTCCCAACTGAAATAGTACCCGTCCTTCTCTCTGCCATTCGTTTCAAAACACTTCGGAAAGCCTTTTCTTGTAAGGTTGTCAAATTATTGTCTGTAAGGTTCAAACTCTTGAAGACTTGATTTTGAAAGGCTCCTTCAGACACAAACATAACTTTGTTATTCCCCAGATGAAGACTGAGCTTCGGATTCTCGTTCAAGGTAGCGAATGCCATATTGTTTATAACTGTCAATTTATTGTACCTCAAGTCCAGCTTCTCCAATTTTGACAAAAACTTAAAGGAATTCGATCCCACATGATTAATTTTATTGAAAGACAAATCAATTTGCTTGATTTTATCGTTAATTATCGTTCCAAATGCCTCATCGGGGATACTTTTAATTGAGTTGTACTTAAGATTAATGTATTGTAACATGGGAAACGACGATAGATCCTTAAATGGGAACTTTTCAACATCGTTATGGATTATTTCTATCCGTTTCAACGTTTCTCTTGAAGATTCAAAGAAATCCTTGGATATCTTTTTGATGGTGTTCTTCCTCAAGAAGATATACTCAAACTGAAGATTGCCCAAGACATCCGACTCTAAACCTGATATTCTGGAGTTGGTAAGGCTGAATTTTCCGAATGTCCTCTGGTATGGAACGGATCGAGTTGCATGGGAGATGCTGTAGACTTCTGTTATTCTGTCACAGTGGAAAAGTAGAAAGTTCGGGGGTCCATCGCACGTGCAGGGGAAAATGTCACTTGATGGCGGGCACCAGGGTCGTTCTTCCTTGTAAAGCGCATCCAGTTCGACTGTGCTGTTTGGTGTCTGTATATACACTACGTCATTGTCACAGTGGACTGCTAAAGCCGTTAAAAGTAGAATGAGGAATATCTGCATCTGCAAAAAATAAATGAAAAAAGATTTTTAGAGTGGAATAAACATTTTTAATTATTTATGTGAAGGTTGAGGATTTATTCACTAGTGATATTAGTAATATAGTCATGAGAAATGTTTAATTTGTTGACAAGACTTTTAGGAAAGATTTCCATTTTAAATTGTCTTAGAAAAAAGGGTTCTTTATATATTTTATGGGGGGATATTTGTAAAATAAAAGTTAAGAATTCCATTTATTTGGAATAAAATGTATTTTTTATATATATTGTTGATTGTTCCTTATATATTCGATACTTATTATTATGTATAACAATTCATAAGAGTTAGTACAAAAACTTTAAGCAATTTGAACATTTCCAATTTAAAAGTGTAATAATTAAAAACAAACTTAAGTTACTTTGCTCCAATACACCAAAACAATTGATTAAAAAACAATTTTGTTAAAAAACATCCACCTTTAAATACCAAAAAATACTTTCTACTTGAAATAGGGGTTTAATCTTCTTATTCCAATTATCACTCAAAAATTGTGGGTACCTATCTATTATTTTTATCGAATTGATAATCTTATATTTTTTACCACATACATATGTCCTTCATTTACCAATACAAAACTGATCTCTGGTAAGTTATTTTATTTTTACCCTATTTGTCCTTCATAACTCAATTGAAATACTGATCGCTGGTTTCAAGCTTTGAGTTGAAAAGATCTTTTGTATTGAATTACAAAAAGAAGAAGGAAGCCACTCAGCGTGGGGGAAGCTGTGCAAATGAAACGCATTTCGCAGTTCATTATCATGCAAATAAGTTTAAATAGTTTTGTAGATAATGGTTTGAGCAACTGTTGCACGCAAAAACAAAATTTAAAAATGTATTTTTTTTGTGTTGCATCGTTATGGAATTTTGTACATGAACAGCAAAGTGCACGGTATTAAGTTATTTGTTGTTAAAATTTTCCGTTGATTTGGTTGAAATATTTTTATGGTAATATCTGTATCTGCTACATTTTAGACTAAAGAGTTTTTCAATAATATTGCAAAAATATTATCGAGTCCATTAAATGATTTTGCCAATATATAAATTCAAAATTTAGCATTACAAAATTGAACCAACTTACTAGTTTCTAACTTTTAAAAGTAGAAATGTTTTGGAGAAAGAAAAAATAATTAACAATATTCTTTATTGAAGTAATTCCTTCTATAATTGCAAAGATCTTTATTTACAAAAACGCATAGTATCTTTATGCAAGTTTTAAACATATTATGGTATATTAATATAAGTGTTTCAATTTCGTATATGAATATAAAGAATTTTCATTGAATATTAAAAACCTAAAAGAAAGAATTATCTGTGTTTAAATGAAATATAAAATTTTCATTTAAAAGATAATCTACTCTGTTACAACAATTATCGGTTATAGAAGTTTTGCATTTGATATCTTTTTATGTATGTAGTAAACTTGTTTAGAAAAAAACTTTAATGTATTATGTAAATAAACTAAGTTTGTTTATAAATGCTATCCGTGGCAAAGTTTATTGAAAAACCTAGTACTATATTTCCTTTGCAATTTGTTTAAAAAGTCTATTTCTTACGTGTATAGAATCTCTCATTTACTATTAGCCCTTTCAGTCCCATTGATGGCATTCCATCATCATGTTTTTGATCAGAATTTAAAATAAATAATAGGGCTGACATCCATTGGGAATAATTTAAAAATATTTTCTAATAGAAAAAAGCTTGAAGAATCAAAAGATGTGCTTTTTGACATCATAATAGACGATCAGAAAAAAAAAACTAAAGTGATGATGCCAAATTGTCATTGGGACTGAAAGGGTTAAAAATTTATAATATATACTTATACACATTTAATCAATTTAATTTATGAATTTTTGACGAAAATTTAAATAAAAGAATAATAAATTTAAATTCAATACAAAAATAAAAATGCACAACAAAGAAAATGAAGCTTGCCAATTTTAAGAAAACAAAACTATAATTATGGATTTTTTTCCAACTTTGCAAGTATTCGTAGTAATGTTCATTAGATTAAAACTCATATAAAGCGTTAAAAAGTGTTTTACCATCTTATTAATCACCCGCCAAAATCTTCCCATCAATAAAAGTAAATAATTGAATTACTTTTTCTGGAAAAATAACGATATCTCCCAAAATTCAATTAATTATTCAGACTCGATTATGGAATTTGAAAAATTCAAAGCGATTACTAAGACATATAACTTTTTTTAATTATACAAAGATGCTGTGTGTCAAAACCCATTAAAACTTATTAAATTAAAACTTAAGTGCTTAGTTTAAAACAAGCAAATTATAAAAACCTAATAGTTGTGTATTCGAATCAAAACAAGATCCATTTTTAGAATAGTTGGCACTCTCTTCTTAAATTAAAGGATCATTTATTGAGTTTATATTTTATTTGAAGCATCGGGTGTTATAAAGCACTTAAAGTTGCGGAAATAAATAAAAAAAGTTCCACCACCCAAAGGATTAACTTTGAAGGAGTGAAAAGTTTCGGTTTTTTTTTTTATCTCCGTCACTGTACCGTGTACATTTAAAGTCACGGTAATCACTTTTTTTCATGAATTCGAAAACAAATTTATATAAAGTTTCTGAAAGAACACAGATCAAGACTTAAATTACAAATTATTTTGATTTTATATTCATTGTGTACCTTTAGCAAGTAAATAAAAATAAGTCATCAAACTCTTACGTATCCGCATACAGCTTTTGAATTTAACCCATTAAGACCCTTTCAGGTGGCGCTAATTTAAGGTTATGAGACGAAAATGTTAAGAGTTTTACCGGAAAAGTTGCCTTAAACAGCATCAATGCCCTTGGGTCAGTTGAAATGTACACTATTGAATACAACGGAGCAATTTTTTAATTGAAAAGTTAATTCATTAAAAATTGCGAATTTTTTTTTAAAGTGTCCCTAAAAAGGGATGCCAGTCATTAATGGGTTAAAATGAAATTTGATATTTATTTTATTTTTGATATTTTACTTAAAACATGCCCTTTGTATCAGTTTGGCTTCAGTAGCATTGTATTGGTATATTAAAACTGTTTTAGAAATTAAAAAATGCTGCTTTAATCGATGAACTGATAAGGGCATAATAATAAGGGTATCATAATTTTATGTTAACACCTTTACTTATTTTGGATTAAAATTGTGCATATTTTGATTAAAACACTGAACACTATTTTATTTATTAACAGCTGTGGAATATGCTTCGGTAATTTTGAATGTATGTGTCTTGTCGTCGAATAATGTAGCAACAGTTGCTTAAATATGTATATCAAGTTATCATTTGTTATATCTAAAAATCTTGATGTAAAGTACAGAAACGCGTATTACTGCTTTGTAAATAGTGTATTTAATGCACATAAACAAATTTCAAACAAAACCCATTGTTTACTGAGTTATTGCTTACTAAAATAAAACAGGAACATGGCTTATTTAATTAATTAAAAGTATCTAAATCTATATCATTCATTTCCTTAAATAAACAATATATTTATTATGAAAATAAAACATATTAAAAACAATCGTTGACAAATTAAAAACTTGATCTTTGAAATATGCTTCAATAAAGACTCTTAAAAATTATTTAAGAAGTGCAGAATTGCTTGTTCTTGAAATATTTCGAAGAAAAGAAACTAGATTTCTCATGGATAAAGGGGCAGTTAATTTAGCACGGCAAAGCAAAAAATAATCAATAAGTACGTGTTAAATTAGCTGCGGGTTTACAAATTCGTTTCCTTTTGAAACTGAAAATTTTTCAATACTTTAAGGAAAGTTTGCATAGTTTAATTTGAACATGCATTTTTTTAATTCAAATTATAGTTATATCTAAAAATCAAACTTTTGGTCGTATTAAAAATTTCATAGTTTAATTTATAAATATGTTTTGTAATTTAAGAAATTAAAAAAATATCTAGTTCATTTATCATGAAATTTAATCGAGATACAAAATAAATGCATTTTAAAAATAACATAGACTAGTTGATATTTTTTATGATAAAATAAATGCAGTATACATTTTTAGAAATAGAATACGACAAAATTAGTATTCTAATATGATAAAAATAACTTTAAAAAATTCTTAAAACTTGTATATATGTTATTCTTTATTTAGGGTAATAATATTTGAATAAATTTTTGTGTTTCTTAGAATTTTTCGTTATGAATTACAGGTCCTTAAAAGGTTATTTTAAGAATTTTTAATAATTAAAAAAAAATGCCGTTGGATGTTTGAGCTGTATGTTACAAAAAAAATTCTTTAAGGCACATAAAGTTTTTGACAAACAGAATCTTGAAATATGTATAAGTATTCAAAAACTCATATGCTGAATAATGTAAACATAAACATCTAATCTCAACATCATCTATATTTTAATAATAAATTTTTACAAAATATTTATTTAAAAAAAAACGTATTCCAGCAAAATTGAATGAATCTTAACACAGTACAACCATTTTGAAAGGCAGAACGGAAGCTTTTATAAGTATGTTTGTCAAAACCATTTTAAAAACTGACATATAGAATGCCTAAATGTACATATATTATTATTGGTAGATCCTTTCGATGTTATATTACCGTTAAATGTTATCCTTTAGATGAAAATAACTCTAGCATTTCAAGAATTTTTAAATGAAATATAAAGTATTTTTAATGAAGGTTTTTTAAGAGAAATTTTAATATATTAACAATCACATGAAGTGTAATACTTTTATATTTTTTGAGCGAAAGGTGGACCACTAAAAATTCTAAAAATGGAAAATCTGTCGTTGTTATAATTTAAACTAAACTGTCTTTTTTAGGAATCATTGCTTATCCATTAACGAAGGTTTGGTGAATACCATCAACACCTTCATTTCAGAATAAAAACTTTTGTTTTTTATTCTTTTTTCATGAAACTTAATTTGTCTTATATACATTGTTCAAGACTGTGGATCATCATTTATAGTTTATTTATTTAGTTACACTTTAAGAAGAACGCGCTCATTCTCACGTGGTAAATTTTCTGACCGATAGAAGCTGGCAATATTTGGCCACTTCGGTTGCAATGGTTGGTTGGTTGGTAGACATATATTTTCAGGCTTGAGTGCTTGGTTAGAGACCCGCTTATAAACCTTCGTCAAGTTAGACAGACACAACACACACACACTCGCGCACACACACATACGTAACAGATGTTGCAATAGTCATTAGTAGCTATCCTGAATTGTGTTTAATGAAACCAAAAGCCCCCAAACATATTATGCTACCAGTTCCAATCGACACAATGTCTCCGCTTTCTCGTGCAATAAGAATAGATTTTTTTAAGTGTAATTTTAGGTTATACTCCCAAGTGTATCAGTTAGATCAAGAATATTTAGTGGAAGGGTAGTATCCCTGTTCGTTGGGATATACTTGACCCAAGTTTAAAATTTGTAATATATTACTTTTTTGACTGTACAGTTAATACTTCAGAATAATTACGGTAAATATTGAGGTGATACCGCATTAACTTTAAATAGCAAGCATTTATACACCCATAGCAGGGATTAAAAAAAATTTAAAAGGCCAAACTAAAAATTGGATCAAGTATAATAGGTTCTCGCTGCAAAATATACATTGAAATAATAATGCAAATAAATTTGCATAAAAAAGCAAATTAAATAAAGCAAATGAGTTTTTTAAAACAACATCTAAAAAAGTAGATACTAAAAAATAATAACTTTACTTTTTTTTTTAAATATAAGTCAACATGTATAATAATATAATGAGTTTAATAAGATAAATCGATAATTTAATTTTTTGAGAAAATAAAAACAACATCTTCAGAAGGTAATAAAGTACAAGAACCCTTTAATGCAACGGCACACAGATAGATGGAGCCATCGAAACGATCTTTTGCGCTCCTGATTTTCAAGGTGAATTCATCAATTGGAGCTGAATTTATGATTAATTGAACACCATTTATATACACGAGTACTTACAATAGGGGAAATACTAAAAAAGCATTTGTCAAATATGAGCGAAGCCCTGACCTAAATAAGAGGCTCGTATAGCAAAAACGAAATACGGATTTCCTTCGGTAGTGACTGTTGATTTGAAATATTTTTTAAGGTAGTAGATAAAAATGGATTTGGGAATATTTGGAAATTAAATGAGATTTTCTTTTATATTGTATGCGTGAGTTGTGAATATAAATTTGATTTATTCATTCTAAAGTCTATAAGTGCAAAAAAATTTGGTTTTTGATTACAATTTCGTAGTGTTTAAATTTGTACCCGTGAAGAAAATTAAAATAAAATCTCGATTTATTTCAGTTTAACACTTTTGTTTTAATACCTTATTGATTTTAACTATTGTGAGGGTCCAGCTTTATTGGTGTTAACTATTATTTTTTTTTGTCACCCAGTTAATTTTAAAACAGAAAAAGCACATGGAACAAAGATGGGAAGTGGGAAGTCTTCTGAAGCTGCCTATTATCGACAACCGGTACCACTACGAGTCACACTAATTATCATCAAAGTTTTCTCTTTCACAATCTATCTTTATACACACTATCCACCAGATATTGAAATCTTTTCTAAAGCATATATAATTATTGAAATACTTAAAATATATAATATCTTGAAGTTGTTTTTTCAGTTTTTAATGAAGAAAGTTAATTGCTTTTTTTAACATTTTACAATAAATAGATGTAAATTGTTGGGTCAGAAAACCACCATAACAGAGTATTTTTAAGGACGAAACTTAAAAAAAGCATATTAGTTGCAAAAAATGTAGAAAAGTTGAAGAATGTTTAAGCAATTTCTCAAATAGTGCAAAAAAACAGGAGTTAGACGGAGATATTAGTTTATTTTAAGTGAAGTGCATACTCTATTGAAAAATTCCAAAAATTCTACTACTATCCAGTGTTCAAAAACTTTACTGAACTAATAATAAACTGTCGTCAATGTTGAGGTTTACCATCATATTAAAATGTAGAATTTTTTGTTATTATTTGGACACGTTAATAGATACCTTAACAAAATAAACTAACGGATACCTTAACAAATAACAAAATAAACTAATAGATACCTTAACAAATAACAAAATAAACTAATAGATACCTTAACAAATAACAAAATAAACTAATAGATACCTTAACAAAATAAACTAGAGGATACCTTAACAAATAACAAAATAAACTAATAGATACATTAACAAAATAAAAAGTGTTTCAGAGAGTTTTTTTTACCACTGAAAAATTACAATATAAACTAAAATAAAAGTTTTAAAATTTAATCTCGTTTTCTCGAAAGAACCACTTCAGTGAATTTGTCCCCATAGACGGTTGCAAAGTTCCATGCTGCAACTTTCAAAAATTTCATTGGGAAAAAAAGACGAGAATTTTTAACTTATTTTTTTAATGCACACAATTTTGATTACTTCAAAGAGTAACGTACCATGAAATTATATAAATATATAATATTTTCTTATCGAATTTTCGTTGACGTGAAGAATCCAGCGTGGTTTCCAGTTTGACAAAAAAGATAAATAATTATGCAAATACAATTTGTTATAAATTAGTCACAACGCTAACAATTTAAAAGATTCTTTTTGTTACCGAAACATGATTCCGTTACTGATTTTATGATAACATGTACTTAAGATGTTATAGCATAGTTTTTTTACTATATTTTGAAGTTATGGTGATTGATATTATAGTTTAATTTCGTTTTCAGATCTGTAAGGCCTCATCACATCTGTAAATTGGAACTTTCATAATATTGACTCAAATGAGTAATTTAGAGAAACAGTTTTATATTTTAGATTATATTGATTACTTTATTGATTTTAAAATGTTGATCTTACTAAAACCATCAATTTCTCTGGGAACAATATCAAAAGTAAAATCGTATTTTAGTGTCTAGAAATAATATATAAAGTAAAATCGTAATTTAGTTTTAGTTGAAGAGCTCTTTAATTGATGAATGCATACGATCAAGTATTTGTCGTGTCTGTCGCAATTTCTAAAAAAACTTATCATTCGGATTCTATATATGATAGATGTTTTGGATCAAAATGCGATGTTAAGCCAGAACTTTTACACAGATTTCCAAAGATTATTTAAACTAAAACAAATATAAAGTATGCATTAATTTTATATTTCTTTAATGCTCAATTGGTCTGGGAACGAATAGGTTATGTTAAACTACACCTTCAATTATATATCATATAAAAAGAATCGATAGAAGATCTAATTTTTTAGTGTATTTACTACGTCTAATCTATGTATACATTGTCTTATACTTTAAGCGGGCGTAATTGATATCTGAAATTTTTTTAAACTGATTATTTAGGAATTTTATATTTTCAAATAAAGCCCAATTTATTTTTGTAAAATGATTTATCGTAAATATTCATATTTTACGATTTCCAAATATACATAATGGTTCAAAGTTTATTTTTAAAGAGGCGAAAATATCGTACTGTAATGCTGTTTTCTCTTCTTAAATTATATAAGTACTCATTTGGCAAATGGTAAAAATTTTAGTAAGGATATATAGAAATTTAATTTATTTTCGTTTAAAAAACAATGAATAAATAGAACTAGTTTCCCAACGTAAATGGGACATTAGGATACAGTGGTGGCCAAAAGTGTGGAAAGTTTTTCAAAGTTTCGAGTCTTTCAACTTTGTGTGCTTGTAGAATATATTAATATTTAATATACATTTTTTTTATTTTCAAACTATTTTATTAATATATTTTATTTTTTATTATAATTAGAATATATTATTTTATATTTTTTATTGTAGATTATTTTAAAATGTCCGCACTTTTCACCACCACTTTATATGTTTATTGTGTATCCGTTTAAAAGTTACAAGGTTGAAATACATAAAATTTTAAATCTATGTAAAAAACAATTTGAAAAAGTTTTTTTAATTCAGGTAGTGACTTTGTTAATTATATAATTACCTTTATTTTAAGTAATTTTCTGTAAATAATTGTTTAGTCAAAAGACGCAATGCTTAATGAAAGATGTACACGTGTTTTTTTAAAGTAAAAACTGTGATTTCTATAATCCTCCAATATGGATGGGCCCTGGTTTTTCCGACTTTTCCCTATATTTATTAATTTTAAGTCGAATTAGCATTCTATAAAATTTGGTTACTTTGTGGCTAAAAATATTTTTTATATAAAAAAAAAGTTAAAATAACGACCTCAATGAAATAGATATAACATTTAATAGTAAAAAGAGACTGTTAGGCAGGTCTAATACAATTAGTTTTTTAAATATAGAAGTTTAAATATTTTTTTAAGCTTACTTATTTCTTTTAAATTTGCACATGTTCGTTCAAATAACTAGGTAAATGCAATTTATTTTAGCATCTCCGAAAACGTTTTACTATTTCCGGATTTTTTTAATACAAAGACAGTTATAATCCACAGTAGCACTAACAGTAGCAAAAAAACTCACTCCATCTACGAATCAGTAGAGAGAAATTTACACATAGGTAGTTTTTTAGATACCTAAGACAGATTCGGGAATGTTGCAGGATATAGATGAGTTAACTGAGACAATTTTTGAGTTGGTACTGGAACTTTTTTGGTTAAAATTCACGTTATTTAAAGTTTCAAATTGAAAACATTAAAACAAATACTTTTTAATTTTAAAATTATAAAAGTAGTATTTATAATAAAATAACTAAAAGTTTGTATCGTTGTTATAATAAAAAGAAAACATTAAAACAAATATTTTTCGTTTTAAAATTTTAAAAGAAGTATTTATAATAAAATAACTAAAAGTTCGTATCGTTGCTATATTGCTAATAGAAACTTGATGTTTTTTTTTCAAGAAAAGTTATTCGTCTTTAAAACTAAAGGTGTTTAGAAATCTCTATTAATAAAGTCTTACTTTCGCAAGATGTCTTAATTTTTCTCTGTTATGGCTAACAACATTTTTATTTACTTTTTAAAGATTCGTTTTTTTTAAAGTAATAAAATTTTATATATTTATATATGAATTTATATATTTATATATAATATTTATGAATTCATATATTTATATATAATATTTATGAATTTATATATGATATATCAAATTGGAATATTTGAAACCATCCACATTATTTAAAAAAATATTTTAAAATAAATTTAGAACATGCCCAAAATTAACACCCATATATTTATAAGCACAAATGACCAGTAATTTGATTTTGTACTTAAATTTTGAATCAACGTTAAAATAAAATAAATCAATATGCAAGTATCAATGAATAACCATATCCATAGAATTCAATACAAAAACAATCGTATCAAACAAAACAAAAGAAATCAATCGTATCAAATAAAACTTACCTTTTTAAATTTTAAATCGCGAAACTATCCACACACAAAAAAACCGCACCAACCCTAAAAACCAACCCGGTCTTCCATATCCACCAACAATCATACACAACAGAAGAGCAAGATCAACTGACGGATCCAAAAATACGTCATTAGAGCTCACAAAAAACACCAAGCCAATAAAATAGCCGCGTTTCCAAAGGACTGCTTTGAAAGCAACTGGACACAGGAGTAGAAAAAGGTGGTCTCGCACGCACATGTGTTACATGGGGCTTCGACTATTGTGAAATTGTCGGGAATGGACAAAGGCCGTATGCGAATAACTTTGATGCGTGTAGAGTGGGTGTTGAATATAGAAGTCAAACTCTCATTTTCGGTTTTAGTGGAGTGTTGTGAGAGATGGAATGCGAATTTATTATGTTTAGTCTGGTAATTAGGAGAAAATGTGTTTGTTATTAGCATTATTTGTTTATTAGCGATATCATAAAAAATTTCATGATTTGCATCGGACATGTGTCGTCTGGAAATTACAAATTGAGTACCAGTACTTGGTTTTAATCAATGGAGAATGATATGAAAACATTCGGTTTTCACTTTCAATACTAGTGTGGATTTAATGCAAATTTACGTTTTTTATGGTTAGAAAACTCCTATAGAAATATACAATTAGACTTTTTGTATTAAGCATTATTTATTTTTAACAATATCAAAACATTGTTCACACTTCGCATTGCCCTTGGGACATCAGGAAAAAACAATCGAGTACCAGTACTAGGTTTTGCTCCATATGAATTTATATGTAATTGAAAACGTTTCGCATTAGAATTTTTATAGAAAATTAGAATTTTTTTATATTCAACATTACTTATTTAATAACCATTTCAAAACATTGTTCACGCATTGCATTGGACTTGGAATATCATAAAAAGACAAATTGAATTCCAGTACTTGTTTTGGTTCAATTGGGATTGATATGAAAATAATCGACTCTAATTTATGATACTAGTACAATGAAATGCAAATTTACCATTTTTTTATTAACAATATATGCATGATTAGAAAACTGCCACAGATATATTTATGATTTGTATTATTCATTTATTAACTGAAATAAACATATAATATTTGTTATGTTATTTGGTTCCAGTGAAACTATCAAAAAAGCATTAAACAGTTTATGAAGGAATACAGTTTGGGATTTATGAAGTGGGTAATGAATATAAAATATCAAACTCTGGATTTCGTTATTGTTGGTTGAGGAACATTTTAATGGAAATTTAATTTTTTTTTTATTTGGCTATAAGGGAAGAGGTTAGAATTTGATTTACCAATGGCATTAATCATTTACACATTCACACTCTATACAGAAATGCTAAGAAATAACTTATAGGAGCTCAAAAGTTAACTAAAAAATTATTACGCTTCTTTGTTTGCTGAAAATCTAGAATTAACTTTACTTAACATATTCATATTTTTGCGCATCCACCAACTAAACGCAATCCCTTCTGTTCTTGAGGCTATATTAACCCATTAATGCCTGGCGTCGCTTTTTAGGGACACTTTTAAAGAAATTTCGCATTTTTTAATGAATCAACTTTTCAATTAAAAAATTGCTCCGTTGTATTCAATAGTGTACATTTCAACTGACCCAAGGGCATTGATGCTGTTTAAAGCAACTTTTCCGGTAAAACTCTTAACATTTTAGTCTCATAACCTTAAATTAGCGCCATCTGAAAGGGTCTTAATGGGTTAACTATTTAACACGGATCACTTTTGCTAATTAACTGCCAAACATAAACATTTTAATTAGCACTGCGCTTTCTTAAAATATTTTTAACGACTTATAGTATTATTTAAACAAATATATATCTTTGAATACGTAAAATTATGTGTTAACATAAACTTCAAGTTGCAAAGAAAATGTTGCCGCATTTTTTTGTTTATACTAAATTCAAGAAGCAAAAATCGATTGTTGATTAACTTCAATACATTTGTCACGGACGTGCAGAAGAATATAGAAAAAGTGTTTGTATGTTTGCTTCAAAGGAGAATAACCTTTTGTTCGTGTCTCAGAATCATTTCGTATAAATAAGAAAAAAAAAACATACAATATTTCATTGAATATTGATTCGAAATTTCAAATGATTCGAATTTTTTACAATGTTTTAAAATATATTCTTAGGCTGACGATTTATAATTTTTTTTTATCGCAAAGGCATTTGTAAAGTATGCTAAAAATTGTAAAATATTAATATTCCCTTTATGTTGAGTGTATTTATTACAATAGTAAACAAATAATTTCATTAAAAATCATATATTAATTTCAAAATGCCCTATTGTAATGACATTTTACAACAGTTCTCTACATTTTATAAAAAATGCGTTTTACTATACTAACTACTTACTTAGCTAACTACTTAGATAAAACAGTTCATGCGACCTAAAATGACTGAAATAAGTAATAATAATTAAATAATAAACATGTGCCACTTTTAACGGTCATTTTATTACATACTAAAAGCAATTACATGCATATTAGCCTACAATTAACAGAAAACCAGAAGAGAAATTTTATTACCCAGGGAATTATGAGCAATTTTATTCCTTTACATAGAATTCCCGTAATGTTAATATGAAACTTCAAAAAATAAATTCTCCAGGCGAAATTTTCATATTTTGAGCTGTTTCAAAATGATAAGGTGTTTTAATTTTTTCACTTAAAACTTTTATATTTAAAATCAAAAACTAAATTTGTAATAAAATAAGAATCATTTACAAGAAACTGTAAAAATTATTAAAATTAAGATTCACAGATAAATGTTCTTTTTTTCATGAAATTGTCGGATAATATTTGATAATTTTATTTAAAGTGGTGTACGCCCTTGAATTGTAATGTATGATTTTTTTAAGCATTTGATCTTACAGAATAACATTTCGATAACAAATATTAAACAAACAAAGAGAAATAGAAAGTTAAAAACACGTTAAAAGTTTGATAAATTATATTTAGGAAACTATGAACATGTTTTAAAAATACTTGTGGTTGTTGCGTTTGCATAAAAAATTAATACTGCAAAATTCAAAGATTAATAAAATGTTGTAAATGGTATGGGACGTTCTTAATTCAATAAGTTAAATAATAGTTAGTCGAAGACTCAGGTGACTTGATCCTTTTTTAGGTATACATATTTACTTTGTCAAAAAAATAAGTATTTGAAGACAATTTTATAAATTCAAATGCTCATATTTGTTTTTTGTTTAGTTATCATTTTAAAAATCAAACTAGTCTGTTTTTATTAATTTGGAAAAAAAATCAATCTCACCCATTGGAGACTTGATACCTATTCAAGAAAACAAGAAACTTAAATAATATGCCTTTAAATAATTCAAACTAATAAGACATAAGTTAGTACTTATTAAAAGCTCTGATGTATTTTAAATGCGGCCTCTTTTTTTTTACTGAAAATCAATAAAAAACCTACTAAAATAGAAAAAAATAAAGTCTTCCAAAACTAAAGGGAGACATGACAGGAAGATTTTGTCTTATTAACAAATATTTATAAAGAAGTAACATTAAGTAATAGAAATCAAATATATTATCGCCATCAAATTAGAAGTGTTAGTATAATTTAAGCAAAAATATAACAGATTTATTTTTGTTTTACAGAAAAATAACATAAATTTTCATAATGAAGTTTGACATGTAAAAATGTATCTTTTATTTCACCTGGTTGTATACTTATTAGGTCTCCTTAAGGGTCAAATGATTTGAGTATCTCTTATAAAGAAGTTTAGTATATCAATTTGCTACATTTATTAGTTTAATATATTAATTTGTTACATCTTACATTTAATGTAAGGAATGGGAATTTACATGTGTTTACTTATTTGCACGATAATTAATTCATTTCATATATTTGTGCTACATTTTCCAATCCTTTCCACAGACATTTTCTCGTTTCTCCCCTGGGAGAAATCCTTCAATTGCTTACTTGAGGTTACGCCCATCATAATGTAAACGAGTTTTAAATAACAATTTCTTAAAAGAGAACTTAATGCACTTAATGGAAATAATCATTAAGACCTTTATACATTTCTACAGTCTGATAGAAAAAACAAGCGTTTAAGTGACCATGAATATATTCTTACAGAAACTAACTATGATCCCTTATTTGTTATTTTGAGATTTATGTTCGCATGTGTTAGGATAGTGAATACAGGTAAGACCTAAAGCATCATGAAAAATCTACTCTGGTTTCTTACCTTGCATTGAATTATCCAAGTTTGTTGTTTATTTTTCTCGGTCAACGTTCGGAAAAGTGTCTTTATTTAAAATTTGTATACATCATTATTCAAGGTCTACGATTGTGCTTTCATAAATACATATCACTAATTATTGCCAAGGTTAGTTTATTTATCTTCACAACAAGGTTAGTAAGTATACATAGTTTGCATGATTAAATGTAACTTTTTTATGGTTAGAACAATATAAAAAGTTTATTTTTATTAATTACTTAACATTAGTACGTAGTTTATTGTTTACAAGTTTTAGCTCACCAAAATTTGAATGTATCTACGCTAAGTACATTTTTTTGGACATCAATATTTTTAATTTTTGAGAATGCATTTTAACCCTTTCAGTCCCAAAGACAATTTGATATCATCATTTTGGATTTTTTTCCGATCGATTAGATTCTTCAAACTTTTTTCTATTAGACAATATTGTTTATTAATCCCAATAGATCCCCTATTATTTTTTTAAAATTATGATCAGAAACTTGATGATGCCAAATGGCATCACTGGGACTGAAAGGGTTAAGAGCAATATTTGTGTAATTGTTAAATTTGTTTATATGACATAGTTAACAATTTGTTTTTCGCATCTAATATTTCAAATTCAACATATCACCGAAACAATTGCACACCAGTTTCAGATTAAATGGATAAATCTAATTTTACATCGAAAGAATTAAAAAAAAAGACTTTCAAGAATTAATCAATTTCCCATTAAAGAATGTCTAATTCAATTAATGTCCATCAAATCTTTAAGAAACGGCATCATAAGTCATAATTTTATTATTCGTTATTACAGGAAACATCCGAAAATGAGATCTTTCTTAATGTAAGTGTCGTGAAGATCAATAAAAATTACAAACCGTTTATCATCTGACAGGAAAAACTCAAAGTGATCTTTTCGATTATAGTGTTAACAAATTACTGTGTTAGAGCTGCAGAAAATGTTTAAAGAAAAGGCTTGTTAAAGCATATACTCAAGCTTTAATTTTTGAATAATTATAAAATTTATTAATTAATCTTAAAAAATAATATTACAAAAACTAAAAGTTTCTTTTTTTATTACTTGCCATAAGAACGAATTATCAACTATCATTTCTTTGTCAAATTGAACAAAATACAATGAATATATAGTTCATTTATTTAGTACAAATATATTCTAACTAAACCGAAAAACAGCTCTCCATATCACATTGTACACTGTATGCGGAAAACTGAAGTAAGTGATAAAATTAAAATTTTGAATTGAACTTACTAAAATGCTCATAATTTAGATATCTATCAATTTAGTGTAATTAATAATACAGTAGCTACACAACCACTGTGATAAAATTAGCAGAACAGTTTACATTCCACTGAGGAAACTAATACAGTCCCAAAATCTGCCACAATTTTCCTGAAAAATAGTATTTTTTGTCGATACGTCATTTTTCCGCAGTACACCTTCTATCCTTGATTCTGTATTTGTAATCTGTCCTTGATTAGTGCAACTCGTAATGAGAAGACAATACTAAATGACAAACGTGAGAGTGACCTCCACAAATCCAGATGAAACGGACTTCCGATGCCAGTGGCAGTGATCGTGTTAACAAAGCCACCCAGCGCCCTTTGATTCCCTAAAACGAGTTCCCAAAATGATGGGACCCCTGCATTTAATGCACTTTCCTGCCCAGAGACGATCCGCTTCAATTGCTTAACAATATCGACACGCCATTTGGGGAAATGCACCACAAAGCCAGATTGATTGGGGCGGGAAGGGGTTAGAAAACTGTGATAAGACACACCCTGGTACACTGTTAAAAAAAATTCCTTGAATTAACGGAAAAACTACTGGCAGCAAGTTGCCGGGATTTTTCCGTTTATATCAGGATCTTCCGTTTTGGAATTTTTCCGTTATTTTCAGAAACTTCCATTTCGGAATTCTTCCGTTAATTTCAGGGTCTTCCATTTTGGAATTTCTCCGTTAATTTCAGGATCTTAAATTTCGGAATTTCTCCGTTAATTTCAGGATCTTCCATTTTGGAATTTCTCCGTTAATTTCAGGATTTACCGTTTTATAAATATTCTGTTAATTTCAGGAATTTTTATTTAGCTGTTTCTTTGTTAATTTCATGAATTTCTAATTTGCATTTCTCTCTAAATTCAGAAAATATTTTCTAGTTAATTCCAAGACATTTTTGCTTTTTTTCTTGTCAATTTTGTTTCTATATACTATTTAACCATCAATCCTTCTAAATATATCCAATATATATATATTGTTATAAATATTACCATAGGGAAATTTAACAGGAGAAACAGGGAAATTAAACATGCATCCTGTTTGTTATATAAAACGTAAGCAAGTGTCTTCATACTTAAACCTTAAATCTATTCAAAACTAATACAATCTAATCCTTTAATATTTTTAAAACCATATTTGGTATATAATCTGAATAAAAAGGAAATTGTTCACATTTTTGAAATTAAAAAAATACCACTCTTCATATATTTAAAACAATTTTAATATGGCAGAAAAATGTTAATAATTTTTCCAATTTTGATAATTTTTGTGACATATTTTTTATAATGTATATAATTGGTGTTGTTCTGTGGCTACACAAATGGTATTGTACTTTTCAGTAGCATATCCAGGGCAAAATCATGGGTAGGGGATTATGAGTCAGGTGTCTTAGGGGTTGAACACCCCTTAATAGAGAGACTCTTTAAGACAGTAAAATTTTTGGTCAAAACAATAAATCATTAAGTGTCTGCATTTGTACTATACATACATAAATTTGTATAGTCTCTGATAGTAAAACAACAACAACATGTTTTAGTACATGGGGACGAGAATTATCCCTCCCCCCCTGGATACACCACTGATACAATTTAACAAGATATGAATAACAAAAGAATTACAGAATATAATAAGGTTCCCTACTAAAAATGGTCCGTAGAGATCCATAAAAAAAGTTGTACGTGGATTTGGCCAACGGACATCCATAGAGATCAGCTCTATAGATATCCGTAGGCCAAATCCACGTACAGCTTACTGACCTCTACGGATATCCGTAGGCCAAATACCCGTACAGCCTCTACGGATGTCCGTTGGCCAAAAACACGTACAGCCTACTGACCTCTACGGATATCCGTAGGCCAAATACCCGTACAACTTCTACGGATGTCCGTTGGCCAAAAACACGTACAGCCTACTGACCTCTACGGATATCCGTAGGCCAAATCCCCGTACAACCTCTACGGATGTCCGTTGGCCAAATCCACGTACAGCCTACTGACCTCTACGGATATCTATACACCAAATCCCCGTACAACCTCTACGGATGTCCATTGGCCAAATCCACGTACAGCCTACTGACCTCTACGGATATCTGTAGACCAAATCCCCGTACAACCTCTACGGATGTCCGTTGACCAAATCCACGTACAGCCTACTGACCTCTACGGATGTCCCTTGGCCAATTGACCGTACATCCTATAGGGATGCCCATTGGCCAAATCCCCGTACAACAAACTGACCTCAACAGATATCTGTTTGCAAATTTCCCAAAGAGCGTAATGGTTGAATCACTCTATAGTTACACGGAGGCTAATGCCACACACAGTCTAGTCTACTCTACCCTATAGATAATATATGCTGGCTGATTGAATGTGCAGCATACAGATATCTGCTGTTAACTTACTCTATTCATCCTGTAAAATAATTTATCTTTGAGGAGATTAATAAATATTACTTTGAAAATGAAAAAAACACAGTTAACAAGTTAAAAACATAGAAAACAGTTAACACAGTTAAGAACACAGAAAAAAACACATTAAGAATAAACAATTATTGATTATGAAAATTACTTTTAATTATTTAAAATTTTCTAATCACATACAGTAGAACCTTGATTATCCTAACTAATTGGGACCAGAGGTAGGTTGGATTATCAAAAATTCTGGATAAAAGAAAATGTTCATTAAATTAATAGTAAAACTACAGAGGAGTAACGGAAGTCCGTGGATCTCAAATCTGCAAATGTATGATTCTGCACCAATTTAGTTGTCGCAAACATTGAATTTTAGTGTTAAATGTCTGAAACTTAGACTTGCTGAAAGACTAAAAATGTTCTAGAACATAAATTGTAGTTTCTGACTTTATGAAAAGTGCATAGTTTTTGTTTTATATTATATACCATGAATCTTACAAAGTCTCACGAATTTGGAATTTAGGATTTATTGCCAAATTTTTTAAACCTTTAAAGTTTTGAAATTTTTACTATCTTAAAATCACCACAGGATCAGGATTTCATAAAACGCAAAATTTCCTGATTTTTGAATCATTAAAGTTTGCAGATTTCAGTATCTGCAAAACTAGACTATTTTGTAAACAACTGGAAATTACCATGTTGAAGAACTTTTTTTAATGAACTGCTTGGTTAACAGAGAGGTCCAGTTAAAGAGGGTCAGATAATTGAGGTTCAACTACATTTACATTATTTTTCCCTAAAAAAAGTTATTTTTTCCGCAATGTAGGTGCTTATCTATATAGAATATGGATCACTAGCCCTTTATCCGTCGAACAATTGAATGTACAGCTGGCAGAGATCTTCCAATAACTTACCTACTTTATTTATAGTGATGTCCAGTTAAATATTTAACTTTTGATCGTTAAGGCTATCACCGAAAACTAAAGATTGGCTCATACAATATTCAAGAAACATGCGTGTAATTCAAATTCAATATATACCAGTGTACACAGAAAAGTGATCCATCACACAAATGACCTTTTGAATTGTAAGTGCTATAACATTCAAAATTTAAATATCTAGCGATTAAAGCAAAAATTAAATCAATTGTTCGAATAGAATGCAGTAAGCGAATTGTTATTTTTCTATCATACAATGCGATGGAAAAAATAAATTTCAGACGATTTTTTTTTAAAAACTAGTATTTTTGCGATAGGTCTCTTTTCCGCCTACAATGCGATATACCTTCATATATAAAAAAGGGAACAATATCGGATGAAACTTGATTTGGAACTGATATTGGTTTAAATAATTATATGATTAACCAACTTTGGAATTATGGTTATCAACTCCTATGAGATTTGGACATGATAAAAGTATCAAATTTAAGTTGTATGTAACAGCACATGCCGTATTTGGCATTGGATATAAATACTCATTATGATAATCGTAAAAAGTTTGAAATGAAACTTTCGAAAAATCAAATATCTAAATACAGTCAAACTCTGTTACAATAGCAACTTGTTAACAAAACCATAAATGAATCGTCTATAGACCTTAATATTATATTGTTATAACATCTTGTTTTATAAAGGACAATTTTTTAATTAACTCCTTGGTTATAATGCTAACATGTTTATTTGATGTACAAAATGCCTTCTTAAAGAAAAAATCATTTTAACTTTCATTAACAACACAATTATATCATCCATATTCTACACGATATGCTACACTTAATATTCATCCTTGTTTATAACCTCATAAATATTTTGGTCTCTTGAATAACCTTATAACCACTAACCAGGTAATATAGTAATTAACTCTCCGTGATAACATGATAATTTTAAGCTATAACAAGATACATTAAAAATTTTGTTACATCTGATTTGATTCAAGCAATGTTAAAATAATGGTGTTTTTTAAGTTACATGCAAAGCAAACCTGTTAACCAGAACTCCACTTTATATTCATTTTGTTTGAGCTGAACTGGGGAATTTTTCATTGAGCTTTGAAAGTAAAGAAAATAGAAACATGCTTATTAAAAATCACTTCACATGACATATTGCTTAGCATAAACAAAACCTCAGCAGTTTAATCTTCTTTCAATAAATTCTTCATGAAAACAGTGATAAAAATTTTAAACAGAAAAGACCACTGTTTAAGTCTTGCTTTTTGAATTTTAACACATTCTTTTCAATTTGTTCCAAAAATTAAACCTTTTAAATTGCATCTCAGAGCATAATTAATTTTTTTACACATTTTAATTAAACATTGAAATTACACGGTTGGTAACAATATTTTATGGTGATCAAGGAAGCATTTGTTTCAGGTGAACTATTTTAGTTTCATACTTCATTCAAGTTTCCTTTAATGTGAGGTTCAAGTGTACTACATCAGGGGTTCCCAACCGGTGGTACGCGTACCACTGGTGGTACGCGGGAATACTTTAGGTGGTACGCGGGAATACTTTAGGTGGTACGCGTGGGTGATGTGAGCAACATAATGCTATTATAGCTTCTGTACACATGAGCAGTAGCAACATATCACTCATTATAAAAACATTATCATTATTTTAAAGAGAAATCTTTAATTAACACTTCACCTACGGGCGTCGACTGACCCATAGACTAAGAACACTCTAAGTTTCAAACTCTCATTGGAGAATTTCTACATTGAAATTGACATAGAAACTAGCGCGCCCCCTTTGTGTCTAAGGGAACTAATGTAATGGTTTCTGGCTGCCTATTTGCAGTCACCTTTAGGAGATTTAACAGAGCCAATGACATCTCGTAATTTGGAGCCCTTATCAAGTGACGATAGGGATCTATTTTTTACTACAACTTATTTTCGACTTTATTTTTGAATATATACAGCTACTCATTGACTTTTATATCCCTCGTAGGCCCATCCTCAAGATATTTGACCTTGTGCTTCCTTTTCTCCATTAATAAACCTACAGACTGACTACGCTTGTCATTTTAGACATGGTCCCCCAAAGATCCACAAGTGATTCGATTGAATAACTCGTCAAATATTCATCCAAATGTAACAAAAACTTAGATTTAGGGGTTTTCGAGGGTTTTTCACATTTCTAAGTAATTAAAATTGGGTGTTGCTATTGAAAATTTTAAAGTTCGTAACATTTTTTATATTAAGACGGACCCTTATGCAAATTTTGTGTCATGCAATTAACTCAAAATGTTATTTGTTCACATAGTCAAAAGGGTCCGATGTAAAAGGATGACTAACGGTTGAAATAATCACTAGTGGGTAACTTTTTTTTAACAGAGAACATTCCGAAGAAACAGTAGCCCTACAATTGAAAGTACAATTATGCCAATCAACAAATCAACCTTTAATAGTGTTTTAGTTGATTTCGACACGTTAGAAGAGCTAGGCATTAGATTAAGTTGCTGGTCTAGAAGATTTTTAGTCTACGGGTCAGTCGACGCCCGTAGGTAAAGTGTTAACTTCTGAATCGGATTTCGGTTGTAAAATCTAGTACCCTTTGATCATCTGGACAGCTCTGCTGTTTTTGATGCCATTTGTTACGAGTTACTTGTGTGAGAGTTGGTTTTTTGAACTCTTGTTCATAAAAAATAAGCATAGAAGCAGAATAATGAGAACTTAAGAATGAAAATAAGTTCTACTACTCCAAATGTTTGACATTTTAATTACATGCAAACAACAAAAAGTTTCGCAATTTTTGCTTAATCATTAAGTTTGAAGTTTTCTAATAAACTTATTCAAAAAAAATTGAACACTTTATAAAAAAACTAAATAATATACATTTATTAATATATTTAAGTCTGGTGGTACGCCAAAATTTATCAAAAAGTCAAGTGGTACGTAGGTGCAAAAAGGTTGGGAACCCCTGTACTACATCATTATAAATCATTTCTACCAAAGAACGAGTAAACTGAGTTTAAGGGGCAGCAGAAACTTGATTATCTGTCCCACTTTTATCCGGAATTCACTGTCCCTAAGCTAACAATTAAAAAAATATTCCAGAATAAGGTCATTTATTCATTTATAAACACAAAAAAAAAACTCATGTTCAGAAATCAACAGTGAGAATAAAGCAGAAATTATTTGGTAATGTTGAAATCAGCAAACTTACTCAATTCAATAATCAAGAATTTCTGGCGATTCTGACACATGAATTTTCCAGTGATTCGCAAATTAGGAAATTCCGGCATTTGCGAAATCAAGAAAAAGCAGTTATTTTAAGATAGCAAAACAAGGGCTCAAACTCAAAAAAGTATAAGAATTTCTGACAAACCCAAATTTTCAAAAACTTTAGAAACCATCTAAAATAAGATTAAAAGTGATATCCACAATAAAACCAAAAAAAGCACAGAACTCAGCTCATAGATATTTAAAAATGCAAGAATCGATATTTCAACTAAAGTTTTCGAATTTCTTTTTTGCCAGAAAATCTCAATTTTAGAGATTTTGCAGTCAATTTTTGAAAGATTACTTTCACTATTAAAATTTTTGAATTATCAAACTACCACACTTACTTGCTAAATGCTATTTCAGTCTTCGTAGTCTTTGTCTCTCAATCAATCTGTGTAGATTTTGGTGACAGGTCGCCAAGCGTGGTATACAGCGTGCTATAGGTTTGCCATTGGCCCAGCTGCGATGCGCATCCGGAATTTATCCCTATTGCTCAGCTTACAATGGAGGCTTACATTCGCATCAGTGCATAACTTTAAAAATTAAGTTTAATTGGGGCGAATTCAATCGAAAACAGTCTCCCAGATTATCTTAATCTAAAAGTTATACAAGTATTACATGATGATAAACTGAAGCTAAAAAAGAAAGAATTTAAAAAAAAGGTATAAGTATTATATTACATTAGATATTTCTAATAATATGACAAACAAATTCTGGGATTCTTTTATACGAATTCAATATCCACCAAATTAAAAAAAACCCACTGCATTATTTAAAACAATGTGTTACAATTCACAAAATGATATTCTTCTTGAAAATTTTTATTATATAAGAAATTTGTAAACACATCTCATAACATAAACAATTCAAACAAAACTACTAACAATTGTTTTTGGTGAAGTGTAAACTAAACTATTTCTCAACAGCATGTTTTCTTTTAAGTTAAATGTAATATCCTCGCGCTGAACTCATCTTTAAAATAAGTGTATTAATTTTAAAAACATTTATTCTGCGAGCCGCGCAAAACACATGCGTAATGCTATTCGCGTCATGCGGGAGGATTCAGCCGAACAAGAAATCTGCTCGTATTTAAGATAAAAATGTTACAATCAATATAACTTACCTTTCTTTTCTTAATACTTCATATAGCCTAATAATTACTTTTTTATATTAATTGATGGCCTAAACATATTTGTTAAAGTCATTAAAACCCGGTAAATTGTAAACAAATTTTGTAAGAGGTTAAGGTTAACAGTTAGTAGAATTCGCTTTGGAATGTAATTCAAGAATTTACAACTGGAACTTTATATTTATTTTAATCTTTCTATTATATGGGCTGGTTGCTGATTTAACTTTTTTCTTTGTATTTAACCCATGATAAATACATTTGAGTAAAAAAAATCACTTTATATTAAGACAAAGTAGTCAAAGTATTGTTCAATTCGAAGCTCAGGTGTAGTCTTTGGTAACTTGGTGGGTTTTTTGCATAGCTTTCCCAAAATATTATTTGTTGTTTTTTAATTTATTTTAAATTGTCAGTGAATAACGTGCATTAATTTTAATCTAACTTTCAACAAAGCAATCATTACTATATGTAAAGTTCGTAACCAAAAGGAACTCAATGAAGTTTCCCAAGGAATGCAAATTCTGTTATCAGTATCGCCAAGATAATGAATATTTTGTTTTATCAAAATCAATAATATATTAAAACACTTGCATATCATTTCGGAAATGATGGCTTGTTGCATTAAATTAACAATAATACTTTTAAATGCAATACATTAATTTCAGTGCATATTTCATGGACTTGTTATATCAATTTATGTTTGACATTTTTCTTGAGCTTTTTGTTTATAATATACATCATTAAGGGCAGTTTATATAGTGGAATTTTGTATTTATTTAATTATTTAGGATGCATTTTTTTAAATATTTTTTATATTTCATTCTAATTAGTGATAAACATTCTAATAACAATGTAAAAGTTTAAACTGAACTTCCACTTTCTAAGCTTTCACGTGACTATTTTAATAAAACAAAAGCATCTCGCAAGAATTAAATGTTGGAAATTTGATTTTTTTTAAATGTTATATTTTCCTTAATCGAATAAATCAGTTAGTTGGTAATATACATTTATTTCTTGCTCTAACATGATAAACGGGAAAAATACCAAACACGTGCAACTACCATAAAAAATTAAATGTTATATAAAAGCTATAAACATATATAAAATGTGTTAAAATTTGATAGCTAGGGATAAAATATTCATAAGAGTATTAAATAAGGTATAAAAATTGCTAAAATTAGCTCTAAATTACTAATTAGGCATACATTCGTTAGTAGGCTTAAGAACGATATGATCCCAACGTGACGATTTCTTTCTTATATTTTACAATATTTTGACCACTAACTCAAAAAATTCTAATTATTTAAAAAAAAAATTATAATTTTTTCAAGTTTAATTAGTAAATAAGTTTAAATTTTTTACTCTAAATTCTAAAATTATGATCAGAAAATTTTATAGATAAGGTTCTTTCAACAAAAACATTTTAAAAATCCAAGTAATTTGGCTGGGAAAATTTTTGATTGTATGGTATATTCACCAATTAAGGAAAGGAAATTGGGAAAATTTTGATTGTAATGGTTTATTCAACCGATAGGAAATGGAGGTTACAAGTTTAAATTTAATTATGCAATATAATTTACTTTTTTTACGATGGACTTTGAGCATGGGGGGGGGGGGGTAAAATTACATGTTTTACAATTAATTGTTGGTTATTTTCAATAAAAGAGAGGTATCTTAAAAGTGGGGGGGGGAGGCAGTTTTAAAGTGCTTGTATAGGGTTTAACAATTTAACAATGGTGGGGTTAAAAAATTACTATTGAAAGAATGTGATTCAAACCGAAACCACATTTTACCCAGGTACTCAATATAAAGATCCTATTGATCACATTTCTAATGATATCTGTAAAGGTCTATAGGTATCCATTGAGATCGAAATCCCATTGATCACAAGTCTATTGATATCTGTACAGTTCTTTGGATATCCATAAGAACCGGAATCCTACTGATCACATTCCTATTGATATCTGTAGAAGTCTACAGATGTCCATAGAGATCGGTAGCCTACCGGTATCTCCTGTATTGATGTCTATGGATCTGTATTGATATCAGTAGAGAATAAAACCGGTAGGGTACCGACATCTATAGAGATCGGTAGCCTGTACCGATGTCGGTAGGTGCATCCATAGAAATCGATAGAGTTGTATTGATGTCGGTAGGTTTTTGTACCGATCTCTATGGGTCATTTTTAGTAGGGTTTTATTTTTCTTTCACAATTGAAAAAGACTGATATGGTTCTCAAAATCTCAACTAATTTAAAATTTTATGCAGGAACTACAGATTTAGTTTTCTTCCTTTTTCCGAACTTTTGACCCTCTTTGGAGATTTATGATAAACAAGCACCTAAAAAAATAATATATTAATATATATAAATCCAATTTTAAATGAATAGATCTAATGTATAGAAGCAACTGTTAATCAGGCGTAAACCAGGCAAATTCCTTCTTAAGTCCTTCTAAAATTAAACAATTTGCCAATTTTAGGCTTTTTTTTTTCGAGCAAGTTTTCCATAGTATGACCGCAATAATTTAATATCAGAGTTAAAATCGCTTTTTCTCTTTTTGTGAAGAGGTGGAGGGGGCAGACAAAGCATGAATCTTACAGTACCTTTAATTAATTGATTTATTCATATATCTCAATACAGTTTTGAGAATACACTGAAAATATTTTTTTAATAGTAGAAACAAAACAGAAGTGTTCTTGAATAATGTATATCATTACTAAAAATACAATTTTATAATAGTATTTAGTATAAAATAATAACTTTAATGCAATTTAATAGTATTTTAGTAATAAAATACAATTTTATAATTAGTATTCTAGTAAAAGCTAATAACTATTGCTTTTGAATATCACCGACATGAAGTTATAGACGGTGATCCGAAAATGAGATATCACTTACAGCTATATCTAAATAAAACACTAAAATAGCGTTTTGCGGACACTTGCAATTCCTAAATTTTGAATGTGTTGGAAAGTTTGCATTTAATCGGAAATTGTGTGTGCAGACTTTTCAAAACAAAGAGCATTGGCAATAGTGTATGTAACTTCTGAATCGAATCAAAATATGTGATTTGCATACATCCGTAATCACAAATTGATTCATTAAAATCAACAAAAGTTTATTATTTTATAAAGAAAAAGTTTTTTGCGTTATGTATACTCTCTCTTGCATAGTTCTTAAAATAAACCATTCTTATAGCGATAGCGTAACCGTGCTTTTCAATCGAGGTTAGGTTTTGAATTATCATCGCACTAAAGCTTTACGAGGGCTATAGCTTTTCAATCGAATTTAAACGTAATAATTTCAAGTCATTTCATTAGTTTTTTTAATAATTGTGCACTTGTTTGTTTGTGAACTTTGTTTATTTCATATATTTGACAGCTTTTTTAAACATTTAAATCAAATTGACTTAGTTGCGCGTGTTGGTAAACAAACGGAATTATTAATTTCTGGATTCACCTCACGGTCAATTATAGGACTATAGATATTACAGAAACAAATAAGAAAGAGACAATAACTCGATTCTATAGATAGAAAAGGAAGATAGAGAATATAAACAATAAAAAAATCTTATTTTATTAAACGAAATGAACATACCTGTATATTTATCTTTCTTGCTTGCTTCAGATGTGGTCAAAACAAAACAACAAACAAAAAACAAGGTGGCTGAGTCGGTCGGCCGATGTGTCGAGGCTAAAAGCTGTTGGGTGCGAGGTTATATGGAGAATTTACGTTCATACGGGTCTTAAGTGAAATTCTGCAATCAGAAATACGGTGTTTTTCCGTTTTCACTTGTCAAGCGTTTAAGGAAAACGGAAACAAGCTGTGTATTTCAGACAAACCGTCTGTTTGTGAAAGAAACGCAATCTCTCCGTAAATTCCCGAAAATAATCACAGAAATATGTACGTAAAATTCAGGTTTTTTTTAACAGTGTACAATTAACCCCGTGGTCTCTAGATCATCATGCATTTGGACGCACGCAGTATCAAAGGCGCCATTTTGCGGGCAGTATGGGACGGTTGGATAAGTATAAGACCTCGCGATGACAACGAAAACACATAGCAGATTTTTTATAAACAAAAAAAATAGTTAATCTAATTGAATTTCAATATATTTGATGTATAAATGGCATAAGCCAAAAGTAAAAATACGTCATTTTATATTTATTTCCATTTCTATAAAACATGTTTTAAATTATGTAATTTGAAAATTGAGCCAAACAATTGGGTTTTCTGCCTTATACCACAAGTATGTTATATGGCGCTTCTTGCTTAGAGCATCGCACATGTTAATTAGGATCAACCCTGCACCCCCCCCCCCCGTTACCAGACTATTTTTCATCTTATAATTATTATTTAAATAGGAATAAATTTTTTTTTAAATCGTCAGTAAAAGGATAAACCGATTTTCAATATCAAAATATTCGAGTTTTTAACTGAATTTTTTTCTATTTAAAAAGGTACATAACGTTTTTAAAAAAATAACCTCTAAAAGCACAATTTTATTGGATTTTTATGAATTAAAAAAAAACTGCATAAAAATATTCCGATAATTTTATTGCTTTTATTGGAAAAAAAAATTCCCCCCCATAGACTTACCATTAACAAGCCCGATCGAAGGAAGACGGGGTAAGGGGGTGACGAGCAGCCTTAAAAGGCTTCGGTAAAAAATTACAGTTTTTACGAAAAAGGAACAAAACATTTCAGAAGTAAGCGCTATATATCTGTTAATGAATAACATTATTTCAAGAAAATGTTTCAATTGCATTAAAATTACATTTTTTTTATTCATCAGATTATTCTTGCAAAACAAAAAGAAGAAAAAAAGTTGTAACCCATTTAATTTTCGGTCTCGCAATTGCGCAGCGAATATAGAAGAGACATAAGTTAGAAGATGGTGGTGATGGATGGTATTACGATACTCTCTCCTACATATTAACAACATCAGCTATTAAGAAAATATTATTTTAAAATGTAAACAGCCATTGTTGGACCAATTATCATGAATAGCATTATTTAATTAGGTTACCCTTTTTTTGAAGAAGCAAAAACAAAATTACGTAATATTGTATTAATTATCTAAAAATGAGTGATAAATATAGCACTTTACCTGTTAATCATATATTGATTGTGCAAATTTTTTTATCACCTCATAATTGTTTTTAAAATAATGAAAAAGCCATAGAAGGCCACTAAAAGTTCGTTCTTGTGTTATTTTTTTTAAATATTCTTTTTTTTTTATTAAAAATTTGACGTTTTTTTTTCAAATATTTAGGTTTTATTCCTATTTGACGCATCGATTTTTTTTTGTAGAGCATTGTGAGTCACATGTTGAGTCAATTTTATTATAAAACAATTTAATAATCTCTAGAACCATATTTTTCTAGTTTTGGAAGTAAAGAAAATAAGATTTTTAGAACAAAAAATAAAAATTCGGTTTATTATGCACTTAAAATTAAAGATGTTCAGTACAATTTATTGAAAAACATTTAGTTAAAAAAAAATAATAACTGATAAATGATATTAGCAAATTTTCCAATCATTCATTGAAAATACTATTTTTGGTGAAAAGAGCCATACCTGGACCTAGGAAAGTGTTAAAAAATTAAATTAAAGAATGTATTAAAATAAAATTAAGAAAACTTCCTAATTCATTTTTTAAAGATTGGAAAATTGATCTTAGTGAGTATCTGTTGAAATATCCAGAATTGTATATTTTATTCAGGGTATAAAAGTCGGAAGAGGGAAATTTTCAAACAAATTTTTCAGTACATTTTATTATTTTTATTCTTGATAACATTTTCTACAATTACATTAAATGGCAGATAGCTGAAACATTTTATCAAAATAATCTTAAAATTTTTTTAAATGTCATTAAAATGATACAACCTGCTGAGCACAAAAAAAAATTAATAACAATTACGTTGATACGTAACGAATCCAAGAAAGAGGCGTCTGGTGCACGACCAATCGGTCAAGTACGATGTCACTATAAGGTTGCTTTAGGTGTCTGCTCAGGAGTCGGAAATGTTCATGTGACCGGGCTAAACAAAAAATTTCGAGAGTTTCCCCTCGGGAGCAAAAGGCGAAGTAGCTCTTTCTTGAATTTTAAATTATTTATGCATAAAATTAAAAAGATAGCAAGATAAAAATTTTGGGAATGTATTGATCGATACAATGAGCAATGTAGGTCAACTATAGTCCTGTTGTTGGTCTACAATTTTTGTGTTTGTATATGGAATCCTAGCTAGGTTTGCTTAAGGCTGCACTTAAAGAATTGCAAATTGCACTCAAAGAATTATAAAAAAAAAGTAGCAGACAAAAAAAATCTCATTTTAATTTTGAGAGTGAAATCGAAACAACCTATGAAATCGCGTATAAAGTACAAATGGAAAACAATGCGTTACATCAACTGAAACATCCTCATTAAATAAAAATCCTCACAGACTGTAAGGTAGGTACATATATATTCCAGCTTGTGCGCTTAATCAGCATAGAAAGAATTTTTACTGACACATCGAAAGGAAGTCCTGTAATGTTAGCGCTTTTTGGCTGCCCATCACCCCCATACCCCGTCCACCTTCAATCGGACTTGCTAATGGTAAGTTTATGGGGGAAAATGGTTTTTATTCCAAAAAAAGCAATGAAATTAAAGGAATATTTTGATGCATTTTTTTAAGTTCATAAGGGCCTTTTCACACGGAGCACCTTGATCGCGGAACTTCCATAGGAATAACATGGACTGCTACTTTTTTTTTTATAATTCTTTGAGTGCAATTTGTTTTTAACATTTGTATTTATTCAACATCTCACCACTTTGTGTATACCTTGTGCGATAACTTTCAACCAAGCATTTTACTATGTATTAATAACTAATGAGTGGCATCGTAATCTCATCGTTCCTTTGTTGACATTTTCGAGTTGGACAATCGACAGAAGACATGTGCTAAAGTCAAGATTTAATTGATTTCTTCTATAATTGTTCAAAAGTATATTTAATACAAGTGTTTTTAATAAAATACTAATCAAAATGAATGGTAGCGTATTAGAAAATGCTTACCCTGAGATGCACGAGAGAATTCCCGACAGGGTGTTCACATATGAAGATTTTCAAAAGACTGATCTTCCAATAGATGCCAGAGAAGTGTTTGATATCCTTTAATATGTATTTATTTGGAAGAATTCCTTCCTAGGTAATTCTAAATATTGACTTTTTATTAATGTCAGTATGACTAGTAGTTCCCTTACCTTATAATACAAACTTGAAATCGAAACTTGCGTGCATATATGTATGAGGTTAATCCGACCTAACCATTTAGATTGGAAAAAGTTGGATGTCAGTAAGTAGTCCTATAATGTTACTTGCTACCATCTAAATTTTAGAAAGCAACTTTTCTCAATAGCTTTTCAAGACTTCTTGTGTCATTCTTCAGAAAACTGTAGATATTCATACCTTGATTAACACCTTGTTGACTAAATATTTAATTTAATATTTAATAATTATCACTTGTTCAACAGTATTAAGTCTCTTACATGAGTGATATGATGACACTTTTTGGATGATGGTTCAAACTTTTATAATGCCACTAGGCAGTATAACTTTTTTGATCATCTGATTTTCAATGAGGATGAAAAAATATCAATTAACGTTATTAAAAACACCAAGCTAACACAAGTCCATAGGACATTATTACAATGTCGTAAGTAGCAGGCAATGATGTCACTATGTCACAGACAGGCCATTGTAATATTTCAAATAAGTGGAAAATTTTAGGTGTTTGGTTGTCCTGTTTGTCCTGAACTAAAACTTTAAAAGTAATAGGACACTATACACTGATTTAAGAAAAAAATCAGTATACGTCTTATAGAAGCTATGGTTAATTTTAAGTTGACGGTGCTTCTGTCACCAAGGGATTTGGCGTTTTTTGTAGGGAGTGCTAAACAATTTTTTTTTGGTCATACGGCAAAATTTTTTTTTGATCCAATTGTCGGCACTGGTAATACTTGCTCAGAATTGTGGGTAAGTTGCCCGGATGATGTGCGCTTATTGGAATTATTTTGTTCTTAATTTATTTTTCGTCCAATTGTCGGTGCTGTTAAATCATTAATAAATTTGTGGGTAAGTTTGCGCTAGTGAGATGTTCGCATTGGAATTGCGGTTATGTTTGGCTTTTTAATGTCCGGTTATTGTAGATGGTGCATATTTAAATTCTGAATTTTTTAGTTCGACCCAATGGAGAATTTGCACATTTTTTTTCTTAGTCTAAATCATTAAAGGATGTCTTAAAACCTACAAAAAGTCCGTTTTAAAATTTTTCAGAAGTTTATTTTAGCTTTTATTTGACGTTAAAAAGCGCACAGTTTCGGTTTCGTTATAAAACGGAAGTCACATGTCCCGACGTCATAAGATCTTTGGGAGAAAACGGCTACCGTGTGGTCGGTAAGGGAAAACACTGAAAATGTCTTTTCGTTTGCTCTTTTATAAGGCATTTTTTATCATTTCAAATTTATGTAAAGTAATAATATTGAAATAATAAGTCTTGTATTATTTGCGAATGTATGAAGGTATCCACAAATTAAGAAAAAATATTGTGGTGATGTATGTAAACGAATATAGTCGACAACTTATTATACATTATTATTTTGTCAAGTCAGAGAAGCGTTTAAAACTATAATGGGAAATCTGTCACAATATAAAATGTTTGAATTATTTCAAAGAATTCAGTTAAAATTAAATACCGCTAATTAAATATATATTTTAATAGTATTTTAGACTTAAAGTATGGTCTAAAAAACATTATTTTTAAATAGTGACCAAAACGAATATTGATAAGGAATTCTTGTGGTTATGAATTGAATAGCAAAAATTTATATATTTTTTGACTTAAACTTGATAGCAAAAGCTTAGATCTTAAAATAAACGTATGCTCTAAATCCAGGTTAATACTAGGTATAAATACAGCTATAAATACAGGTTTTACTAAGTGACCTTGACAATGAAGTTACAATTTATTTAACTTTTTCATTAACAAAATTTCAACTATATATATATATTATATATTCAAATTATAATTTAAAAAGAACATTTAATACTAATAAGAGATTGCCCTCCCATTCCCCCAGGACAGTGTTTTTATGGCAAAAGAATTCATAATATTATGCAAATGCAAAAAAAACGTTATTTAAAGGAACTTATTTACGAGAATTCTGAACAGAATAAGAATACCTAGTCTACCCAAAGTGTTCAAAAATAAACAAGTAAAAAAATTCCAAGTAACATCTTTTCTATTTACTTCAATTCCCGCTAAAGTACGGTTTAATATTATCGACAGCTAAACTAAAAAATACCAATTTTTTTTTACTGCAAGAGTTGCATAAGGTTTTATTTCAGGGTATAGATTTAATACATACAGTAACATTGACGGCTAAATTAATTTATTAATAAGTAAAAATTTTAAATTTCTTACTTTTGATGGAGTATGTTTATTTAAATAACTTATTTTAACAAAATACTTCTAAACTTCTACATTATAATTTTGGGCCAAATTTAATTACATAAATATATGTTTGCCAAAAAATTCTTTTCTGTTCTACAGATATAAATTTGACACACAGTATTTGCTACTACTTTAATAATCATGTCAAATCTATGAAGAATAATTGTTGTGGTTTATTTAAAATAACTAAAAACTGATATTAAGAAGGCATGTATTATTGCAACTAAATAACAGTTCCAATTTACACGTTATTGTACGAAATCCGACCTCAACTTTGTATTTATGAGAAGGAAACATTTCAATGAATGTAGTCATTTGAATGAAAGGAACCAATCCGCAAAATGTTTTATTGGCCCTAACTGTATCTTTTTAAGTATAAATGGTACATGTTCTACAATTAACTATTTAACATTCCTGTTTAAAACGAACTCTTCCCCCAATCGCCTTACGCAACATATTCGAAAACTCATGAAAACCAAGCTACGGTGAAAAAAGAAAGGAGCTTATGACGTCACCAGCCGACACGCCCCGTTTTGGCTGAGACGCGTTTCCGGCGTTTTTCAAACATGAATAACTAGAGAAGTAATAGGAAAATACTTTTATGGGGGATATATTTGGATTCCATGGACCTTTATAGTTTATCTACAATCCTAGCCCCTTTAAAACAAAATTTAAAACGTGTGCAAATTCTCTATTCTGGTCGAGAAATTGAAGTGCCCCAGTCTTCTAAAGGATAAAAAGTTATTGCAAGGAATTTCAAAAGGTTTTGTTTTATTGTTGAGTGCCTTTAAGGTTGCCACTGGCCACTTTTTGTAATTTGTTAGTTAAATTTTTAGTTCTGTGCAATTTAGTGATATACAATATCAATGAATATAATTTTTTAACTTTTTCAATCGCTATATTTTCTTAAAACTTGTATTTTTCAGCAAAAACACGACTTAAAACTTCTATTCAAAAATTTCCAAAACAATTGGTACACAATTGTAATATTATTGCTAAGTGAGACAGCTTTAATTTTAAGACAACTTTATCATACTATCATGATTTTAGTTTTGAAAAAATTCCTTAACTTCTTTACATCATGTAAGAGATATTAAAGATCCTGAGCATCCAATGACTTTAGAAGAACTTCATGTTGTTGAATTGGAATTAATTCAGGTGAGTGCTCTTAAAATGTTAATCATTTTCAATTATTTATTTAAAATAATTTAAAAAAATATTTTTAAATTTTCATAGCATTTAAAAACATTATCAATACTTTGGTTTTAAAACATTTTTTTAATTAAAAAAATATCTTTCCAAGCAAATATATTCATATAATTTTTTTGTTAACTTAATTTTTATTAAAACAATTAAATCAAATTGTAAACAAACAGTAAAACAAAATTGTTGGTACAAAAGTTGTAGAGATTAAAGTTTATTAAACTTTTATACTGATTATTTGTTATCAAGATTTTAGATTGGTTCATGGCATTGAGAAAAAAAGGTGCAGCTTCTGTTGGTACTGGATCTTAAAAAGAAGTGTGTGACTGGGGAAGGAAATGACTTTGTCCATTACCTTAGCTGTGTAATGGAATGGCCTTCACACCTTGGATAACCCTATCAGAAGAAAAAAAATTCCAGATGTACATCGCACATTCCATCTAGTATTTTCACAATGAAGCAACATAATAGGACTTGAAAAGGGGAGGGGGGGGGCAATTTTACAACCATATTCATGCTGCTGAACCTAACTAGAGCCTCCACTTCGCTTTTCAAATCTCCTACCAAAAATGTAATGCTGTTGGAAATGTTGTGTAGTAAAATTCCAAAGAATTTTATATATATATTTTTTAATCTGTGGTAACACTGTTGTTTCAAAATGGCTGCTTTGTTTTGAAATTAATTGATGCTTTTTATCAGATAGATTAGTTAGTAAAATATACTTTATTTACTAACTGGAATACTAATTATTCACTTAGTTTAGTTAGTTAATAGACAAATACAAATCTTGTTTTGTTCGAAGTGTGTAAATTGGAGAAAGATATTAAAATTTACAATCTATTTAAAATTAAAATTTGCTTTGACATTTTAAAGTTATTTGTTTCAATATGCATCTCTTTGCAAAAAGCAAAAATGTCTTGTTTACATTTTAAACCAACTATTTTCGCTGTTTATAAAATCTTTTAACTTATCAGTGTTAGCTGTAGCGTCAGCCACAACTTCTGTGTGATCTGTTATAAATAAGCTTTGAAGTAGTATGTACTTTATGGTCAATTTTGATTTTAGGCATTTAAAGCAGCATAAAAAAAATAATAATGCAATTTAGTAGCAGGTAACATCAGTACACTATTTTATGTCCCATGGTGAAACATAAATTCAAATTGCATTAAAAACATTGGTTCATGTTTTGCATTATTTTGTAGTTGACACACTATAATATAAGCAACTGAAATTAAAGCTGAATATATAAAAACAGATTAGATTATAGATATTTATGTAATGTTTGGATTGATAGGAGCCATAAAAATAATGCAACTGTATTTCAATTCAAATGTCATGATCAGAGAAATATTGTCGAAAAAAGATTGATAATTTCTTTTAGTTAACTGCAATTAAATGCCATGATTTGATTAATTATTTTTTTGATTATACTGTAGAATATTTTTTATGTGACTTTTCTGCTGATTACTAGTTAGTTTTGATAATAATTTATTTATTAATATACCGTTGATAACAATTCATTTTCATTGTAGGTTGATGATGCCACAAATAAATGTGATGTTCAGTTTAAGCCAACTATACCACATTGCAGCATGGCAACTTTAATTGGATTGGCAATTAAAGTTCAACTTTTAAGACTTTTACCAGCTCGTTTCAAAGTAAGTTTTACTGTTTATAAGTGCATTTAAAAAAATGTTATTCTTAAATTTTAAACATTTTGCTAAAATTTACTTTATATATTGATATGGCAAATGTTTGCACTTTTATATGGTGTAGAAACATGGAAAGTTTTAGTTTAAAGAACCTTATACCTTTGACAAAATTAGTTCTAATCTTAGGGGTAGTTGTATCAGGTTGTGCAGCTTTTCTCCAATATTTGAAACTGTTTGTAGCAGACATATTTGAGTACTCATTGTAATATTTTTGTAAAATATAAATTATTGACATGCTCTAACACCTACCCCTTTTTCACGAAATGGTTGTGGTTTTATTAATTTTCCCTTTTAAGACGAGCCTGGTGGCATCATTTTAGTATTAGCTACAAAATGTACCTGGTGACCAAAAATTCTTTTGGTCAATGGATTGACTACCTATTTTCCAAAACTTGACGGCACTAGCAATAGATTGGTGATCTGAAGTATTAACTGCAATAAAAAAAAATTGGGTTACTGAAGAAGATTGTTTAACTTATGAACAAGGCTTGTTGATTATAGCTTGATTATGATCAAGAGCAAAGGTGGTACAAAAACCTGATGTGAATCCAAAAATAGCTCTTCTTGATTTTTAAGAGTTTGCAATTTGACCTTGTACCATTAATCACACTGACTTGAGGGCTGCATTCTTAAATAAATTATAAACCAAGACCTTTGAATTACCAGTTTGGAATAGAAAGTGTGGGTTGTATATTTAAGTGGACTGGCAAATTTATATAAAATTTAGCCAATCATACTTATGTTTGGCATTGAGAATCATCCACTTTGTTGCATATTTAAAAAATAATTATTATTGGCTAAATATTGAGTTTAAATATAATGTTGAAGTAATAGCTTGCATCATAAGGGGATAAGTTTGTATCATAGGTTTGAGCCTCAGCGGAGTAAATAAATATGACCTAGGAAATGGTAGGCATTATATTCAATATTTTATAAATGCATACTTTCGACAGAATTTAATCTCTGCTTACTGTAACAGCCACTGAGAGTTCACATTTATTGAAATAGGAGTTTTAATATTGGTAGTCAGAGCTGATGGTAGCACCTAAAATTTCTCTCAGTTTTGAAGAATTCATCAAGTTTGCAAAGGCATAATCTGCCAAAAGTAGTCCTATTAGGAAAAGGAAAATTGTTTAAAATAAGATATAGCAACACTTTCCTTCATAATTTTTGCAGTTAATTCTAAAATAAAATTTGTATTATTGAGTCAAATATTACTAAATAACCAATTGTTATCTATTTTTATTTTCTAGATCGATGTTAGTATTGTTCCAGGCACTCATGTATCGGCAGCTGCAAGTGAGTTGGCTTTTGCTTTAACACTCCGTAGGATAAGCAAATTAGTTGATGTGTAAACTTGTTTTCACTGCATGAGATTGAAATTAAAAATTTTTAACAAAAAATTTCTTAAATTTTTAAACATTATATATCTCAAGTAGATAGTTAAAAAAAGGTTTTTCATGCTTTACATTTTCAAAATAAAAATATTAGTAAAATTATAATATATTAAAAATTATTTGTGTTTTTGAAAAACAAGACAGTCAGATGACAAGTTTATACGTCTATCCCTCAAATAAGGGTTAAAGTGGGTATATACTCTTACTTTTATGTTTTCAAATCAATGTTTTTTTATACTAAAATTACTATTTTGTTAGATTATAGATCACAATTGTAATTTTTCAATGGAAGATATAAAAAGAATTGTAATTGTATGAAAATATTGTAAATCATGTTTTTTTCCTAACTTTCATTCTACATCCGATCTACCTACTTCTGTTTTAGTTTTCATTCTTTCCTTTTTGTGTTGTGATTTTACCAAGTTTCAAACACTTTCTAAATGGCTTGTTTTAATAACAAACAAGTACTACTTTAATGTGTTTTGCTTCAATTAAAAATTTAATAGCTGTATTGCATTAAAATTATTGTGCGCTTGTGTATTTATCTGTTAATGCTGAATTAAAATTAATGAATAATAAATACAACTTATTGGATCTGACAAAAAAAATGAAAATTGGTTTATGCAGGCCGAATATTCGGTATTCGGCTGGGCTGAACATTCGGCTAAGACTTTGGCAGAATTGGTTATTCAGTATTCAGCCAAATTTAGTATTCGGTGCATCCCTAATTATTGAGATTTTTCAGTTACAATTATTTTTTGCAAGCAAAAAAGTCACAACTTGAAGTGACGGAATTTCAACCTCTTTAAAATAATTAAAACATATAAGGAAACCTGGGGAGCATTGGCCATGTTTTTAGAATTTTATTTTTATAAACCTTATCTTTGCACTTAACCTTTCATATGGTAGCACATATTAAAGGAAATTTTATTGGCAACAAGGATATAAGAGTGTAATATAAATAATGCATTGTCCTTTTCCGAATTTATGGTTTTTAAGACATAGACACCTGGGGCAAGCCTCACTTATAAATGAAGGCTTGGCCCCAGGTGTCTATGTTTTAAAAACCATGGTAAGGGAGGCTTCACCTATCCAAAAATCTATACTTTTAAAGTGCACAATTTTACATATTTCAAATTATTTTTGAAAGCACTCAATGTAAAAAAATATATTTTATAATCAACACTCTGGAATTATTTAAAAATCCTGTTTACCATAATTAATATTTAGAGCAATACGTGACATACCTTGACTTAAACCCCTCAAAAACTTATATTTTTTACCCTTAATTAAACTTCATAACTTAATTACCTTTTAAATACCCTTAATATCACTTAGCACTTTAACATTCCAACCATACCCTGTCGCGACAATCAGTCGTTTTTAATCGGTTTCCCATAAACTTTCATGAATCACCCACCTACGTGTTGACCTTTTAAAACCTTTCTTATAACAAATTCCTTGTTCTGATTGGTCTGGTCTGAGAGAGTTGCAGATGTTTTCGCCATCTTTGTGGCATTCCATCCTGATCCCTCGTTGACTTCAGACGATCACTCTACCCTTTAACGATGCATACTTAATTCAATAAAAAGACTAACTTTGTAAAGAAATACTAAAATTTAAAAGTGGGCTAATCTTCCCTTATGGCCAAGGGTCCCTAGGTTAACTTAAGCTATGTTTTCATAAGCTGTATCTATACCATTTCATTCTTAACAAATTAATTTATATTTCTTTACCTTTTTTTTAAATATAAAATGAAAACAAATTTTAATGTAGAAATCCAAAATTTTTATTGACCATTTTACCGAATTTTCCCCAGTTAAATTTAAACCATAGTTTTGAAGGTTTTGTTGTTGTAAAATAAAACCATTTTATCCCTGTTCCTGTTCACTTACACAAATTCGTGAAAATAAACATTAATGGTTTTTCATCATTTATCTCAAGTGCAAGATTTAGTAGCTTTATTGACTCTGAATATTCCAATTATTGTCAACAGGCTCTTTCCTTTTTTTCCCTAAGTGTAACACGGTTACAATAACTAAGGAATAGATTGGGGATATATATTGTATGCAAGGTTATTTTAGGACACAAAATATTGCAGGAAATTCCTTTCCGTCCATAAAAAAAACATCCTCCTAAATATCAAATTTTTTGTGCAGTTGCTGAAAGTATGGGATTTATTTGAAAATTGAATTCATTTCAATTTTAAAATGAACTGCTTACTCTTTCTTAACAAACACATTCTACAAAACTTTTTATTTTGGTATTTATAATGTATATTAGGGTATTTACATTGTGATTCTGCAGTTTGCTGTCCTTATCCTCTTTCGACTTCCATTCCAGACATATGATTTCTAACGGTTCTATTTTGTTTGAGAGGTTTGACATTCTAGACTTGTTTATTTTTTGTACTCGTATCTGTCAGTACCTTTCCACTTCTGGCTTTATAAGATACTTTTTTGTTTGATAAGTTGGGCAGTAGATACTTGATATTTTATGCATTTTGTTCATTTTTGTAATTATGTATTACTGATATATTTTTTTTATATAAAGTTAATTTATTATTTGCCCTAAGATTTCAGACCTGGTATATTTCTTCGTTAAAATATGTGATGGAAAAGTGAAGTGATGGATTAGAAATGTTCCTTAAACATACAAATACTTTACCTTTGTCATACTTACTAAATGGATATCTATGCTTAAGTATTTTTAAATCAATTTAAGCATCTGTTAAACCATACCTGGGTAACCAATGTTAAAAAACAATTGCAGATCTACCATTTCTTCTTATCTGGCAATGCTGGATATGTAAACATTTTGTGGATTTCTGGGGCAAACGTTTAATTTGCCAGATTTTTGAAGCAAGATATATTCTAAAATTCTTTGTTCCGCTTTTCATAATAAAATATATTCGTTGCTATAATGATGGACCTAATATAATATTTTTTCAGATAGTATGGTAAATGATTGTAACATCTACAGTAAATAAGCTAAATTATTTCAGTTTTTTTTTTAAGTTTTGATATTACCAGGTCTGTAATTGGTTTTGAAAAAACTGTTTTTTTTACCAAAAATATTTATCCCTAATTATTTTTTTGAAAATGGACCAAACAATTAAACAATTATTTTATTATTTTGAAACATCAATAAGCATTTACACACATTTGAATTTACCTTTTTCAGTTTTAATTTTCATTTTTTTAATGTATAGAATTAAAAATTTTGTAAAACTATCCATATCTCAAAATATAAAGAATTATTTTTAACCACCCTGTTTTTTAAATTAAATATTTCCTTGACAAAACAATTTAAGTGTACTACATGTAAAAACTTAATTCAACTTGAAACTTATTATTCAGTACATAATGCTTAGTGTTTGATTTATAATGTGGATATATTTAGTTTAAATTTTTGGTTAAAAATTTATTATGTTTTATTACAACAAAAGGGTTTTTATAAGCTGTTCGGGCACCTTCTAAATGTACAAAGAGGGTTACTTTTATTGGTTATAGCATAAATAGCTATGGAACCTTCATTTGCATTTATAAAATTGCAATTATTTAAGGTAACACAAATGGCCATTTTTTATTTCTGAATTTTTGGTCCTGGCATCTTTAAAATACACATATTTTACCAGATCTGATTTTCAAATTCACATAATATTTTTTGCTACATGAATTTCTAATTGTTATACATCCAATATTTGTTAGCTTCTTTTTCTGTGAGTAATGTTTTATTACATGGAATTAACATACTGTTTTTAATTCTAGTAAATAAACAGCTAGCTGACAAAGAAAGAATTGCTGCAGCTTTAGAGAATAAATACCTTCATAAAGTTATCAATGAATGCATTTTGTTTGAATTTCCTCAAGATCTTCCTAAGTTTGTAGAAAAAGCTGTCAATGAAACCAATAATTTAGAACAGCCTAAAATTGAATATATTCAACACAGTAGACAGCACATAGAAAGTTATCGACGCTGGAGGGACATTCTTTATGGTGATGTTAAGAAATGGAAGAGTAGTTTAATGTACTTGGTAGAAAAAGGTGAAGAACTTGTTCGGTAAGATTTCTGTCTGCTTCTCAGTGTTTATGTAAGTAAAGCAAAAACCATGTTGTAGGTAACTTAAAGATTTGTCTAATGTTCTGTATTAATTAATTGTCTAAATACTATTCACCTGAATTACTGTAAAAAAATTATTGTGACAATTCTAGTCACAGTTTATCATGTTGAACTAAATATATAAAGAGGTGATTTTTTTTAGTGAGATATAATAGTATTGCATAAACTGTGTTTAAATGGTGTTTGTAAAAACTGTAAAAAGTTATTTGGTGCCTTGTTACATCTATTTCTGAAAACAGTATTTTCTTATTATTGACATTGCAAAAAACTTAAAAAAAGAACGTTACATATAATAATTTATAAATATTATTCTGTTCTTTCAAATATTGTTAATAATAATTTGAAAAAAAAAAAGAATATGCCGTATGTCATTCAATATAAATGTTGTAAGAAACTTGCAATTCACTTAATGCTATTTATGTATAAATAAAAAGCAAGAGCAACAAATAATGTTTCTAGCAAGATATATTTGAGAAAAAAAAGCATCATATGAAACAAAAAGTTAACTTTTATGGGTATTTTTTAAATATATATGAATACGTTATTCTACAACTGAAACAATTCGTAATTTTTTTTCTTTAAACTGTCATCCTACATCATAGGAGAAAAAAGTCAATTTTTGTTAAATGATTATTTTAATATAGGGAAGTACAAATTTAAAGATATGTAGAAATTTCTAACATTCTAAAGTAGGAAAAATTGTTGCAAAGTTGACAGAATAAAATTTCCTTTAAAAAAATGTTATAAAAGAAAAAGACAATTTAAAATTTTTATTTACAATAAATGTAAACTGAACTTTATTCACTAACATATGGAAATAAACCCTTCTTCAAACACAATAATACATTGTTGATATCTCTGTTCAAGCATCTTGCACAAAAAAACCTTCTCATTCCATTGTTAATGTATTTGTTGTAAATAATATGCATTAATCTTCCATTTGTGTACTTATATTGTTTTTGTTATTTTCCTTGCACACATATAAAATTCTGCTATTTTTCTGGCAATACAGGGTGGTTTTAGAGTTAGATATCCACTTTGTCAAACCCCTTAACCCCTAATTCCTTAAGATAACAAAAAAAGTTTTGATAGAGAGCTATTTAAAAGGAGGCTTAAGAAATCTATAGAAAACAATAGTTGAGCTTGCATTATGGTAACAATAAAAAATTTAATTTAAACCCTGTTTTTTTTTATTACAGTTAAATGATCCTCATAGTCGTATGCTATAATTATTGTTGAAACAAGGCATAAATCTCACAAATTCTCCTTTTAGACAAAGAAATCAATGAAGTACTTTAATTTCCTTGTATGATTCATTCATCTAAGGTGATGCTTTTATTTTATGAACATTAACAGTTTTTTTTATACCTATTTTGTTAATTTTAAAACTGTAAGATGATTTAATAACCTGATGGCTACCAAACTATTTAATTTAGTAAGTGTTCCTTTAAACAAACCAAATTGGGAATTCGTGTTTTCAATATTTGTTAAGTACAGCAATATATGTTTCAATATATGTTTGTTGCATAAAAGTAGTAGTAATTTTGTATCTTACTATATAATGACCCTGTATATAGAATATTCATTTTGTTGTTCCAAGGTTTGAAAAAACTATTTTCTGCTAAAAGATTAATAAAATATTGCAAAGTTAAACCTGTCTGTTTTATTTGCTTATTCTTGTCTTTTTTTATTTATTCTTAGAAAATTCATTTATACTTTTTTTATAAAAGTCAATAAACAAAACATTATTTTGCTGAGTCCTTTTTTCACTAATTAAAATTCATTTCTTATATACTAAGAAAAAAAATCAGTGGTCATCCTCAAACTGATTAGAGGAATAGGAGTTAAAATAAAACTGTCCAGTTGACTTTCCATATTTGGGATGCATCCCCAAATTTTTTGCTATCTGGTAAGAGAATTTTAAATAGTGAAAAGTAATTTCTTGTATGTTCTACAACAAGAATGAGATTCTTGCTTATACATAAGTTACACAAAGTTGTTAAGTATTAAATCCTTTAAAAAAATACTCTGCATGCTAAGAAAATGAGCAATTACTGTTAATGCTCACAACTTTTTTAAAACTATTTTACACTAAAATTTGTATGAGAAGTACTTCATACAGGTTGCCAAATGGTCCTAAATTTTATTTATTTTAATCAAATTTACCACAAGAATGGATTGTTATTTATTTTAATGTGCATATCTTAAAATATTCTATGTAAATGTTACTTATATCCTAAATAACAAAAACCAACATGATATATAAATTCATACGAAATATATTGATTTAACAGCAACTGCAATATACAAGTGTTTAAATTAAAAGGGGGCTCAGGACAAAAATGTATTCAATATTTATGTTTTTTTTTTTGTTATGCTATTTCATTCTGTAACTAAGAAGTAGTTTTTGAAGGAAATTTAGTTCAAGATCCGTAAACTTGTTACAAATGTTGCACTAATAGTTACGGGTAATCAAAACTACACCAGCCTTGCGATGGATTAAGGCGTCATGCCACGGAGGATCGACATAAAAAAATCTCGTCAAACAATAGCGCCTTGTATAAGGACTGGTGCACGCAAAATCTGACTGGTAAACTGGTGTATAAAAGAGGTGCATGCCCGAAGTCTTGACACGCCGAATATTATCGCTATAAGTTTGCGTTTGGTTCCAATACAACTGTCAACCTCGATTAACCGCGGTTCTAAATTGCGAAATATTTCCAATCCATGTACTAATACAATTTGACTCTCACTGTTGTATTTTTCGTGTTTTGAAATGAAATTGAATGTCAACTGTCGACATCTAGTGTCGTTTTTCGAAGTCAGTTTAAGAAGTATGTAAACTATTGTTTTTAATTAGAATGTTAGGTTTTTATCTGAAATAGGTAATTTTGTCATCATATGTTTGCTATTTTATGTTGGATTTTTTTTAATACACAACGTGCATACAGGGCCCGACCATGACCAGTTGGGGCCCAAGGCCCAGATACTTTCAGGGGCCCCTTACCGAATGCATATGCATGACCAACGAAAGGCTAAGGGTTACAAAAAAAAAAGCATTTTAATGATGGTTTGGTTTATTTGAACAAACACACTCTAAGCTACTAACAATGCAAAACTAAATGTAACTAAAAATTCAAAACTGAATTTTGTATTTCCTCAATTTTGTATTTTTGAGTCGTCTGGGCGGGCCTTGGGGCCCCTGGAAGGCCAACACCATGTGTTCAAATAAAGTTCTTTTTCTTCTAAACTATGATTTAAAATTACTTTTATATAAAAAATATATTTTCATAACTTTTTAAAACCAAATTGCATAGGTTTACAGCCAGTTTTGGGGGCCCCCTAAAATCAGGGGCCCAAGGCCCGGGCCTTGCAGGCCTAGGCAATGATCAGGGCCTGCGTGCATATCTCCCGAATGTAACGTGCTATGTTTGTATTTGTGAACAAATGCATTTGTGTATGCTAGAATTGTTATCACTGCATTAATTGTTTTTAAACACTGTTTGCATCTTTGAAGAACTTTGTCATAAATCATTAATCGGTTTGATATGCCTTTAATCACTAAAGAGTCATTAATACATGGTAACGTTAGCCAGAGCTCAGATAGGCCTTCGTATAGCTGTAGTCCTAAGTTAATTTGACACCTCGTTACGATGTCCCTATAGTGTCGCGTTGGGTGCCAGCACAAGTGTCGTCCTCGGCACTTGACCGTGACTGAATTGTATGAGGCTAGTCGCCAATAGCCCTCTAGTGCGATGCCAATTCAGCCAATCAAACGCCAGATTACATAAAAACAGCATTTTATTTCATTGTATATATATCACCGGAGTAAAATGTATTCTCCAAGTAAAAAAGAATCCTACTCAATTTATCGTGAGTAAGGATATTGAGAATTAAAAGACTTGAAAATCTATAATTTAGAATTTATTCTGCAATGTAAGCTGACCATGAAATCTAAGCATTATCTAAAGCAATTTTTTTTACCCGATCTCTTATACCACATTCTCAGACATTCGCAATCCCCTAGCAGAAAACACACATTCGAACCTAATGAAATGTAAAAGCATCTATGGTATTTGGCTTAGTTGGTTTTCATACTTGGCATTCCTTAGGATTGGTGGCGCTATCCGACGACCACTTGCAGAATCTCATAAAACGCACGGAAGAAATTTTCTTCATCTACTTTTCTAATTCTAGTTTATTTATTGATCGATTTCCGTATCGTTTCAAATAAAATAAACATGCTCGTAAGGAAAATTTAATATTGGGTTGCAACAACTTGTTAAATGTTTTAGTTTTCCGATGGTTGTTTTTAATCAAGTTAATTAATAACCTAACTTTAAAAATGGTATATGAATAGTACGCGGGAAGAACCTATTGATTTCGTACAAGGCTTTCCTTAATAGCCTCTTTGGGGATAATAGAGAGAAATCGCCTAAACTGGTGTAAAGAAGCTAGTTACTCGCTTTGTCTATCTTTTGCGGCAACCCTAATTCACGCCAGAGTTGAGTGGAACGAGTCGCACGTTTGTACAGCAAATGAAGAACCATCAGAAAAACCGGTTTCCGGTCTCCAATGTCCGCCAAGCAGAGACAATTACGGAAAGACTATAAAGAAATCAATCGGTTCTTCCCGTGTACTCTTCATATGCTTATGACTTAATTTACAAACTAATTACTAATTCGTGGTACAGGGTGAGGTAAGCAAAAGTGGCCCCGGTCTAGAGATATGAATACGTTGAAATGCCCTTGGCGAGACTTAATTTACAAACTAATCACTCATTCGTGGTACAGGGTGAGGTAAGCAAAAGTGGCCCCGGTCTAGAGATATGAATACGTTGAAATGCTTGGCGAGAAAAACTCTAGAAGCCGCCTGAAATCTGCTTTTGCATTGGTTGGATCGGAATAGCTTTACATTAGAGCTACTCATAGATTAGTGGCAAGTTCAGATCTTAGTTCGTATTGTATGAAGACGTCCCATAATGCAAATATTGTGTCCTGCAATCAATTTAGAATCTTTTGTATTAACAAAAACATCCGATTCTTTAGGATAAATAACGACCAACACTAGTGGGAACTTTTCTTGATCAGCTCTACAAACTTTGTTTATATTTCATTTCAACTAGCTTCTCAAACCATAGCGTATTTGCCGGCAAATAAGTCGCCAAGCGTTTGTTTGGGCTTAATATTGAAGCGATCAATAGCTTCAGTTAGCAAACCTGCTCATGTATTGGTTTTTGACTTGGCAACATTTCTGTCGTATTTTTATCTCTACGTTGGGGGCACTTTTATTTGCCTCACCCTGTACAAACTATCCGTGTCTGTCCGGACGCGGACCGTGGAATCCAACCTTAAAAGAGATAAACCGATGTCCCGATTACTTTTCCTTTTATTTTAAAATTGTATGAACTCTTTGTGATTATGTTAAAAAAAAACAAATTTTTGAACCAGTTCAACTTAAAAATATTAAGCTAATTATAACATATCGTCAGATAATCATAATTAAATGCTTTGTTTTTGACTTTATCTTGTTGTCTCTTTATGCTATTGCACTTCATAACATCATAAAAAAGACATTTAAAAACAAATAGTCTTTTTACAGGGTGTTATCAATAGTTAGATATTTTGTGTAGTTTTTAAAAAAAATTATATTTTTACACCAATAATAGTTTTTTAATTACGAAAATTTAATGTTCTTTAGTTGTAAACTAAATATCCCTCCAATAATTTAAAGTTTATTTTAAACTTACTAGATGGCAGAGCAGTCGAGCTAAAATTTTCATAGGATTTTGAAAGAGTTATTAGTTCTGGTTTAGGCATGTGTTGTTTTGTTCCATAACTGACACCTTTTTGATAGATTGCGTTATGGTCAGGGTCTGTTCTTACATAAGGCCCCAAAAAATTTAGGGGACCCTAAATTTCAGTGTCTATTATGTTAAATGCTGTAAATCCCCAAAATATCAGTAAACTAAGAAAAAATTATGATATTCCACTCTGTTGACCTAACGTGACTGTTTGGAACGATGTTTATAAGGAAGTCTATAAAATTGTAGCAAAGATTTGATACATAGATCATATGGCACTATCATTACTTTAAATCTTACACAACATTTTTCATAAAGGGGCCACAAAAAAAGGTTGTGCCTATAGTCAGAGTTTTCTTAGAACAGGCCCTGGTTATGGTGTAACAATATCACACGTATTTTTTTTTGCAATAGTCACTTCTACTTATTTTTAATAACATTCTATAGAAGTATGCCTAATTTTTCATCAGTCTCTACTAATGGGTATTTAGATCTAAATTGACATAACTTAAAACCAATAATATATCTAAAAAACCATATTAGAATCAAATTTACAAATGTTTCTAACTTCATCATTTTTTCAGCCTTGTATTTTCCAAAGAGATTAAAAAAAATCATCAAAACGATTTCAACTACTAAGTTTTTCTAATTTGTTAATGCTAGGCATACTACTCGTATGCACAAAATTATATTTAATAGAACAAAATAAAAAAAACACAATCAGTTACAAATAGTCCCGCTTGTTGTAACAAGCTCAATTTTAAATTTCTCCAAAAAGAAAGTATAAAATAAGTCAAATCACCAAGTATAATATACGAGAGAAGCTATTAATTGTTTTTACTTCCCAAAAATTTCGAACAAGTGATATCCTTTTCACATTTTTATTTAACTTCGTCTAGCCAAAGCAAACTGTATAGAAATCCCAAATAAACACAACCTTTTCAAATGTTTTGATTCTTATGTATGGGCAATGCTTTGCAATTTTGTTTATGACTGAATAAATAATTTAACAATTCGGTGGATTGGGACTTTTCCAAAGCTTTTATATCCCAAAGGATCAGCTGATTACTTTTCAAAATATAATTAAGAATAAAATTACTCGAATGTATATTTTATTAAAAAAATGAAAATATAGTTACTTATATTATAATGTTTTTTAGAGAGAGTATATAGTTATTTATATAAACTGTAGTTAGTTATATTATAGGAATATTTTATATAAAGTAATAATTAAAAATAATTTTGTTTATAAAGATAAAATATTTAAATCAGCTACATTGAAAACAGCACTCTGGGCGGATTTTGAAGTCAAAATTTTAAAACATATTTTTGTACGTATAAAATTAAATTATCTAGTATATTTTTTTATTACTTAAACTAATTGTTTTTTCAAACATTTTTATCAAGAATACATATACATTATGCATACTATTTGTAATTAAACTCCCAATGTCATTAATTTTTTTAACAAAGAAAAAAAACAATTTCGATATTTTTATAAAAAAAAAAACTGTTTTGGAACAAAATTAACTTATTCAAACATTTTGTGATTGTTTTTTATACCTTAAGGAATAATGTACAAAAACTAAAAACGCACATCAACGGAGAAGTAATTATAATTCCCATTCATAAATATTTTTTTTGTGGTTATTTACCAAATGTGTATGAAGCTTCTTTGATTCTAAACACCGTTCGGAATTATTCTGGAAAAATCGCGATAGCAGTTTGTTTGTCTTCTAATTTTCACAATTTTATACGTGATGGAAATTTTGAGCTAAATAAATTTAAAGAAAAGGTTATGTCCTTACACTCGAAATAAAAGTCATTGAAGCCCAATAATATTAGGGTAAGGTGGGGTAAGTGGGCCATTGGGGCAAGTGGGCCACCCCCCCTGGCATTTCCCGAATTATGGACGTAAAAAAAATCTGTTACAATATTTTTACGCATTTACCCCAATAGATGCAGGAAACATTATGGCATCATTTTCATTTAAGTATGTAACAAGTTACAATCCTTTTTGTGAAATTTTTTAAAATTGCATCTTTTCGTAATTCACGCCATCATACTATTTTTTTTATTTATTTCCAAACGGTTCATGATACAAAACAAAATGTTACATATTTTGAAAGTGTATAAAACATAGTATCTTTTTGTTGTGCCATGTACTTGTGATGTTGATAAGGTTAAAAGAAAATTGGGGTGGCCCAGTTGCCCCGCGTTTGGGGTAAGTGGGCCACCACATTGGCGGGGTAAGTGGGCCATGGGTGGCCCACTTGCCCCAACTCTTTAATATACTTTAAAAAAGAGTCATATTTACTGATTCATAGGGTTAGCCATATTCGCTATTCGTAGTCCTATTCATTGACATAGGCCAGTTAAAAATCTGTAGCCCTAACATTTTTTTACACTACATGCAAAAATGACAAGATGAAAATTAACGTATTTTTTCTTGTAGTAAGCTTGCATGCCAGAAAAAGTTGCTTTGGGGGAACTGTTAAAGATACATCATTACTTTTTTTTCAAACACTCAAAAAATCATGTAGATTATTCCACTTGCCCCACCATATCTCTACCAGTTATGTGTAAAAATATATTAGGGGGGTGGCCCACTTACCCCACCATGGGGGCAAGTGGGCCACTCGGATGACCAAAAAGAAAAACATATTTCTTAAATTTATTTTTTGCCAATTTGTGTTAAGGTTGTCATGGGTACAGTAATAACGTATGAGAGAATGGACCACAAAAATAAATAAGTTATTAGGCCGTTTATTATCCAGTGGTATGAGGGTCTAAAGTCGAATTATGCCAAAAAGGTGGCCCACTTACCCCACCTTACCCTACTCAGAATAACCCTTATTCATATTACCTGACCACACGCTATCTCAGCATGAGTCGATGTGCCAGATCAGTTTTCATTATTAGTTTACCGATGTTTAAAATTATAAAGCGTTGTCCCATAGCGTCTGCTTCCTTAGTATTTTGAAAATTTTTTGGTATGGTAAATATTTGCTTTCCCTGAATTGTTTTCATTTTTTTACAACTAATATTTATCATCAGGGGGAAAAAATCTAAAGAAAATTATTGCTATCTATTTTTCGTTTTTAATGCTTTTGAAATGTGATTCATAATATAAAGTACCCAAAGTTCTTCTTTTAATGATATTAAATTTGATGGATATATATTTGATAGACTGAATAAAAAAGAATATTTCCCTTTAAACCTAGTTAAGAATGACAAAATGTACTTCAAATTGACAATAACACTTTACGAAAATAACGCTTAGCCAAAATTAAAAAAAAATCCAGGGCAGTTATGAATAATTAGAAATAGAAAACATGTACTATACATTCAAATAAATTTTAAAATCTATTTTTATGTTTTTGATTTAAAAAAAAAAAAAGATAAAAAATTCATGTAACTTTCTTAGTCTAAATTCTGCAACAAAACTAAATGCATTTATCTTTTTACTGTTTGCAAAATATAATACCAGCTTTAAATCATTTAAAAGATCATAATAGCTAGGTAATACTTCTCCTCTCCTTAATGTCACCATATTAAAATAATGTTTTTTGCCTCTACAAAAACTCGGAAACCGATTTAGGCAGGTTAAAAATATGTCCTTCATTTGAATTGGTAATATTTGAAGCCTGGTTTGTCATACTTAAAGGACATAATCCTTTTTGAATGTTACATATTTAAATAAAGAGAGAAGTTTTGGCCGTAAATCGACAGTAGATTTTCTCAATTTGAAACTGTTTTATGTTTGTTAAATGCTATTGATTAAAAAACATTTGAAATTAACTTTACTGAGATAATTACCAATTTACGTATTATAAACCGAACACTATATTTTCACTCATATCATTTTCATACGATATTTTGGTATTATTTTACCTGGGGCTAACTTTATTTCCTATTGTTTATTGATAATTATATAAATCTATGTGTGTTATAAAAGCATTTCAAAATAAAAAAAATTAAATTAACTTTTTGCGTGCAGATTATAAACTGAGCTAACTTTTATACAATATTTTCCTTCCTTTAAATATCATAAATCTTGTTTACTTTATAAATTGCCATTCGGACAACTTGATTTGTTATAGTTACGTAAGTGCATTTAAATGTATTTTTTGTTTGGAACATTCTGCTATTTCAACTGGACAGATTAAAATGAAAAATAAGATTTAAGGAAATGGGCTTAATATGCAAATACCAATTGATGCTGACGGTTTAGTCTCTACCCTACACTTTCATTATCGAGTAAACAACATTAATTATAAATATCCATATTATTGTGTCAGTTTTAAACATTAAACTCCAAAATATACCGATCCTTTATCATAGATTTATGATGCAATCACATTTCTGTAACGCTATTATAACATATTTATCCAATTTATCTTCGATCAGCACATTATTTCTAAATAAAAGCTGATAACGACACGTATATAGTTTTACCATGTAAATGTCTATATAGTTGATTTAAAGAGAAAAACTGATATTCCGAATTCCATCAAAAGCTGAAAAATATCCTTAATTTTTTTAAGAACAAGAACACAGGGAAAAAATCTTGGCATTAAATAAACTTGAAGCTGAAAAATGGCTTGTGGTCGACCTATTATATATAGTTTATAGTTGTGGTTTTTCATGATCACGAAATTTGAATAACTAGGAGATATTACTACAAGTTAGACGGTCTTTTATGTAAACCGGAGATGACACTCCAAAAACGCACTTGATCTAAAGGAGTTTTTTTTTAAATGGCATGTTCCGTCCTTTGATATATAGTCTGGCTGTTTTGATGTCACTGGTTGCTGTAGCCTGGTTATTTTTCGACGTGCCAGACAAGTGATGTATGAGGTGGTTTCGTGTTTAAAATAAATACAGTCCTGGCGTTCAAAAGAATAGTTAAGGCTTCGTAAAATGCACTTATATATTTTTTCATGCGTGTTAAAAAAGCGGTAACTCTACAAAGAAGAATATGCCTTTTAAAATTTTAAAAGAGACTACGCCTCAAATTCTAACTTTTTTAAACATAATTCAGGTGTTAGATAATTACTGCACCTTATTATCAGGTATTAGATAAATACTGCACCTTATGGTTATTATTTTTTTTGGGGGTGTGGGGGGGGGCAGCTTACAGAGGATGACTTCTATTTTTTCTCTTCCTTCCCTCATATTCTATTAATCGTGCAGAAAGGTAATAAAATACCTTATGACGTTTTCACAATAAAGGCTGTTTCTGGAAGCGTTTCTATATGCTATGTTTATAAAATATTTGAAATTAATACAAAAGCGAAAACGAGTCACTTAGAAACTGAACATTAAACTCACTTTTCTTGCATTTGATTAATTTAGACCAGTATAGTTATAACTATACTGCAAATCCTAGAGGATTTGTAGTATAAAAAGGACTTTTTATATCTTGACATAGTTAAAACCTACTCGAATCATTTTCAGGAATGTGAATCAGAACTGTTTATATTATTCTAATTACAATATTTTTGGAGAAAAAGTATTTAATTTTTCCATAAATATTTTTTGGTTGCAAAGTACTAATTATTGAGTGTTGAAATATTACTTTTATATGTATACAACTTACTTTACTACTTACTCCTTTTATTTTTTACGTATATCACACTGTACGCGTTTAATATAACAGAAGCATCACTTTTCACGTACAAAGTTTTATTTTATTATATTTTGAACATTTTTGTCGAATACAAAAAAACTTAGCACCAAAAATTGTGGTAATGTATAAATAATTGAATATGTATAAAACAAAATTGGGTTTGGTGGATTCTTTGGGCACATAAATAAATGATTATGGAAGTGATTTTTTCAAATACGTAAACGTAAAAAAAGACTTTAAAACTAAGAAAGATAATTTAATTTCGGAATGAGCAACGGAAAACTACTTGGACGTTACACGTATGATTAAATTGGCTAATATTTTTTAACACATATAATTACAAGATATCACGCTACATTATAAAGTAATACAAAAACGAAAATAAAACTCATTAAAAATAATCGTTTCTTTTAAGACTTTGGCTTATTTTAATAATAGTCCAGCTCGCTCTCGCTCAATTCGATACTTTTCTGGTTCCGAATAAGTGTCATTTTTCTCTTTTAGTACAGACGCCGATCCGAACTGGTCGTATAGTGTGACTGATTGATTGATTGATAGAGGGTGAGATATGTGCTCGCCCTAAGGCTGCTTCATCTCAGTCGTCCGGAAAAGTGTGACATTATTAGAGTTTCTCTGGTCATACTAGTTAAGTGGCAGTGGCTAAATTTTACCTGACCGTACAATATACGCGTTGTGAATATTAGGAGTTGGTTGAATCTATTCGTTATCTGAAGTACCTCCATATTTAGATTACTGTTGTTACTCTACCATGCATTAACCTTATCACTTGACTTTGGTTGAAATTTACGAAGCGATATTGGCTGTTTTAAAGGTCTAAACAGATTATAGAAACTGACAGGACAACAGACTGTTGTAATGATACCTGGAATTATCATCACTTAACCAGTGTTCTAAATTACGAGGCGTTATTGGCTGTGTTAAAGCTCCTAATGGAGGCTAGAAATAGGCAGCCGGAAACGATTACACTACTTTACACATACAATACCTGAAATAAGAATTTTTTTTGCCCTGAATATATTACAAATTGCATGGTTTAAATTAAAATTGAATTATTTCAGTATTTATTGTGCAACTAAAATCCAAAAGTAATTTTACGTGGAACTCTACTACTATATGAAATCCTTCACTTTTTTAAGTTGATAATTTTGTACTGAGAACTTACCATATCAGCATTTTTTTTTAAAGATCGTAAACCCTCAAAATTATTATCGCTACTATACTGTACAGTTTCAGAAAAGAAAGAAAGCAACTATTAATACCGAAAACGTATCAATTTCACTTTTCTGTTTCACAATTTCGAAATATCATTTACTCAGTCAATCCTTCACAATAATGATTTTAAGAGTAAATAACATTGAATGATATAAATCATTTATGGTAAATAAATGTTAACCTAGGAACTATTTCATGATTGAATGATGATAAAATGTATTAGTAAGGTTTTTTTTTCAATAAACTAGTATACACAAGATAAAATTTTAAAGCAAAAGCTATAAAATTACTGGATATCTTTTCATAAACCTTTTTAAATATTTTATGCATTAAGTTCCCGGATACTCCGGAACTTAAACTAAGTGGAATTTTCTGTTCCATTAATAAGACAATTTCTTCGGTTTTCTGTGAGGAAAGATCATCTGATGGGGTTTTAAATATAATGCCTTACAGAAATTTAAGGAGTTTTTTCTAGTTTTTTTTAATGTGCTTTTCTTTTAACCTTATGCTCTCGTGATTTTTCCTGGTTATAAAGTTCTTTTTTAAAAACAAAAATCGCATTTATAATTATTACCAACAATATTACGATTTAATTTCAGATTTAAACGATTAAGTAAACTTTTATAGCGAAATAAGGTTAAACAATCATGTTCATAAAGTCTTTCAGTTCAATTTTTATAGATACACTTTGTTCAAGTGAGTGAATTTAAGTTATTAACAAAAAAAGTTTTCTATACCGAATTTAAGTTGAACAATCTCAAGCTTTGGATCTTTAAATCACTGTAAAAAAACTATGTAACGTTGCACCAAACACTTGGTGCAAGCTCTTAAATCCATATGTGTGACGAACTTTCCAAAAAAGATTTGCGACCTGGTGTACTTTTCACAGAGTCCAAGCGCTTGCGCAATCATAATGTAGTTAAACTAAAAGTACGATGGAATAATTGCAGATAATTTCAAGAAGCAAATGGGTAGTCAGTAAAATGACTTTCTTGTAATCAAGGAATTGTAAGGTCTAGCCACTTCTTAGACTAACTTTGAGTACAAAACTATAAAAACTAACCTCAAAATATCGCTATAAAATTTCACTTGTGTGTGGAATAATATTTTACTATTGCAGCACTTGTTGCCAACGCATTTACGCAACTTGTATGTGACTTTTTTTTCACGTATAATAATCTTTAAAATCAGTAATCCAAAAATCTCATACAAGTTTTAATGTGAAATTTTTTTTTGAATAAGACTCTTTAAAAAATATGTTTTATACTTTTAAACATTTGTTGTATTCCTGGTAAAACTATTGTTGCGCAAAGGCTTCTTTGTGATTGGATTACAAAGATGAAATAGGAATTTCATCAAAGTTTCCTTTTCAAGAAACTAGTAAATCTTCGTCCATTCCACAAATGTGCTTCTTGGCTTCGTAGAAATCCTAAATTACTCGTTCGATTACTTTTCTAGATAAATATTTTCGGTATGTGTATTTGCTTTCTCAAAGGAAAATTCGAGTTTATTTACTTTTGCCTTAACGGCTCTTTGCTTCTCTGAAAGATATTGTCTTCCATTGTCATTGAGAGACGCTTTTTAAGGCTAGTGAGCTCCGATCCTATTACGGAAACTCAAATAGAACAAAAAGTGAGATGGCAAACTTTCACAGCAAATAACGTGGAACATTCGTAATGCAGATGCTATGTAGAAATTCTTTATTTTGCTCTTCGTTTGATTGGATATTAGGAAAAAACTCAATCGAAAAGTTTTAGTAAAATGTAGTTAACGAACAATTAAATAAAGCTCAAGATAGTGCTGTAAGCAATGTTAGTGAAACGATTAAGTTTTTTTTTTGTATGAAAAACACTAAGTTTATGGGATTTTCCTGTTGTCCAATTTTTTAAAAAAAATCTATGCATGATTTTTTTTAATTGACTTAAATTTTTTAAAAAAATATTTTGTGGCATAACTCTTACAATTCAATAATCTTATTATCATTGATAATATTTTTTGTTCATGAAGAAAAAGTGCGTATTTTCGTATATTTATATACTATGGCATTAACCAAGAAAACAGTTAACTTATATGTACAGATTTCACAGAAAATAAAATTAAAAATGAAAATATAATAACAAATACAAAGTTTGTTTATGTAATAAAAAAAATATATTGATACATGTTGCGAGATGATAATTTGCTAGGAAAAATATAACTATATTAAACGCAAAATTCAGTCACCTAAGATACTTAATACTTATATACAATATGTTTTATTCAATTTAAAATATATATTTAATATTTATTCTTATATTCTTTCAAAACTATGAAAAATTTGGTCTTGTTCTGAAATATGAATAGTTTGTTTATATTGCAGTCTTGTTTTCCTCGTAAAAGATTTCATAATTTTTTTGTCAAACCGAATTTTCTTTAAAGTATAGGGCAAAAGCGCACCCTGGTTATAGATAAAACAAACATACGCTTAATTTTCTTAAAAATTTAAAACTGTATTTAAATTTCTAATACAAACAAATTCGTTCAAAACGGTAGACGCTTATTAAACATTGTTTGACATGCGAATTGTTAAAGTAATTATTTCTTTGCATTGTTTTATTACGAAAAATGCTATATTCACTTCTAGCATTTTCTTCACAATTACCATTAGACAATTTCTTTTTGAATTTTAAAATATTATTTTGAAATCTGAAAATTAAATCATTTGTTTATTATTTTATTTTTCTACATTTATAGGATAAAGATAAGCTCAAAATTAAACATTCGAAATTAAAATATGCATATGCAATGAATAAGTTTTTGCTGCATTTTAACATATTGTATTTAATGGAAATAAATAAAAATATCTTTAATCAAATAGATATTTGTATTTGAACAATCTTATGTAGAGGAAAACCTTATAAGATAATGTAAATGATAATTACGGGGAAAAAGTATAACATGCATTTTTTAATACATTCAATTTATAATACAATTGATGTGAGAACACACATTTCAAAACTATATTTTTGTTAACGAATTTCATCAACAGTAAATTAATGTCACACAAAAAGTTTGCTGTTTGTGCAACGAAAACACACACTGTCATGTTTATGAAGAATTCGTTACAGGAGGTTTCAGAAAATAAATGGTAAATTAATATTTTTTTTGTTTCTAATTTTGTATTTTTTCTTACATTTTAGTTTCTTTCAGATTAATCTCAACATATATCTTTTAGGAATCACACTTGAATTGAAAGATTATCGATATTTAATAATGTTTAAAACAACCACGAGGTCGGAACAAATGCGAATGATTTTATACGTGTTTAATATTAAAATAAACTAATAATTATAAAAATGCATAAAGTCATTAGAAGACAGAATTATTATAATTTAACAATGAATTACAAGAATTTAATATAAGGATTCGAATGCAGTATTAAAATGACTTATATTTTGAATCACTTTTTACCTATAAAAAAAAGGTTGGGTGTACTATGACGTATATGCATCTATGACACATCAAAATAAACTTTTGTGGCTTTCAGAAGAAAACAAATGGCCCTATTTTCATCCCTTTTATTTCAAACATTATCTGATACGATCCTCGATTAACTTTTCTGTTTTTCTTTGCATTCCAACTTTTACGCATTGTGCTTTATGATTTTTTTATGTATTGACTTTTCACTTTTTCTTTATGACGCGTCCAACCAAACAACAAGCTAAAAGTGTATTCCGATGCATTTTCTAACGCAGCAACTTGTCAAACTGAATTTGAAACAAGACAACGAAAATTCCCCACCAAACGTCAAACGAAAATGTAAATGCAAGTTTCCCCCCACGAACCAACTTTGATCTCTCGATTTCATGCTCTTTGTTTATTTTTCGGCATGAAAATGCCATTTTGAAAAGCATAGTAATGAGTGCGTATTTCAAAATGTGTCTACGACTTGGATATATTGAATAAATATTTTTGAAATGCGCCGCAAAAAATGGAATAAATCTCATTGTGTCACGACTTAGCTCACTATATTGATGTAAAGTTAAAAGCGAAGGAAGTTTCTTTGAAGTTCATGATTAAACTTCTACCTATACTAAATATAAAATGGCATGGTTTAATTTGAGACCTTCCCATTCATATTTAATAAATTTTAAAAGAACAACAAGTAGTTTATGTTTTTTTAAAGGTTATCTTATTAGTTATTCATTCACTTTATAAACACCTGCTGAAAATGACAACAAAAAATATTTCAAAAATTTATAAATATAACAAAAAATATGCTATTAATATTCTTAAATAGTAGGATGTTTTTAATAAATATACCAAGTTTTCGAGCAGAATAATTTAATTTGATCCATAAATAATTCATTTATGAAAAAAATTGAATTTTTAAGTAGTGTAAAAAGGTGTTTGTGGTATTTGTTATTCCCACAAGAGAATCTGAAGGTTAGTGTGTATATTTATTTCATGAAGTTTATTTTGCAAAATTTGTATTCATTTGCACTAGTAGTTTATTTTCAATTTTTTAAGTTTTAAATATCTACACATTAATGAATATTTTTTTAATCTTTATTTTACCATAATAACTCTTACATTAAAAACCCCAATATACATTATTTTGATATACTTATGACTTAAGATTCAATATAAAATTAAAAAAAAATATTTTGTTTAATCGTTTAAGTTTTTTAAAAGAAAGTTATTGAAATGAACCGACATGCGTTATCATAAGCAAGTTCTAACATACGCTTCTTATAAACAGAAAGTAAAAGAGACGATTTAATCGTTTCACGATAAAATAACGCCATAAAATAAAATTGCACCCCTTCAATGGCTAAACTATTGATTTCAAAAGAATAAAGCTTCTGTATAACGTATGAATGATGGTCCAAGTGACCTAATTTGCGGTCAGCATTTTGATCTCGAAACTAACCTGGAAATTTCTATAGAAAATCTTTTCTCAAACAGAACGCGTTCAAGCAATCTTTCAAGCATTACATAAAATCGATGCTCCTTTTGAAAATGATTTGTGGGATAATTACAGAGTGTGCGTTACTCTTAGATCAAACTTCAGAAGCTAAGAATAAGATTGATATATTTGACCAAAGGAAGTTTTATTTAAGCAACACTGCAGAGTTTAGATCATCCTTCGGATCTCATACCTTTATTCGAACATATATTCACACCTAGAAATTATCAGTTTAAAAAATAGTAAAAGTTAATATGTGTTTTTAATCGTTAATATGTGTTTCAGCACTTAATCTAGAATTTATAGCATATTGTAAGTTATTTAACGCATTCAAAAGTACCGTGTCACTTGGTTACGATTACCTTGTGACGGACTCTTATTACGACAGAGGTATCTTAGTTACCCAGATAACATAGCAAACTACGTGGTGTTCAGTGTAGGGGAGGCTGGGGTACAATGGACCTCTTTTGTGAATTTTTAGTGCTAACTCTCATACTAATAGTTTTTTTTAAACTTGAAAATGTGCGTGCATATTACCTAAACATTAGGTTTCTGTTACCTTTAGAAAAAAAAAAAACAATTTTTTACACTTACTTTTTTAATATAAATGTTTTAACAGCAATAGGTAAAGTGGACCATTTTCCTCCAAACATAAAATGTCATGGCATGGAGTCCAATGGACCTAAAGGAAGTTTAAAAAAATTAGCGAATTAAACATTTTAAGGATGCAAAATATAAAATAAAATACACTTGTTTATTACTCAGACACACATAACATTACATTAACGGATATTGAAGTTGTAAATGAGATACATCAAAAGATTATTAAGCTTAAAGCTGTTGTTTATCATTACTCTGTAGGGTTTTCTAACATCTTCACGCTTACAATTGATTCATCAACAATGTCAGGAAAAATGAGCATATTTTGATTAGGTTTTTGTCGCATGAATCTCACAAGAATGCAATATACTATCATCTATTTCTGTCATTAATTCAACAAAATGAAATGTCTTTGTCAAAATTACCAAAACATACTTGCCAACTATTAATTCGTATCAAAAATTTGCACATTTAAAAATATTTTTTTTAAACTTTATCTGTATCATAAAACAACAATTTAAAAATCACTGAACTTTTAAATAATAATTTTTTCGCTTTTTTTCTGAAACTCGGTTTCATTAATTCTTTGTACTAGAAACTAATTTTTTTTTTCCAATTTCTTTTTAGCTCTAACTGAAACAGCATTTTTCTGTTCAATATTTTTTTTCTCTTCCTGATTTTATTCTTCAATTCTATTTTTCACAGGTGCATCATTGAATTGTTGAAATCAGGAATTTTTTTCTTTAAACATAATTTTTTAAAAATGTTTTTTAATGAACTATTTAATTATAAATGCCAATTAAAATATTCAATTAAATCAAAATAATTGAATATTTTAATTTAAAAGCTTAATAAAAAGAAAGTTTAAAAAAAACTTATTTACTTGTTGAAAAAGAATAATTTTTAATGTAAGCCTGAGCATTCACACTTCGAATAAAATACATAAAACATTTACTCATCATTAAAAGAAAATAATTTATAATTTATTACACATACTGTCAATTTACAAAAGAATATGAATACAGAACATGGTAAAATACCATTGACCAGATTGTGGTCATTTTACCCCATGTGGAAGTCAGACAAAAAACACTAAAACAACAAACTAACCCGAAATTAAATTATTTTACTTATATTTATAACAATATTATCTTACTTTTTAATGTGCAATATAAAATCTTCCATCACAATTCTATAAAAAAAGATACTTTGGGTAAATATTTACTTTTCTGTAAAAGAACTTTCTAGAATAAAAATGACTAAATTGTCAGCTAAACACACAATTCAGCTTATGTTTTAAAGTGCTCCGATATTAAAAAATTTAGAATAAAACAAAAAAAAATGTCGTTTTGTGACTCTAAAATTAAATAACTATTAGTTGAAACAAACTTTTTTTTTTATAACATAAATATAATTGAAAATTAAATAAATTAAATTTAAAAATAAATATAAATATATTTTATATATAAAATTATATATAGATTTTAATATCATTTATAAAATTATATATAAATATAAATATAAAATATTAGGGTGGTCCTTTAACAAAAAATAAATTTTCGATTCAAAAATTACCCCCTCAATTTGTTCATTCATATGAAAAAATAATTCCTGCAAAATTTTAGCCAAATTAATTAATAATAACACGTGCCCCACGGGGCTTAAAGTTTTAAAAAAAAGCAAAATTTTGGGGTGTTTTTTTAAAAATTCCGTTATAAATCAATATCTATGCCAACTACGAAAAACTACTCAATACAAATGTTATAGAACATAAAATTTCCTGCAACTTTGTAATTTACAATTTTGATCTATGAGCAACAGGTTTCGAGTTATAGGGAAAAGAACGAGCGATATTTTACGAAATTTCAAATCATGGCCACACTACACAAATGCTATCCATCACAAAGGTGCTACCTAAAACTGATTATTTAGTTAACTTTTAATCTTTCCTGCTAAAAATCTCTAAAATACAGATTTAAAGTATTTATATAAAAAACCATTTAAAATACACCACAATCTAAAGACTGTCAGGGCCGTCGCGTGGGTAGAGGGGGGGGCGGCGTGGTGCGCATGGAAGGTTGCGTTTTTAATGAAAAAGCGATACACCTTGGATCATACAGGACCCACTGTTCCGCAACCTTCTCTCCTGTATTTTTAATGAGTACTCAAGAGTCTTGTTTTAGTTAAAAAGCTAATAAAAAACACATGTTCTTTTTCTTTCATATGTAATCGGCAGAAAAGATGGTTAAAGCCTTTGTAACTCTTTCAAGAGACTTTGTTGCATTTTTTTTAAGAACCTAATGCGTTATTTTTGTAAATTGTGATAGGGAAATAAACAACTTTGTATAGTTTCCCAGGTCAGGAGGTGCCCAGGTCATTTGTTTAAAATGGGTGCAAATGAAGTTCGTTTCTACTAAACTAATCCTTGATAACAGATATTTGTAATTGCTTCAATGAAAAAACAAGTTGCGGGTGCCAAATTTGTGATATCATCGTGAAATGGCTACTCATATTCTTTTTAAAGATAGGTGAAGGGAAGTAGTAAACTGAATTACAATCAAGTGGTTCCATTTAATGAAGAATCTCAAAGTTAGAGAAAAGAAAACATGTATTCTTGCCTGTCGAAAGAAACCACTACGCAAGAACTATAATAATAACAATTTCCATTACAGAAATGTCATATTATAATTTGAAAAATTTCAAGGATGGAGCTACTAGATCCATAATTGTGAATTAAAGAAAAATTATTAAAAGAAGGGAAATACAAAGACTTTCAAATTCGATAAATTTGCAGCTAAAGAGGTGTGATGTTAATTGAAGAATTCAACTATCAAAATTTAACAAAGAATGAATCCAAAAACAATCTTATGTTTACTACTGCGCAAGAACTGCACCAAAAATACACATCCTGCGATTAAAAAAACAACAGCAACTGAAGCCATACATACTGTAATACAATAAATATAGTAAACGTTGTAATTTATTTTTATTATATTTAAAATTAAGATTTTAGAATCCAACTGCCCCCTTTCAAACCCCACCCGTCCCCTCACTGCACCATATTGTGGCCCACAAACACGCTTGATTAGGAACATGTCTGTGATCTTTAAATTTCTATCCTAAATGGTCGTTTGCATAATTAGCTACACAAATTGTTCGGTACGGTAATCTTTTATATTTTAATTTGCAAAAAGTGCCTAATCCAAGAGACGACCCCATCACCCACATGACCACCCCTGAAGCAATAAGAAATATCTGTTTTCGATTCATAATTTGGTAAAACCAACTTCAGATGCACCCTTTGAACAAATGACTAAAATAAGTTGCTTTTTCCATCAATTTCAAAATAACGCATTAGGTTCTTTAAAAAAATGCAACAAAGTCAAAAGGTAGGTCAAAAATAAGAGTTCCATAAGAAAAAAAATTTTTTGATTTTTATATTTTTGAAATAATGCCAAAATTTCGTAACTGTGGAAAACAATAAAATAAAATAAAATATATTCCTAAAAACACTTCGAGTATATTTTAAGGTATTGACCTATAAAAAAAAGTAAGAACAATATGTGGAACTGTTAATTCATAACGGGACATAAACATTTGAAAAAAAATTTGAAAGTGATGATTCCAAACGGCATCACTGGGACTGAAAGGGGAATATAAATAAAACTCAAAAACTACGATTGCAAAACAGTTTTTTTTTTACCAAATTGTACCAAAAATATTCTACTTCTAAGCTGTCAATTTCCAAGACCATTAATTAATTGACTTGGCCCAAAAGATTAATATAATTAGAATTCTAACAAGTTGACTTAATCATGAATAAAATCTCAGTATAAAAGAGCTTTTAGAATAAATTCCCTCGATAGAAAGTATAGTTTATAAAGAACCACAATTACTAAAAGTATGCAGAACTATATAAATTTTACTTGTGAAGGTGTGACAAATCCTTTTTTACCTCTCTTTACAATTAGGAATTGCACAAGCATTTGGCATATTGCACAAAACGTTACTGAATTAAGAGTATACATTCACGATTGTTTACATGCTCAGAGATTAAAAGAATGTAATTAAATATTTATTTTAAAAGCCAGAAGAAAAAAAAAAGAAATGCGCAAAAAAATATCGTCTGCAAAAACATTAAAAAAACACCAAGCGACTGTGATTGTTAAACCCACGTGACTTGGAAATAGATGCAAGTCACTACTTCGGCTGGCCAGCTGATATTCAGGTCTGGCGACAATTTGGAATAGTTCGTAACGCAACGGTAGCGTTAAGTTACCATATTAGCAACCTTTCGCCTTTTGACGATTTGTGATGTTTAGGACATAATGCTAATTTGCAAAGGGTTTTTGAGAAAAAAGAGTTTCGTCGGTTTTTTTTCCCTAAAAAACCGGTTTCCGGTTCAGACCGGCCTATAAAAAAAACTTTTTTTCTGTCAAAACCGGGGCCAAAATACCGGTTTAAAAAAAAACGGTTTCAGTTTTCCATCCCTAAGCTGCTTTACTATTGAAGCGCAGTCCACTCTATTTAATGTCTTTGGGTCTATCAATTCAAATTTATTGAAGCAAGGTTGTCAGGTTTTTCGAGCTACTGCTCATAACAAACCGGCACTGAGTAGCCCAAGATAATTTTAGCAGTTTTTTTCAGCTACCGCGCATAACAAGAATAACAAATGGAGCGTTCATAATAAAGCAGCTTAGGGATGGAAAACCAAAACCGGTTTTCAAAATACCGGTGGTCCCGGTTTTGACTGAAAACCGGTTTTTTGTATGAGGCCCTTCGGAACCGAAAACCGGTTTTTTAGGGAAAAACCGATGGAAAATGGAAAACCGGTTTTTTCTAAAAAACCGTCATCCCTTGCAGATTAGCATTATGTCCTAAACATCATAAATCGCCAAGAGGGGAAAGGTTGCTACATATGGCAACTTAACGCTACTGTTTCGTTACGAACTATTCCAAATTGTCGCAAGACCTGAATATCAGCTAGCAAACCGAAGTGGAGACTACCATCAAGTCCAAGTCACGTGGGTTTCTACCAATCACGGCAGCTTGAATTTTTTTTAATTGTTTTTGCAGGACGATTTTTTGAGCATTGTTGGTATTTTTCTCTTTTGGCTTTTATAATAAATATTTAATTACATTCTTTTAATCTCTGAGCATGTTAACAATCGTGAATGCTGTACTCTTAATTCAGTAACGTTTTGTGCAAGATGCCAAATGCTGTGAATTCCTAATTGTAAAAGGGGTATAAAAAAGGATTAGTCACACTTTCACGGGTAAAATTTATTTAGTTCTGCATACTTTTAGTAATTGTGTGTTCTTCTTAAACTATAATTTCTATCGAGGGAATTTATTCTAAAAGCTCTTTTATACTGAAGAATCATATTCATGATTAAATCAACGTTGTTAGAACTCTAATTATAAAAAATTTTGGGCCAAGTCAATTAAATTAATGGTCTGAACATTGACAGCTTAGAAGCAGAATAATTTTTTTACAATTTGGTCAAAACGAAACCTGTTTTTGCAATCGTAGTTTTTTGAGTTATTTATATTTAAAAAGTAGAGCATTTGTTGAATTTGGAATATATTGATGTGTTTTAGAAAGTTGATTTATTCCAGGTGAAATAAACGAAGAAGCAATATTTCAAAAAATATATAATATTTAATTTTTTTTTTTAAATCGGACCGTTAGAACGAAAGTTATAGAGACGGCAGAAAATATTCACCATGTCAATAACCAACTTATATTACAGCAACACTCTACATAAACCTACTAATGTTCTTTTAAATTAATTTTTAATAAAGAGTCCACGTAATTCAATTGTTCAAGTAATCTTAAACATACGTACAAAAGCAAAGGAATAATCTGATATCTATTACAAAGATCTTTTTAAAAAAAAATAGCGATTCATCCTTGTTCTTTCCAAGCCTTCTTTATCAAAAATTAGATTGTCGGCCTCTGTGTTCCAGGTCGTTGTGGAAAATCGCCAATGGTAAACTCGCCAAGATGCGAGCCAAAACCAGTCATGTGACTGTGTAATAGATGTTTAACTTTATTTTAATAGAGATTTTTAAATTGAACATAAATATATAAATTAAAGTATGATAAAATTATTGCTGTTTTTTTAAAATACATATAGAGTATTTGTTTTAATGTTTTTAGATGTGAAATTAAATATAAATGAAAAATAATATTTTCCTATGTAATTATCAGAGTCATCGCTAAAAGCTTTTAAAAAAAAAATTGAATAAGATAAAAAAAAAGCAACTTACTTTTATTCTGATTTATTTGAAGATGTTATTTAAGAAAGCAATCATTTTATAATTTTTTATATATTTATAAAAATTAAATATTTTAAAATATATTATATTAATTATATTATAAATAAAAAAATTTATAAATTCAATATTAATTTATAATTTATATATATAATATATATATAAAATTGTAATTGTCGTACGCTTGAAAGCCACGTGACTTACGCGGCTTCAGCCAATCAGAAACGTCAGAAACGCTGAAAGTAAGTGTGGCCGGTGTGCTTGTTTTGTGCCAGGGCTGCTTCAGGTTGCGTTCCGTGGCTTTGGTAGAGAAAGTTTCTAGCGCTAGAGCTACGTGATGCCCTGGAGCAGTCCCACGGAAACTAGCTTATTTTTCAACTATTGGCATCGGACTTGAGATTCCGGCCACTGATCGTAAAAACCATAGAGTTAGGAAAGAGAATAGAGTGGTCTATGTATGTGTTCAGTAACGCAGAAGGGAAGCAGGCTAGAGCGGTGCATCTTGGGATACTCAGGGCAGTTTCCATAGTTTCGGCTACATTGTTATGCGCGGTAGCTGAAAAAACTAAAGCGGTGCATCTTGGCTACCTCAGTGCCGGTTTGTTATGAGCAGTAGCTCGAAAAACCTGACAACCTTGCTTCAATAAATTTGAATTGATAGACCCAAAGACATTAAATAGAATGGACTACGCTTCAATAGTAAAGCAGCTTAGGGATGGAAAACTTTTTTTTTTTTTTTTTTTTTTTTTTTTTTTTATTTTTTTTTTTTTTTTTCTTTCTTTTTCTTTTTTTTCTTTTTTCTTTTTTTTTTTTTTTTATTTTTTTTTTTTTTTTTTTTTTTTTTTTTTTTTATTTTTTTTCTTTTTTTTTGTTTGTTTTTCTTTTTCTCTCCTTTTTCTCCCCTTTTCTTTTTTTTTTTTTTTTTTTTTTTTTTTCTCAAAAACTGCCACCCTTTGCAAATTAGCATTATGTCCTAAACATCACAAATCGCCAAAAGGCGAAAGGTTGCTACATATGGCAACTTAACGCTACCGTTGCGTTACGAACTATTCCAAATTGTCGCCAGACCTGAATATCAGCTGGCCAGACGAAGTAGTGACTTGCATCTATTTCCAAGTCACGTGGGTTTCTACCATCGCAGTTGCTTGGTGTTTTTTTAATGTTTTTGCAGACGATTTTTTTTTTTGCGCATATTTCTTATTTTTTTTCTGGCTTTTATAATAAATATTTAATTGCATTCTTTTAATCTCTGAGCATGTAAACAATCGTGAATGTTATACTCTTAATTCATCAACGTTTTGTGCAATATGCCAAATGCTTGTGCAATTCCTAATTGTAAAGAGAGGTAAAAAAAACGGAGATTTGTTCACGCCTTCACAAGTAACTTACTTAGTTCTGCATACATATAGTAATTGTGTTTCTATCTAAACTATACTTTCTATCGAGGAATTTATTCTAACAGCTCTTTTATCTGAAGCATATATTATGTTAAGTAGTTTGTCAGATACTAATATTATAATCAATATTTTGGACAAGTCCATTACTTCGTGGATTGGGTCGCGCGACACATAACGCAGCCCCTAGAAGTATGTGTGTGTACTTGTGTGTGTGGAGTGTGCGCCAAGTGCAACTTTTTTTGCCATCGTGTTTTTGAGTTTATTTATATTTAACCTTTCGTTCTAGTGATGCCATAGGAATCATCCCTTTCATCTTTTTTTTCCAAATGTTTATGACCCGTTATGACATCCAAACACCATCATTCGATTCTTCACACTTTGTTTCTAATTAGACAATATTTTACATCAAATCTCAATAGAAGTTCAGAACTACTATTTTTTTCATACATAGCAAAATAAGCTAACAAAAGCGTTTCATGATTTTTGAATAGTTCACTTCAGTTCACATATTTACAACACATTTTAAACTATTTCGGTAAAAATAATTACTACATTTTTTTTTTTAATAATATGTCAGATACTTTAAATTATATAACTCGAGTGATTTTTAGGTAATATAAATTTTTTTTTTTTGTCGTTTTGCCCAGTTACACAAAGTTGCCATAATTTCAAAACCATATAAAAAATTACAGTAATTTTTTTTGACATAAGGAAATCTTATTTTTGTCCTAAACTAGACGTCGCTTTTTGTGACTATCAGATGTTTTCCTGTAGGTAGTAAATTTTTTCGGGACTGAAATTGTTAAAAAGTCGAACATTTGATGAATTTGAATATGACTATATCGATGCGTTTTAGAACGCTGGGTATATTCCAGGTGAAGCAAAGGAAAAAGCATATTTCAAAAAGACCTTACTTGGATATTATTTATATATAGGATCATCTAGAACGAAAGTTTATTACGGCTGGAAAATATTCACCAGTCAATTCATTCATCATTGATGACCATTGCCATCATCAACATCATGTCATTCATTATATTTACAGCAAACACTCTACAAAAAACCTACTTAAAATGTTCTTTTAAATTAGTTTTTATGCAGAGACCAGTAATTAATGTTCAAGTAATTTTCATGACGTACAAAAGCAAGGAATAATCTGATTACGGTATCCAGATTATCCTTTGTTTTTGTACGTCTTAATACATATCAGTGATATCTATTAAGAATGATCTTAAAAAAACGAACGATTTCATCTTTGCTCCTTCGAAGCTTCGTTATTCATACCATTAGAGTGTCGGCCCTCATGTGTTCAGGCGTTGTGGAAAAAATTCGTCCAACTCTAAACTCGCCATACATGCGGGCAAACGCGACACAGTATGTGAATGTGTAGATCGTGATGCTGGGACTTTAGGTTTGCAATGTGAGTCCTTTCTATTTAACAGACTCTGGATCGCCCTTGTTTCTTTACCAATTTTTTTAGTTTTATATTTTGTTATTAAATATTCTTTAATTTTTCTTATTTCATGTTATCCTACCCTTCCTTCCATTTCGTCTTATTTTACTTATTATAAATATAATTAAACGCACTCATTACATTAATCATCCTTATCGAATATGTGTGATAGGATCCGCCCCGCCCCCCGCCAGAGAGACATGCCACTAGACCCACAATAGCGCCTCTCGCTTGAGAGCAAGTACTTTTGCAGTATGAAAGTGAAAAATATGAATTTAGTAAACAGTGACAGAATACCAGTTCAGTTTTAAATGTTTTTTTGTGAAGGATGAAACGCACTGAGCAAAGGTGGTACTAAATAAGCTTTAAGAGCCTTGACGTCATCGCATCGACAATCAAATCGTTTTTCACTGGTGTTGAATAAATTTATGTTTTAATGAACAGGAAGATGTTTTATGCACTGCCGATTGTATAGATATGAGCATTCCTTCATTGAACAGTACCCATAATGAGTCTTGAATGTTTGTTGCGGAGAGCCAAACAAGAAAAATTATCATAGAAATCTGGGGGTGGGCGAGCGGAAAAAGCGAGCTAGAGCGAAGTTAGTTCCCTACCGGGCCGCGAAGCGGTCAATGGAATTGCGCGCAATTCCGTGGGGATGGCGAAGCTCGATGGTAGCAGGGCGGCGGGGCCCCCTAGTTTATGAAATATAAAATTCTTTTTAAATCTTTTTAAAAAAGAATATGCCAATATAAATTGTATGTGGTTTGTTTAAAAAAAAAAAAATTTTTTATAAATACATTTTTATATAAAAGCATTATTACATGGCAAAAAATCTAATTTTCGATTTTGAACGGCCACATTTGTTTTATTCATATGAAAAAAATAATTCCCGCAAAATTTTAGCCAAATCAATTAGTAATAACACGTGCCCCACGGGGCTTAAAGTTTTGAAAAACGCAAAATTTTAGGGTGTTTTTTTAATAATTCCATTATAAGTCAATATCTATGCCAAATAAGAAAACATACTCAATACAAATGTTATAGATTATAAAATTTCCTACAACTTTGTAATTTACACTTTTGATCTATGAGTAACAGGTTATGAGTTATGGGGAAAAGAATGAGCGATATTTTACTAGATTGTAAATCCCCCCCCCCCATGGCCACACTACGCAAAACGATATCCTTCAAAATGGTGCGACATAAGCAATTATTTAGATAACTTTTAACCGTTCTGTCTAAAAATCAACTAAAAAAGGGACATATTCAAGTATTTAAATAAAACACATTTAAAATATGCCGTAATTTTAAGACTTTGGGCTGTCTGGGCCGTCGCGTGGGTGGGGCAGAGGTGCAACATTAAAGTGATTATTTAGATTAACTTTTAACTGGTTATGTCTGACATTTAATTAAAAAGGGGCAGATTCAAGTATTCAAAAAAACTTAAAATGTACCACGATTTAAAACTGTTGGCTGTCAGGGCCGTCACGTGGGTGAGAGGGGGGGGGCACTTTCGCTAAGGAGTAAGTTTTTTTAATGGCAAAAGCGATACGCCATGAGTCATACATTTATCCACATATGTTTTTCAACCCTGTATAATGGTTACTGCCTCTAGTTGAAGTAATCAAAATTTTCTTACATATGGTAATGGTAGAAAAGCTGTGAAACCAATGTAATTGCTAAAAAGACTTTGTTGCGTTGTAAAAAAGCTAATGCTTTTTTTAAATTGATAGAACAAGCAATTTCTAACGAATTTCGGACCTTTGTTAAATTGTTCATATAAAGTTCGTGTATACGTACTGATACGTTCGTACCGAGTTATGCTCGAAAATAAATATTTATTTTTGCTACAATTAAAAACCAAGTAACTGGTGCCAAATTGTTATTTCTTGGAGATTTGTTACTCATATTATTTTTAAATATGGTTAATTAAACCTGAATTCACACGAGTGTTTTCGTTGCAATGGATGAAAATCTAATTTTAGAGGAAAACATGTATTCCTACCTGCAAAATATAACACTACAAATGAATGGTTATAAAACAGATTCGAATGACAGAGATACCACATTAAGGAAGATTTCAAGGAATTACATCCTTTAAAATGTTCAATTCTGAAAATTGTCTGAAAGGAAGTTTTAAGATCCTTAAACTTCGTAAATTTTGCAGCATAAAGAGGTGTGAAGTTAATTGAAGAATTCAACTATCAGTTTACAAAGGATGAATCCAAAAACCATTTATTTTACAGACCATGCAAGACTGTCTTAAAAATTACACATCACACTATTAAAAATCTGTACTAAAGCAATACAATAATGACAATATAGTAAGTTAAAAGTGCATGGAAATCGGGCATGAAAACCCCAGTTTTTATGTTCAGTACCGGAACAATTTAAATGATTACATTCTAAATTAGTTTCTTACTTGTAGAGAAAATTAAAAAACTAGAAAACGTCAATAATACAGTATTTTCAATAAGTTTCGAAAAGAAAGGGGGGAATATTTTATACAGGAATATTAAAAGTATAGGGAAATTTATAATATTTATTCTCTAAAAAATTCTTTTTCTTTCAATTTATCTGGTTTTTCATAACTGATTTATTACATTTACTTATACTAAATTCCTTTTAAAAAATTCACTATTTTAGATTTCTTTATTATTAATAAAATATTAAGATTAACCAATTAAAATATTAAGATAAACCAATGACCCCTTCTCCCATATTGTACATTCAAAACAGCACTGGTTAGCAACATAATTACATTTCTAAGAATGTCATTTGCTTACTAGCTGCACAAATAGTTCAGTAAATAACCTATATTAATTTTAAAGTGCTGCCCCACCCACGCGACGGCCCTGACAGCCAAAGGTCTTGAAATGGCGGTATATTTTAAACATGTTTTTTTTAATTAAATATGAATCATCAGTAACTTTTTAGTTAATTTTTAGACAGAACAGTTAAAAGTTATCTAAATAATTACTTGTGTCGCACCATTGTGAAGGATATCGCTTGCGTAGTGAGGCCATGGGGGGATTTACAATCGCTTGTTCTTTTCCCCATAACTCATAACCTGTTACTCATAGATCAAAAGTGTAAATTACAAAGTTGTAAGAAATTTTATAATCTACAACATTTGTATTGAGTATGTTTTCTTATTTGGCATAGATATTGATTTATAATGGAATTATTAAAAAAACACCCTAAAATTTTGCGTTTTTCAAAACTTTAAGCCCCGTGGGGCACGTGTTATTACTAATTGATTTGGCTAAAATTTTGCAGGAATTATTTTTTCATATGAATAAACAATTTGAGGGGGTGGCCCGTTCAAAAATCGAAAATTTATTTTAAGGACCACCCTAATATATATATAAAAATTATAAAATTTTTAAAAAATATATTTTTTTAAATATAAATCAAAAAATATAAATAAAATTATTAATAACAAAAATTTATAAATTTTTTAAAATTTAAAAAATTAAAATATTATTGAAATTATTTTATAAAAAATAAATTTTTAATTTAAAATTTTTAATTTTTTAAATTGATAGTAAATTGTAAAAATTTTGTTAATTCATTTAAAAATTTTTTTAATTTTTTTGGAGTTCATTTTTTTAAAGCATAAAAAAAAAATATTGTAAATCTAAAGTATTTGATTATTGTCCTTTTCAGTCATCTTTTATTCTTTTGTTTAAAAAATGATACTTAGGACAAATAAAAAAAAATGCCAAATAATTACTTTTTAAGTTATCTGTTATCTATTAAAACAGTCATTTTGTTTTAAATAAAATTTAATGAAAATAAAAAAACCTTTTTTTTTCAAAAAAAAATAATAAAATTTTTGTTTTTTAAATGGTTCAGATTAACATAGAGAGTGTTTGTACCTTGGACTATTTTTACATTTTAATTTTTTTCTTCGATAATTATGTCAAAATAAAAATTTCAAAGCAGCATTTCAACACACCAATAATCCTCTATAAATTATTTTTTAATTCTCAGCTTGAAATTAAAAAATGCCACTCATTTAAAGTAGAGAGGATAAACTGTCCCAAGGTACAACATGATGTTGTCCTTGGACATGCTTTATAATTCAGTCAATAGTCATACACTTGAACTAATTTGTGTCAGGAAACAAACTTTATTTCAAAATACATCAGAAAATGTGCTCTTTAGAACATTTCATCACACGAAGGAAAAGATTTATCAGGTGTTGCCAGAATTATATTTTCAAACTTCAATCATTAAAAATATCCAAAACAAAGCTGAGTTTATTTTACATGTTTTGTGGAATTGCTCTTAAAATAAATAATAAAGATATTTTTATTTATCCAAATTATTAAGAATTTAATCAAATTATTAATACTGTCCCAAGGTACAACACACTACATGGTTTAAATAAAAGCAAGATAGTGGCCAATCCAAATGCATTATCATTATTTTCTCATAACCAAAAATTTAAAATCTTCTCTTTTATGAAGAAAATAAAATGCAGTTGACTTTTTGTAAGAGTACTAAGGTAAAAAATTATATTAGAATGAGAAAAATATTTACTTTGGGGTAATGAAAATTATTTTTTGTCACCATTTCATCAATTCAATGATGCTAGTGTTAAATTTTATATGATGATGTCTGTTGGTTAAGGCTACTATTAAAATAAACAATGTATGAATATTGCCAATAGATTCTTAGAAATTGTCAGTGTCCCAAGGTACAAGCTAAGGTAACATTAAAGTCAATAAATCATCATATTCTGCTAAGGAAAAACATATATCTTTATTTGATTTGTTTTTTTTAATAATAAACAAAACACAGTCTTTTTTTTATTTGAATAGTTTTAATTTATGGTTAAGAGATTTAATGATCATAATCTTAAATGAGTTTTTTAAAAAAGTTAATCCTAATAACATTTAAGGTAATCTATATGGTGCTTTTAGAATTTATAACATGTAAAAAATAAAATTGTTATTGGAAATGTTGAAGTTCATTTTTTTGGAAAAATATTAACAGTTAACCAATTTTCTTTAGCCAAATTGTTTATGGCAGGATTTAACTTTTCCTCGGTTTAATTTTACAGAACAATCATATACAACATAGAAATACATTGTGTACTGGTGGAGCATGAAAAAGCTGCTTTCGATGTTTATTTACGATATAAGCAATCAAGTTTTTAGTATACATACAAGTACTTAGATAAACTCATTTTGTATGGTATAATGAGTATACATTTCAGCGTTTTGTAGACCGATAATTTAACAGTAATGAAAAAAAAAAATAAAATTTAAATAAAAATTTGATTTTTTTTTTTAACAAGAGGTGGTTCATAGGCGTAAAATTCTTTATTTCCCCTTGGTAAAACAAAAATACTTTTTTCTAAAATCAAGAGATGACAATTTTTGCTTAATATATAATTTCGTCTACATATTTGCATAAAAATCTCTGTGATAAACAAATTATAAACTTTTTTTAATCGTAATAAGAATTTTAAAAATCTCTGAAGTGCAAGCTTTGTTTAATTTGTTTTTCATCGAATCCTACAAAGCTGAAATTCTTTTTTGGAATATAAAAATGTGTCAAAGATATGCTCCATTAACTGCAAAAATATTTTATGCACAAATTACAATTGATAAGGCTTAAAACTTTATTATTTACTATTAGGCTTGAAATATTTCCCAATTCTTTATGCTACGATTTTATTTTTGTTTCAAAACTTTTTAGATGCGTTAAAATATTTACCGATACCAACAATAAACAAAGTGAGTTCTCTAAAAACTTTTCGAAAAATGTACGTAATAAAATGTAATTTGGTCTCTTGAACTTTTTCTTGAGAATAAAAGGCTAACTCGGAGCGAAGTTTAATTTTGATAAAAGAGAAATAAGTTGTTTTCTGAAATCCTTTTCAACTTTGATATTAGTTTTGTATTTTATTGATATAAGAAATATGTTTTTAAATTTTTCCTTAGATTGTTTAAATCCAAGTATTCTCTCGAATATAAAAGAAAAGTAATGTTTACTCATTAATAGTTAAACAAACATATTTTTAAAACTGACGTTTTTAAATAAATATTAAAATTATTATATCGTGATAGCATATTTGAAAAAATCTATAGAATAATTGTTTACAGCCACCATTATTTTCAATTTATTCGAATTTTGCCGCCATTTCTTATATTTTTGAGAACATTTTATATAGAAAAAATTTTTGGATTCATGTAACAAAAAAAACAACAATATGTTTACTGAAAAAATGTATATTTTAAAATAAAGCACCATATTTGTTTAAATTTCTGTGTTTTGTAACCTCTCAACTATTTTATATATTTGTCCCAAAATAAACAAAGGAAAAGCAGCATTGAATGGTTTGTTTGAATGTTGTTGATTCTTTTAATAGTAATTAATGATGATGCCGCCTCGGTAGCTGAATGGTTAGTGCACTGGCCTTTGGAGCCGCTTGAGGTCGGTGTTCGTAGTGCACTGGCTTTGGAGCCGCTGCGTCGGGTTCGAATCCAGGCATGGATCAAGATATTTGAACTTGTCAATAAATGTTGTTTTTTGTCTAGGTGTGTGTTTGTGTCGTCCTTTCTTTGTGAGTCTAATGTGACTTGTCCCTTCTGGCGAGCGGGTAATGGGCTACATAGCCTACGCCCTTCCCTTCTAGAGGGCGCATTTGCATTCCATTCCATATATATATTTTGTTGCTATCTACATTAAATTAATTATTAAATTAAAAAATTAAATTATACACAAAAAAATCATTTTAAAATAAGTAAAAAAAATTATAAAAAATTAAAATAATATATATATAAAAATAAATATTATTAAAATAAATTAAATATAGAAGAAATATAAATAACTTAAATTAAATAATAAAACTAAATTAAACAATTAATTATTGAATGAAAAATTAAACACACTTGAACTTAATTATACATCTCATTTTCTAACTTTTTTAAATACATGAGTGAAAACTAAAATGCAACGTTCAGTTTTATATTTTTTGTTGCTTTCTACATTAAATTTTTTATGAGCCCAATGATTATGTTTGAATTTTTTGTAAACTTGCTTTGAGAAAATGGCAGTAAAAATACCAGCTAAATTTAATTTTCGTGAAAGGCAAGTATTTTGTGTGTCTTAAGCTTATTCGTAAGAAATAAGAGGCAAAAACTACTAAAAAAAGGATTTGAATTTACTAAAAGGAAATGTTTTGTGCTCCTCGTGTAATCCTGTAGTTGGGGAGTTGGATGGACTACAGATATATTTTCTCAAACAATTTTTATTATAAATTTAAAAAAAGGAATGTATTGTGATGGTATGAAAAAATGGAATACAATTTAGTCTAAATTCTAGTCTAAACTAAATTATAGTCTAAGTTGCTTTATTTTTCTTCTTAAGTATTATATATTTTTCAATAAAACAAAATTAATTTGTGTTAAACATTGTAATTTTTTCATAGTACCTGTTCTAAGTCAGCATAAGGGTCATTCCTCACAAAATGTAAAAAATCATGTCCCCGCTTGATATCTTTTACTTGAAGAAAAGTTGTGCTTCCACTTGGATTAAGTTAAGACAATGAATATTACTACTAACGTGGAATCGACTTACTAACGTGGAATAAATAAAACAAATAATATATTTTGTGTAAAAATTTGTGTCCACAGACAATGACAAATAATCTCTTTGGGCTGTCCCACCGTTGTATCCGTGGACTGTTTTATTTAGTATATCCTAATTAAAACCCCTTTTCGTAATCTCTATCTCTATATAATATAAAATTGTAATTGTCGTACGCTTGAAAGCCACGTGACCAACGCGGCTTCAGCCAATCAGAAACGTCAGAAACGCTGATAGTAAGTGTGGTAGTGTGCTTGTTTTGTGCCAGGGCTGCTTCAGCTTGCGTTCCGTGGCTTTGGTCGAGAAAGTTTTTTAGCGCTAGAGCTACGTGATGCCCTGGAGAAGTCCCACGGAAACTAGCTTATTTTTCAACTGTTGGCATCTGTCGGGAGTTTCCGACCACGGATCGTAAAAACCATAAAGTTAGGAAAGAGACAGAGCGGTCTATATGTATGTGTGTAGTAACGAGGAAAAGAGCAGGCTGGAGCGGTGCATTTTGGGATACTCAGTGACAGTTTCCATAGTTTCGGCTACTATGTTATACGCGGTAGCTGAAAAAAACTGCTAAAGCGGTGCTTCTTGAGCTACCTCAGTGCCGGTTTGTTATGAGCAGTAGCTCGAAAAAAACCTCCTGACAACCCTGATTCAATAAATTTGATAGAACCAAGCGCCAACATTAAATAGAATGGACTGCGCTGCAATAGTAAAGCAGCTTAGAGATGCGAGAAAAACTGAAACCATTTTTTATAAACCGGTGTTTTGGCAGAAAAATACGTTTTTTATTAGGCCGTCTGAACCGGAAACCGGTTCTTTAAGGGAAAACCCGACGGAAACCGAAACACCGGTTTTTTTTTTCAAAAACCGCCACCCTTGCAAATTAGCATTATGTCCTAAACATCACAAATCGCTAAAAGGCGAAAGGTTGCTACATATGGCAACTTAACGCTACCGTTTCGTTACGAACTATTACAAATTGTCGCCAGACCTGAATATCAGCTTGCCAGCCGAAGTAGTGACTTGCATCTATTTCCAAGTCACGTGGGTTTCGCTTGGTGTTTTTTTTAATGTTTTTGCAGACGATTTTTTGCGCATATTTCAGAGGGGTTATTTTTTCTTCTGGCTTTTATAATAAATATTTAATCATATTCTTTTAATCTCTGAGCAAGATAAAAAATCGTGAATGTTATACTCTTAATTCAGTAACGTTTTGTGTTATGCAATATGCCAAATGCTTGTGCAATTCCTAATTGAAAAAAGAGGTATAAAAAAAAAGGATTTGTCACACTTCACAGGTAAAATTTTTTTTTTTTTCCCCCCCCCCCCCTCCCCCCCCCCCCCCACCCCCCCCCCCCCCCCCTCCATTTTTTTTTATTTAGATCTGCATACTTTTAGTAATTGTGTTCTTTATAAACTATACTTTCTATCGAGGAAATTTATTCTAAAAACTCTTTTATACTGAAGAATCATATTCACGATTAAGTCAACGTTGTTATAATACTAATTATAATTAATCTTTTGGTCCAAGGTTAATTAAATTAATGGTCTGGAAATTGACAGCTTAGAAGTAAAATATTTTTGGTACAATTTGGTAAAAAAAATGTTTTTGCAATCGTAGTTTTTGAGTTATTTATATTTAACCTTTTCAGTCCCAGTGATGCCTTTTGGGATCATCACTTTCAATATTTTTTTCCAAATGTTTATGTCCCGTTATGACATCCTAACACACATCATTCGATTCTTCATACTTTGTTCTATTAGACAATATTTTTCATTATTCTCAATAGAAGTCAGAACTACTATTTTTTTTTATTTAAAAAATAGCTAACAAGCGTTTCACCAGATTTTGAAAGTTCACTTCAGTTCCACATATTTTTTTAAAAACACAATTTAAACTATTTTCGGTAAAAAATTACTAATTTTTTTTATAATAATATGGGGTCAGATACTTTAAAATATATGTACCTTATTTACCTTGCCTTTTACCTTTGCCTCTTACATTTTACCTTGCGTATATAACTCGAGGTGTTTTTAGGTAATATGTATATTTTATTTTGTTGTTTTCCACAGTTACAAAGTTTTGGCATTATTTCATAAACCATATATAAAAATCAAGGTGAATCTTTTTCTTATGAAACTCTTATTTTTTACCTAAAATAAGCTTATTTTGTGAATAACAGATGTTTCTGTAGCGTAGTAAATTTTTGGTACTGAAAGAGTTAAAAAGTCGAAAACTTGTTGATTTTGGAATATATTGATGCGTTTTTGAAAGCTGGGTATATTCCAGGTGAAATAAAGGAAAAAACAATATTTCAAAAAGACCTATGATTTTTTTTATATCGAACTATTAGAACGAAAGTTATGGCGACTGAAAATATTCACCATGTCAATCATCAACTTAAATTACAGCAACACTCTACAAAAACGTACTTAATGTTCTTTTAAATTAATTTTTAATACAGAGTCCACGTAATTCAATTGTTCAAGTAATTTTCAATAGACGTACAAAAGCAAAGGAATAACCTGATTGATATCTATTAAGAAGATCTTAAAAAACTAACGATTCATCCTTGTTCCTTTCCAAGCTTCGTTATCATACCATTAGATTGTCAGCCTCATGTGCTCAGGTCGTTGTGGAAAAATTCAAAAAACGGTAAACTCGCCATGCATGCGTGCCAAACGCGACACAGTCATGTGACTGTGTAAGTTAGATGATGAGGACACTTTTGGTTTGCCAATGCGCAGTCCTTTCTATTTAATGTCTCTGGATCGACCTATCTGCTCCTCCTTCCAAACTCTATGGTAAAAACAGCGGAAGCCGATGCATCTTCCCTTTTTCGTCTTGCGCACTCTCCCCCCTGGTCGGGACCTTTTAACTAAAATATCTCTCCGATTGTTCTAATTAATTTTCGCAGTATGAAATTAAATATATTGAATTAGTAAACAGTGAATGAATCACCAATTCAGTTCTTTATATGTTTGTTGTATTTTTTGTGAAGATTAAACGCACAGAGTCAAAGGTGTTAACTAAATAAGCTTAAGAGTTTGAAGTCATCGCATCGACCAATCAAATCGTTTTTCACTGGTGATGAATAATTTATGTTTAATTAGCAGGAAGCATGTTTTATTCAATGCAGATTGTATAGATGAGCATTCCTGCATTGGCAGTACCCACCTATTAGTCTTGAATGTTTGTTTGACGAGCAAACAAAGATAAATTACATAGCAATTCTAGGGGGTTGGCGAGCGGAAGCGAGAAGGGCGAAGTTCCCTACAGGCCGCGAAGCGGTCAATGGAATTGCGCAGCAATTCCGGGGGTTGGCGAGCGATAGCGAGCAGGGGGCGGAGCCCCCTAGTATAATATAAAATTGTAATTGTCGTACGTTTGAAAGCCACGTGACTTACGCGGCTTCAGCCAATCAGAAACGTCAGAAACGCTAAAAGTAAATGTGGTGGTGTGCTGGTTTTGTGCCAGGGCTGCTTCAGCTTGCGTTCCGTGGCTTTGGTAGAGAAAGTTTCTTAGCGCTAGAGCTACGTGATGCGCTGGAACAGTCCCACGGAAACTAGCTTATTTTTCAACTGTAGGCACCGGTCTTGAGTTTCCGGCCACGGATCGTAAAAACCATAGAGTTAGGAAAGGGAATAGAGCGGTCTATATGTATGTGTGTAGTAACGCAGAAAAGAAGCAGGCTAGAGCGGTGCATCTTGGGCTACCTCAGTGCCGTTTTTTATGAGCAATAGCTAGAAAAACCTGACAACCCTGCTTCAATAAATTTGAATTGATAGACCCAAAGACATTAAATTGAATGGTCTGCGCCTCAATAGTAATGCAGCTTAGGGGGGGGGGGAAACTGAAACCGTTTTTTTTTTTTTTTTTTTTTTTTTTTTAAAGAACCGGTTTCCTTAGGCCCCGGCTTTGACAGAAAAAAAACGCTTTTTAATGAGGCCGGTCTGAACTGGAAACCGGTTCTTTATTGAAGAAAACCGACGGAAACCGGAACACCGGTTTTTTCTGAAAAACCGCCACCCCTTGCAAATTAGCATTATGTCCTAAACATCACAAATAGCCAAAAGGCGAACGGTTGCTACATATGGCAACTTAACGCTACCGTTTCGTTACGAATTATTCCAAATTGTCGCCAGACCTGAATATCAGCTGGCCAGCCGTAGTAGTGACTTGCATCTATTTCTAAGTCACGTGGGTTTCGCTTGGTGTTTTTTTTTAAATGTTTTTGCAGACGATTTTTTGCTCATATTTCTTATTTTTTCTTCTTTCTTTAAAAAATAAATATTTAATTACATTCTTTTAATCTGTGAGCATGTAAACAATCGTGAATGTTATACTCTTAATTCAGTAACGTTTTGTGCAATATGCCAAATGCTTGTGCAATTCCCAATTGAAAAAATAGGTATAAAAAAGGATTTGTCACACCTTCACAGGTAAAATTTATTTAGTTCTGCATACTTTTAGTAATTGTGTTCGTTATAAACTATACTTTCTATCGAAGAAATTTATTCTGAAAACTCTTTTATACTGAAGAATCATATTCATGATTAAGTCAACATTGTTCGAATTCTAATTAATCTTTTGGGCCAAGTCAATTAAATTAATGGATTGGAAATTGACAGCTTAGAAGTAGAATATTTTTGGTACAATTTTGGTAAAAAAAAACCTGATTTTGCAATCGTAGTTTTTGAGTTAGTTATATTTAACCCTTTCTGTCCCAGTGATGCCATTTGGAATCATCACTTTCAATATTTCTTTTCAAAATGTTTATGTCCCGTTATGACATCGTAACACACATCATTCGATTCTTCACACTTTGTTCCATTAGACGATATTTTACATTATTCTCGATAGAAGTCAGAACTACTATTTTTTTATATAGAAATTAGCTAACAAGCGTTTCACCTGATTTTTGAAAGTTCACTTCAGTTCCACATATTTAAAACACAATTTAAACTATTTCCGTTAAAATAATTACTATTTTTTTTTAATAATATGGTCAGATACCTTAAAATATATAACTCGAAGTGTTTTTAGGTAATATATATATTTTTTTATTTTATTGTTTTCCACAGTTACGAAATTTTGGCATTATTTCAAAAACCATATAAAAAATCAAAGTGAAATTTTTTTCTTATGGAACTCTTATTTTTGACCTAAAATAAGCTTATTTTGTGAATATCTGATTTTTCTGTAGTGTAGTAAATTTTTGGGACTGAAACGGTTAAAAAGTCGAAAATTTGTTGAATTTGGAATATATTGATGCGTTTCAGAAAACTGGGTATATTCCAGGTGAAATAAAGGAAAAAGCAATATTTCAAAAAGACCTATTTGATTTTTTTTTATATCGGTCCATTAGAACGAAAGTTATGACGGCTGAAAATATTCACCATGTCAATCATCAACTTATATTACAGCAACACTCCACAAAAACCTACTTAATGTTCTTTTAAATTAATTTTTAATACAGAGTCCACATAATTCAATTGTTCAAGTAATTTTCAATAGACGTACAAAAGCAAAGGAATAACCTTATTGATATCTATTAAGAAGATCTTTAAAAAACTAACGATTCACATTTTTGTTCCTTTCCAAGCTTCGTTATCATACCATTAGATTGTCGGCCTCATGTGTTCAGGTCGTTGTGGAAAAATTCGCCAAATGGTAAACTCGCCATACATGCGAGCCAAACGCGACACAGTCATGTGACTGTGTAAGTTAGATGATGAGCACTTTAGGTTTGACAATGAGCAGTACTTTCTATTTAATGTCTCTGGATCGACCCCTCTGCTCCTACTTCCTAACTCTATGGTAAAAACAGCCGAAGCCGTTGCATCTTCCCTTTTTCGTCTTGTGAACTCTCCCCGCTGGTTGGGACCTTTTAACTAAAATATCTTCCCGATTGTTCTAATTAATTTCTGCAGTATGAAATTAAAAATTAAATTAGTAAACAGTGAATGAATCACTAATTCCGTTCTTTAAATGTTTTTTGTGAAGATTAAACGCACTGAGCCAAAGTTGGTAACTAAATAAGCTTAAGAGTTTGACGTCATCGCATCGACCAATCAAATTGTTTTTCACTGGTGATGAGTAATTTATGTTTAATGAGCAGGAAGCATGTTTTATTAATACAGATTGCATAGATGAGCATTTCTGCATTGGCAGTACCCATTTATTAGTCTTGAATGTTTGTTTGCGGATCAAACAAAGAGGAATTACATAGCAATTCTAGGGGGTTGGCGAGCGGAAGCGAGCAAGGGCGAAGTTCCCTACCGGCCGCGAAGCGGTCAATGGAATTGCGCAGCAATTCCGGGGGTTGGCGAGCGATAGCGAGCAGGGGGTGGAGCCCCCTAGTAAATGATATTTTTTAAAACTAAATCGGCGTTACAAGAACATACACAACACAAAATATAATATTTAAAAAGAATATAAATACATAAATTTTGTGAAAATAAAATTTCCCATATATTTTCGTCATATCCGAGTACACAATGTATTATTTCGTATGTATAAGAATTTAGAGATGACAACTGTACTCTGATTCAATCTTATCAATATTCAAATCATATTTGCTAAAATTTGCGCCGTGTCACGTCAATAGTGTGAATACTGTTGTATATAAAAATAATTTTATGTCAACAGTAAAAAAAAAAAAAAACGACGATCGACAAGACCATAGGGTAATTTCTGTGGTCAATAAACAATAAGTTAAGTTAACGATTTTAACTTATAATTTGTTATTTGTAGAAGTAAATAAGTTATGTAAGCATAGTTTGCATGTTTCGTTTTATTAAGGGGGTCGGATGGTTCTATCTCACCATGTTAAATTGCCCAACATTGGGAAAATTTTTCTCCGAAACAAAATGATATATCATTATGATTTTTTTTAATATTTTGTTCTTTACAAATTGATCTTTATTTTCAACTGGGGACATTTTGGAGTTCCAAATAATAGTGATTTTTTTTAAAAAAAAATGTGTATTGAAAAACGTAAAAAAAATCAGATTTAAAATTATATTATTTTTTTAAGCAGAGATATTTTAATTTTCTCAGTTTAAATCAAGGAACTATATGTAATTAACAAAATTTTTAAAAAATTATAATGATATCTCATATAGTTCCTGATGTTCCTAACTGTTGAGAAACCTAGTTCCTAGTTCAGGAAACGTAAAAGAAAGGTAATGTTTAGGTAAGAACATATATTAAGAGTTTCTCAAAAATGCTTATAAAAAAGAAACCACTAAATAGAAATAGATGTTTTTGGTCTTAAATTAAAGCTAAAGATCAGCAAAAGAAAAAAGGTAAAACAGAAAATCAAAACTTTTGACCCAAGCACTCATCCGACTCTCAAGCCTAAAGTTTTTAGTCTGTGAGATCTTATTACGATTTCCTCATGTCCATGTGTTTAGGCACACAGTCATGATTTATGTATCCACGGACATGACGTTTTAATTATATGAGAATATATTGATTAAATATAAGTGAAATGCATCATAGTTGCATTAAATTGCCGTGACATAATATAATTAAATAAAGCTGGTAATTTGTTAAGTGTAACACATCAATAAAATATGTTTATGTTAATTTTGGGGAATAAAAGTTTTCTAAAAGAAACATCATTCAATTGAGACTTACTATCAGAATAATTCCTATTAATTGTATGATCTGGACCGATGTTATTTTTCCAACGAGGTATGTAAGTGCACCTCAATCCGAAGTTTCAAAAACTTTCATCGATATTTTTTTCCGAGATTTTTCGGATAAATTGTGCGTTTTATGAGGAATGACCCATAAAAAGAATGTATTTAAAATTTATGAGCTTATCAAAATAGCTAGCTTCTAAATAAATATTCATATGTATTTCTCTATATAATATAAAATTGTAATTGTCGTACGCTTGAAAGCCACGTGACTTACGCGGCTTCAGCCAATCAGAAACGTCAGAATAGCTGAAAGTAAGTGTGGCCGGTGTGCTTGTTTTGTGCCAGGGCTGCTTCAGGTTACGTCCCGTGGCTTTGGTAGATATCGTTGCTTAGCGCTAGAGCTACGTAATGCCCTGGAGCAGTCTCACGGAAAGAAGCTTATTTTTCAACTGTTGGCATCGGTCTTGAGATTCCGGCCACGAATAGTAAAAACCATAGAGTTAGGAAAGAGAATAGAGTGGTCTATATGTATGTGTGCAGTTTCGCACAAAAGAAGCAGGCTAGAACGGTGCATCTTGGGATACTCAGTGGCAGTTTCCATAGTTTCGGCTACTATGTTATGCGCGGTAGCTGAAAAAACTGCTAAAGCGGTGCATCTTGGGCTACCTCAGTGCCGGTTTGTTATGAGCAGTAGCTCGAAAAACCTGACAACATTGCTTCAATAAATTTGAATTGATAGACCCAAAGACATTAAATAGAGTGGACTGCTCTTCAATAGTAAAGCAGCTTAGGGATGGAAAACTGAAACCGTTTTTTTTAAACCGGTATTTTGGCCCCGGTTTTGACAGAAAAAAAACGTTTTTTTTATGAGGCCGCTCTGAACCGGAAACCGGTTTTTTAGGGAAAAAACCGACGGAAACTCTTTTTTTCTCAAAAACCGCCACCCTTTGCAAATTAGCATTATGTCCTAAACATCACAAATCGCCAAATTGCGAAAGGTTGCTACATATGGCAACTTAACGCTACCGTTGCGTTACGAACTATTCCAAATTGTCGCCAGACCTGAATATCAGCTGGCCAGCCGAAGTAGTGACTTGCATCTATTTCCGAGTCATGTGGTTTCTACCAATCACAGTCGCTTGGTGTTTTTTTTAATGTTTTTGCAGACGATTTTTTGCGCATATTTCTTATTTTTTTCTTCTGGCTTTTAAAATAAATATTTAATTCCATTCTTTTAATCTCTGAGCATGTAAACAATCGTGAATGTTATACTCTTAATTCAGTAACGTTTTGTGCAATATGCCAAATGCTTGTGCAATTCGTAATTGTTAAGAGAGGTATAAAAAAAAGAATTTGTCACACTTCACAAGTAAAATTTATTTAGTTCCGCATACTTTTAGTAATTGTGTTCTTTATAAACTATACTTTCTATCGAGGGAATTTATTCTAAAAGCTCTTTTATACTGAAGAATCATATTCATGATTAAGTCAACGTTGTTAGAATTCTAATTATAATTAATCTTTTGGGCAAGGTCAGTTAAATTAATGGTCTGTAAATTGACAGCTTAGAAGTAAAATATTTTTCGTACAATTCGGTAAAAAAAAAAACCTGTTTTTGCAATCATAGTTTTTGAGTTATTTATATTTAACTCTTTCAGTCCCAGTGATGCCATTTGGAATCATCACTATCAATATTTTTTTTTCCAAATGTTTATGTCCCGTTATGACATTCAAACACACATCATTCGATTCTTCACACTTTGTTCTATTAGACAATATTTTACATTAATCTCAATAGAAGTCAGAACTACTATTTTTTTATTTAGAAAATAGCTAACAAGCGTTTCACCTGATTATTGAAAGTGCACTTCAGTTCCACATACTTAAAACACAATATATATATATATATATATATAATATATATATATATATATATATATATATATATATATATATATATATATTGTTATATATACAAAATTTTGGCATCATTTCAAAAAATCATATAAAAAATTAAAGTGAATTTTTTTTCTTATGGAACTCTTATTTTTAACCTAAAATAAGCTTATTTTGTGAATATCAGATGTTTCTGTAGTGTAGTAAATTTTTGGGACTAAAAGGGCAAAAAAGTCGAACATTTGTTGAATTTGAAATGTATTGATGCGCTTTAGAAAGCTGGGTATATTCCAGGTGAAACAAAGGAAAAAGCAATATTTCAAAAAGACCTATTTGATTTTGTTATATATATCCGACCATGTGAACGAAAGTTATGACGGCTGATTCACCATGTCAATCATCAACTTATATTACAGCAACACTCTACAAAAACCTACTTAATGTTCTTTTAAATTAATTTTTAATACAGAGTCCACGTAATTCAATTGTTCAAGTAATTTTCAATAGACGTACAAAAGCAAAAGAATAATCTGATACGGTATCAGATTATTCCTTTGCTTTTGTACGTCTTAATAGATATCAGTGTTATCTATTAAGAAGATCTTTAAAAAACTAACGAGTCATCCTTGTTCCTTTCCAAGCTTCGTTATCATACCATTAGATTGTCGGCCTCATGTGTTCAGTTTCTTGTGGAAAAATTCGCCAAATTCTAAACTCGCCATACATGCGAGCCAAACGCGACACAGTCATGTGACTGTGTAAGTTAGATGATGAGGACACTTTGGGTTTGCCCATGCGCAGTCCTTTCTATTTAATGTCTCTGGATTGACCCCTCTGCTCCGCCTTCCAAACTCTATGGTAAAAACAGCGGAAGCCGATGCATCTTCCCTTTTTCGTCTGGCACACTCTCCCCGCTGTTCGGGACCTTTTAACTAAAATATCTTCCCGATTGTTCGAATTAATTTTTGCAGTATGAAATTAAAAATATTGAATTAGTAAACAGTGAATGAATCACCAATTCAGTTCTTTAAATGTTTTTTGTGTTTTTTGTGAAGATCGCACTGAGTCAAAGGTGGTAACTAAATAAGCTTAAGAGTTTGACGTCATCGCATCGACCAATCAAATCGTTTTTCACTGTTGATGAATAATTTATGTTTAATGAGCAGGAAGTATGTTTTATTCAATGCAAATTGTATAGATGAGCATTCCTGCATTGGCAGTACTCACTTATTAGGCTTGAATGTTTGTTTGCGGAGCAAACAAAGAGAAATTACGTAGCACTTTTAGGGGTTGGCGAGCGGAAGCGAGCAAGGGCGAAGTTCCCTACCTGCCGCGAAGCGGTCAATGGAATTGCGCAGCAATTCCGGGGGTTGGCGAGCGATAGCGAGCAGGGGGCGGAGCCCCCTAGTATTTAAAGTAATTTTTCATTGATGAAAATTTAATACAGTGTTTCTTTATTTAACTCCCTTATAGGGATAAGCAAATTGACTAAGGTGTAACATTGTTTTTCAGCATGAGATATAAAGTTTTTTTCGAAAAATTTATTTTAATTTCTTAATAAAAAGAAAAATTTTTTTCTGTAGATAGTAGATGGTGCTCTGTATGTATGCTGTTAAAAAAAAATTTTTTAAAGGAATTAATTTTTAAAAAATTATGTATGTTTGCTTGAAAACCTGATAGCCAGGTGACGGGTTTATACGTCAGTATCCCTCAGAAGGACATATTTATATTAACATGTAAGTAAACATATTTATGAATTAGAGTAAATGTTTAAAAAAGTAGTTTTAGTTATTAAAAATAATTGCTAACATTGATAATTGCTAATAGTTGTAACAAAAGAAACCATGTGTCAAAATAATTAATTTTCCCTATTTTAAAGAAATTGCACGCGTTAATTGAGTTTCTGAACACTTAAAAAAACAAAGTGGTTTAAGGGGGTTCAATACCCAAAAATCGGTGAAAAAATCAAAACAAAAATTATTGGCTTAAAATACTATTACAACCTTTATTAATAATGTCACAAAGTATCAAGACGATTGGAAAAATATTTTTGACATTAAAAGCCATTTTAATGTCATGGCTTCGTAAGGAAAGGGTTAACAATAAAAACTTTAAATGCGTTCTTCTCAGAACTTGATTTTTTGAACTTCGATGTACCTTTTCTCAAAAACTATGCTATTTTTTCTCGTAAACTTTTTTTTATGTGATGTAATACATAGTATAGATTAATCTGAGGTTTTAAATTTTAATAATACTAAAGTGAATGAAATTTTATGGGGCAAAAAAGTGAAACATTTCATGATTTTTTGGGTACTTTAAAACTTATTTTATTTTTAAAAAATCTAACAGTTATTTAGAAAAAACTTTGAACCTCATATTAAGATGTAAGGATGGTATAACACACACAGAAAATTTTAAGATGATCTGATCAGTAGTTATTGTGAAAAGGTACATTGCAATTGGCCAATTTAACATTACCGATATACAACATACTGAAGCCCCTTAACTTTTTTTACAAATGTAATGAAAAAAAAACGAATTAAATGTGTTTTTCCGTAAAAAATTATATTTTAAATTAGCAAAAATAAAATAAAATACAATAAATAAATAAACAAACAAAAGAAGCATAAATTGTGTTGTATCTCTACTTTAGTCTAAATATAGGACAGGAAGTATTCATGTCTTATCTTCATGAAAGAAATGAGTTAAGGATCTTGAAGGATTTAAGAAAGTCTTAAAAGGCGATTGTCGGCTAAGCTTCATTTGTAGAATTAAGTTTTAGTCATTTATAAACTGGAACAAGGAAATTGATTATCATAATGTTGAATAAGGGGTCACCTTAAATGTTGAGAAGCTCGAAGTTAAAGATGGAATCCTTAAATAAAGCCCTTAAAATTTTATTATTTAGGTGAAAAAATACTAATTTGGATTTCAGCATCTGTTAAAGAATTTGAAAGGTGAAATAGTTAACTAATTTTTGAGTATTTGGTTGTTGCAGTCTTATATTTAGTTTCGTTAAGATGTTTAATGATGATTTAACTAGATATTATATATAACTATGAACTTTGAACAAATAATTTCCTTAAAATATCATAATAATAAAATCATTCTACTATTCAGATGTTCTCTCAGTCCCATAGAGCAAAAGCATTAGTTTTGAAATCACCACTTTTGCAAAAAGATTGATTTGCCATGTTATTATTGTCACCAGGTTTAGCAATCATCATAACATCAATTTAAAACAAAATTGAAAAGAAAATAAGATCCGGTTATTTAATTATTAATTGATAAAGTCGTTATCTGCTGTTTATTTTTGGCATTTTAAACTTCAAAAATATATAATTAAATAACTAGATAACATTTTCGTTTCAAATTTGTTTCAAGGGCTAACATAACAAAGCAATACTTCCTTAGATGTTGGGATTCAACTGATGCATTAACTCTATAGGACTGCCAATCCCTCTTCGGATGAAACTATTTTGCTAATTAATTCAGAAAAAAAAGATCGAAAGCTAGCTTCACGTAACTATAATCTAAGTTGTCTCCGTAATTTTGAATCTATACAATTCTCTTAAGTGCAGTATAACTATTTATTATTTGATTTTCATAAAAAGTATTGAAGTTAATTTGATTTAACAACCTGAAAAGTTTTGAAATTTTGAAGTGTTTTTAGATAATGCTAATTAAGATAATGATGTTAACATTACTAATGCTTTTATAAGCTATTAGTTTAGTTAACAAGCAAAGCAACACTTAGAATTTCTGTGATTCCTCTTAAAGTATTTTTATAACTTTTAACTAACTAAATTTGGTTGTATCATACAAGGATTTTTCATCAGCTATTGGGTGAGTTTAAATCTTCCCTATCTGTTGAATTAAATAATGTTCTTTAATGTATAGTAATGGGTTATGCTGAGCATCTAATTTGTCCTTTCATTATTTTTAACTTGTCTTTAAAATGTAGCTCATATATTAGTTTTTGGGAAAATGCCAAACTTATTCTCGTTAAGAAGGGTGATGTTAAAAAACTGCAGTCCTGTTGCTATGTAATGGATATTACCAGGGTTTTCGAGATTAGAATTTACAAAAATGTCTTCCACAAGTCTGATAAATGGTGCTCATCTTGGCTTTTTCATCATATTAGTACCAAGTTTTATTTATATTGTGTATCTAGTAATATTATTTCCGTTTTTTTGGCTGCTGTTATCCTGAACTTGCTGTCATCTTTGCTTACTGTTCTGAAGCTTTTCACTCTATTGAATGTGGAATTTTATTATGAAAGTTGTCCTATTTGTGTTTTAGTGCTGATCTAAATTGTTATTTTCCTGTCTTGTAGAAAGCTTGTAAGTTGTTTATTTTAAAAATTCTCCAGATAATAGTTCCACTAATGGACATTGGTGTCCAATGGTTCCCAAGTCCTCAAATTTGGGTTCATCACCATTCATAATTTTGATTCATGATCTTTGTAGTAGTATGTTTGCTTTTGAGGGTGCTGTATTGCTGGACTTGCTCGACGACAAATTTAATAAACCTTTTGTCTCGATTGATTTTGGAGTTTTATTAAATAAGTTTTGCAATATCTGGATAATTAGTGGTGATCCGAATTGTTGTTTTCCTGTCTTGCAGATCCATTGTGTGTGTGTGTGTTCTTTGTTTATTTTAATAGTTCTGTATATGACGGTTTCATTAATGGATATGGTGTTCCCCAAGGCTCAAATGTTGCCCATTACTTTTTATAACTTTTATTCATGACATTTGTGAATTTATATAACACATTGATTTCCTCTTGTTGCTAATGCCTCGAAATTTGTCCACCTACCATTGTAATTCAGATGCTATAGTTTTGCAAACGATGTCAACAAATCAAATAACTGTTGTTATAAAAATAGATTGCATTTTAAGAATTACAAATGTTTAAGTTTCGCTTATAAATATATTTTCTTGATGTATTCTTTTCATGTTAATAATAAAAGTTTGGTGTTTAATGTCTTTGTTAGAGTCCTGGGAGTTACTGTCAAAGGTGATCTCATTTTTTCTGAACACTAGTCAATGTTACAATTAAAGCGTTCAAAATTATCAGTTTTATGAAATGTAAGACTAAAAATTTCACTATACATAATTTTCATAACTTTTTACATATAATCTACGTATGGCGTGTCGTCACGAAGAGCTTCAGTGACTTTAAAACATGAGTAGGTCAAACTCTTTCTTTGAACAAATTAGAAAACATTTCAATGTAACTCTATAAAACAGATTGATGGAAGGCAACATATTTAGTACAGAAGCTATCCATAAAAATAAGGACGTTTTAAAAGTAAAAATATATGATTATACATACATAAAATGTAAGATTTGTAAAATATTTATGTTCTTGCTGTTTTTATTGGTTACATTATTTAAACATTTTAATTAGCTTTCAAACTTTAAGCCTTTGCCCCTGCAATTTCTATTTATGGGGTTCTCCAGTTTTAAGAGGACAATACGATTACAAAGGATATAAAATAAAATTTACCCTTATGCCTTACGTGGGAGGTATATAAGACATTAAATTTACTGACATTAAAATGATGATAAGCTTATATAATCCTTCAAACATACCTTAAGCTCTAAATGAGCCCGAGTTCAACTTGAAATAGTCCATCGATTTTAAAAGCGGAATAGCTTAAAAATATGTGTCTTAAAGAGCTAAGTACCCCTACGAACGTAAAGCTAACAATTTATGATGCGTCCTATTTTATACTAAAAGCTGTTTGGTATTGCTATATGCAATATTTTATGAGTGGAAAATACACATATTTAAAATGGGTTTCACTTTCTACTCTAAAGGTTTGATATTTCTATCCGCAGTGTGAAAGTTTTCTTGGAATATTTCGTCAGTGAAAAACTTTGATTTACTAATAATGATGCCTTTAGAATTCTTTGTTTTAATAGTGGTTTTAAGGGTGAAGTGCCTAGTTGGTAAGAAGTTGGTCTTTCGAAGGTCGAGTTCTCAGATAAAGCACAGTTTTCGACACGATATTCTTGTAAATGGATTGTGTACACTGTTAAAATTTGTGCATTTTTTGCTTGGTTTTTCCCATTCTAATGGTCCTTAGTAGATGAAACGGGTTTGTGTTGAAATGTTTTACCTTACTTTTGGTATTTGTTTGAACCATTTATCTGGTTTTGGAAGCAAAAAACGTGTAAACTCTGCCGATGCATGAACCATATTTTTGGTGAAATCAATAAATTTTAACAGGTGTAAAATATTCACAAGAAAATTATGTAAATAAATCTGTTGCATCCTTAAATATCGGTGATCTCATATATCTTAACATTATTTGGGTGGTTTCCCGTTCGGGCATGTCTGGAGTTCAAAATTATGAGCTGTCCTTGGCTGTGTTGTTGCTCTGTAAAGATGCTGGAATCAAACAGGCGTAAGCGCACCTAGAGCCACACTTGTGTTTCAACTCCCTTTTTCGTCTACAGTCATTTTCAAGAAGCAAATAATAATAATTATATTATGAAAAAGTATTATGAAATTAAACCATACGCATTTAGGAATTCTTCCCATCCATATCCAGAACTACCTTTACAAGCGTCAAAATCATTTCACAGTTGTACAAAACAGTATATTTTTTAATATCTACCACAAATACAGAATATGACTGATTACCATTTTCAAACCGCTGGAAAAATGTAACTTAAAACAAGAAGGATAAGAGTGTTGAGATTCATTAGGAATGCCATTCTGGAATTTTCACCTTAAATACATATGTTTTTTTAAACGTAAATATCAGATAATATAATCACTTGGAATTTTAACTATGTTTCTTTCAACGATTAAACTATTAATGTATTTATTAATTAGAAATGAATTTTAATCATCAGTCACAGTAAGTTTTTTTTTTATCGTCCAATTATTTTGAGTAATCTAAAGTTAGCTGTTAGTTGAAAAGTTATCGTGTTTAAAAGTTCTTGATTGTCCGTTTACAATGGCATAACCCATATAATCATACTATTTCTTTTTCCAGAAAACTAAAATTCCACTAAGGTTAATTGTTAATTAAATTTTAATTGTAAAAATAACGTACTTTTTATGATACACTTAAAATTCCTAGTATGGGCCTTCAGAGATTTAAAGCTTTTCTACGATTTACTCAGAGCTTTTCCTTGATTAAAGGTACAATCTCTAAATCAGTTTCTGAATTTTAAATTGAAAGAGTTTTTGTAATAAAACAAAAAAAGTAGCTTCCAAGAAATAAAAGTTTAGTTTTTTCATTTAAGAACTTCTAGGTTGAAAGTTTAAGTACATACGGGGAGTATTTTTCCAGCTGCCTTACTATATTTTATTTTAGTTATTATGTATCACCACATGGACATTGAAAACAGCATTGAAACACATTTCGTTATTAGGAAATATTAATGAATTATGGTCGATAAACAAATGGATTATGTAAAAGCTTATAGTTCTAAATAATTAAGTAATTATAGCATAGTAACCAGACAACTTTTTAACTATCTCAAACCTATATTTACTATAGTACACAAGATTCACGTCAAACTTTAGCGTAGACTTTTTAGTTCACGAATAATATACTGTATTTTATTTTAGTTATAATGTATCACATGGATATTAAAGACAGTATTTAAACACATTTCTTTATTAGAAAATATTAATGCAATGAGGTCGATAAACAAATAGATTTTTTAAAAGCTTATAGTTCTAAAAATTAAGTAATCATACTATAATTAACCAGAATTTTTTTTTAATCTCTCAAACCTATATTTACTGTAGTACATGGAATTAACGTCAAACTTTGGCGTAGAATTTACTTTGCGAATAGCGGTGTTTGATTTTTCACAGTGTTTATATACATTAAAATATAAATAAAATCACAGTGGTTGGAATAATTAAAAATAAACAACAAAAAACAGTAGCAACATAAATCCAAGGTTTTACACCACATCTCATTTCGTTAAAAATATTCTATAAATTTTTCGTAAGACAATTAAGTCAATGGGTTATTACAATGTTAACATAGAAGAACTGTACTACGAAAACTTGGGTAGAGGAAAATAGAATTAAAGATCTCTATCGTGAAGGTGAATTGGCGCTCTCACTTTCTTGATTTGATAAACTTTTTTATTAGAATGATACAAGTTGCTCCAAAAATGACCGGCCAATATTGGAACACCCTGCATTTGATTTTGTAGTATATTTTGAACTCCCTCAACCCTTAGTTTTTAATTGAATATACCACAATATTTGAGGGATTAAATATGGTAGATTATGCGCAAATAACTCAAACAGCAAATTTAGTTAATTAGTATTGCAATTAAAAATCTCCTAATTAAGAGACACGCACTTGAATTCCATTCGCAAAATCATCGATTTTGATAAGGTCATTTATGCTTATGTTTGTATAGTTAATGTGTTGCCTTATCTGTACATTTTCTGCAAGAACTGCTCACTCTTTTTTTGTACATACTGAAAAACATTGTCTTTTTGGCGGGCTTTCTAGGTTCTAATGCAGCAAGAAGATTTTTTTAGACCTTACACCTCTGCAATTAACTTCACAGTTTACTTCTTCAAATCGAAATGTTTATGATTTTGATTAATCTTATCACATAGTTTGAAAGTTTTAAGCAGATATTTTTAAAATAGTTTTTTTTCTAAATAAATATATACTTGTGGTGTACCAAAATTGTTAACAGCTATTAATAATGTCAATAAGTTAAGTCATAATAATAGATTTAATCATCCATTAAAGTAACCTCAAAATGTATCTCTTCCTTAAGATTTAACACATTTTAGGGATATTTTCCATTTTTTAAACATAAAATCTCATGCCATGTGTAAAAATTGTTTGAGAAACAAAATTAAAACTTAAGTTAATTTTTGAGCAGTTCTACTTTTAAAGTAAATAAAGATACCAAACTAATTTCATTCCAACATAACACACTATAACTTATAAATATATTATATTTCGCCATCAAATACCAAATATTTCAAAATCAAGCACAATTTGTTTCTCAATAAATAAAATGACTGTAATTAAAAATACACAATAACTAACACTATTGACATCATTATGAATTACTGAAGATAGTAACAGAAACATTAAAACAAAACAAACATACAACAGAAACCCTAACACATTAAATAACAGAAAAAACTACCAACATACTAAATTTAAATATCCCAACGAAAATTACTTAAATGAAACAAGCTAAAAAAACATCCAAAACAAACTATTAATACACTCCACTGCAGGTGTAGCTTTTACCATAATGTCAAGTACCATAACAGAAAAATCGCTGCCATGACTCTGAATAAAAGCAGCTGCCCCCACAGTATCCTTAGGGAAGACTTTGCTAGTGGAAATTTATTGTTATATGAAAAATGTTTATGCGTGCTTGCGTTCAAGCCTCGTGTCAAATCGATACCATGAAAGGAGACGATCGGTAGAGATACGATAGGGTGTAGTTAAAAAAAGATACTAACGTATATATACGGTAGATGGCTCGGTTTATGGGCACTTAGGGTTTTCGTTTTATAAAAAATGCAAGCATGTACAGATGCTAGCTGATAAATTAAAATAACTGTAATTGATTATTTGAGATGTATCTTTTGGGATTGTTTAATATTTGATATATGTTCCTATTAAATATAATAAAAACTTCATTGTATCTAAAATCAGGGCACGTTTTTACTTAAATAATATTAAAGTGACACATTTTGTCCAGAATTTCTTATTCTATATACTACTTTATATTATATGGGAAAATATATAGGCATTATTGGATAACATTTTGTTTAATACAAGTTTATATTTTTAAGAAGTAACCTTTTAAATTTTCTCGGTCACATCAATTAGTATCCATATTAGTTTGAATCTAGGAATTTTTAGTAATTTTAAGTAACTTAGCTAATTTAAATAAATTGTGTAATCTTATTAAACGGGGGGGGGGGGGGGGGGTTAACTCTAATGAACATTGTTTAAACCGTTTACTACCGAGAAATAAAAATTATAAATTAAGGGCTAATTATTCTACCTATATCTTGTTATTACTAGATTCATGAAAATAAACTTTTATCTTATAAAATATGTTTCAAACACCTATATTAAAATATTATTACAAACATTTGTTCAGAATAATAAATTCTTTATTTAGCAGCATTAAGATACTTATAAACTTATAATGTGACCCATTTTACCCAACCCTACCATATACACTGAATTTATATTTTTTCCCTTATATTAATATTTACCGAAATTTTAAGTACCGGAAATGTGGTTTTT
>CM043123.1:15667799-15793420 GCA_023701765.1 Hylyphantes graminicola
AGTTTGAATGTTGCTCTTTCTATTTTCGGAGTCTAATTTAATAAAGCAGAACTTGTGACATTTCTTAATGACATTAAAAAACCGGATATAGAATTGGAAATGGATGATTAAATACTTAGTAAAATTATTGCAAATTGCTTTTTAACTAATTAATTTCAATTCCCTTTACGAAGTTACTTCTATTTAGAGCTGAATTCGTAATTGCGTTTGATAAGGTTAACTCTTTTGTAATTTCTATTCTCTCCTTATTGTTTCGACTACTTATTAACTGTTTAAGTTTTAAAGGTTTGTTCTAAATTGAAATACACGTTATAGAAATGCATACCAGCGAATTAAATGTGATAAATAAATATTTAATATTGTATTTTTTTTACATATTTTGAATATTGTGCACATTTTCAATTATATATCTACTGAAATCCTGGTAATAATTATTTAAAAGCAAAAAAGTCTAATTTTAATTCTAATACTTTGATAACCAATAATGCCTTCTGCTTTTAAATTTAAACGGTTATATTAGACGAAAAATATCAGCAATTATCTTAAATTTTTCTTATCCGAAATTGGTATTCGATGTTTTGCTATCGCAAAAATAAATGCTAATTGTTTTCAAAATACTTTCTTCATTTAGGTCACACTAATTTATGAATACTAGAAATAGTGTCAAAGTTAAGCCAAATTCGACAGGAATTTGGTGTCTAGCATCAGCAGTTTAGACATGACAGTTCTGATCTATCACCATTTTCAGAACCTCTTCAACTCTCAATAACTTTAAATAATAACTTTTTTATTTCTTAAATTAAACGTAACTAAAAATTAAATTGATACCTTAATTTGGCATATACATAAAGTTTTGTAGTAAATACCAAACATTTTCGTAATAAGAATAAATGAGTTACACTTTTCTAATAAGTATTTCATTATAAAAAGATTATGAAACATACCTGTCATATTCCTCAACTTTTTAGCTCTTTAATCTAAAATCAATATTTTAGCGCTGTTTAAGGATGATAAAAATTCTCATTTTTCATTTGCGATGATATATTAATCTGAAAACTTATTTTTAATCAATAATCGAAACGCGTTAAAACTAAAAGATATTTTAACCTATATTTTTGAGGAACTAAAATTCTTGATATTTAAAATTTTTACAGTTCATTACAGTTCGTATTTTTTGTAACAATAACCTTAATTTTGTTTTATACCTCTAATTACTCTGATTTAATTTACTAAGAAATAAAATAAAAAATAGATATATTTTAAAAAAAATTCAACAGCGTTTGGTCCATCTGTTTAAATTCTGAAACAAAAAAACATCAGAAGCATTTTTAAAATAGTTTATTAGTACATCAGTTGTTAAATGTGAAAATACACCTTGGAATATTTTTGAAATACAATTTGTATAAAGAAACACTATAAGATTTATAATCACATTGAACCCAAAGTACTCTAACATCTAGCAGAATGTATAATAAACCAACAACTATACATACCGTTTGCAAAAAAGCATTGCCTATTAAATCCATTTCAAAATTTATAACAGTATCAAAGAATATTGAAAAATTAACAATTAAAGCAATAGATCTGCTTTTTAGTATTTAAATTATCATTGAATTGGATTTAAAAGGTTGTTTACTTTTAAAAGCGATATAGTGCATGAACCAAATGAATTAATGAATAAACGAATTGATTTAGAGATATGCAAAATGTCCACGTGAGGACTGGAGATTGTACGAATTGAATATCTCAGAAACGAAAAGGCTCAAAGTTAAGATGATTGTTTAGATTTTATAAGGTAAAATCTTGCAAATAAACCATCATAGTTAAATGTGCAAATAATCCTCACAGTTAGTTTCAATGTAAGAGGAAAATACGACGCCCGTCGCCAATAGCCTTCGTGTAGCTCTAGTGCGACGATAATTAAAAAAAAACCTAAAAAAAAACCTAAAAAAAAACCTTCAATGTAAGAGGTTTTGTTTGAGTTAATAAAAAATAACTTTGAATTTTGACACCGGTGGTTTTTAATAAATTGAACATTTATCAAACTTTTAAAATAGTTTAAAATGTTACGGCAACAAAACAATCTTGTTCCACAGTTGACCGCAGCTGTGTTAATCGAAATGCTATAAACTTGTTGTGAAATCCTGTCAGTAGAATCAGGCAAAGTTCTTGGAGTTGTGAGTGTCGTAATGCGTAAATCACACCGCTACAGTAAGTGAAGTTGGAATAGTTGAGATTTGCAGTTTCTCGTGCATTCGAAGCAAACTTTGTTCTAAAGACATCCTCAAAAATCATTCAACAGAAAGTGCGAACAGCAACAATTAATCAATGGCTTCCCCGATACCAAGATGTCAATCTATAGATTTTTGGTCTTTAGGGAAATTTCAAATGTTTCGTAGATCGTGATGATCTAAGAACTTTACCAGGTCTTAAATAAAGGATTTCATGATATGTTCATAGCATTTCAAAGAACATATTGCACTCAGCGGTGGAATATGCTTTCTACTCATTAAATATTGTTGAATTAAATGATAGCCTTCATGTTGAACAGGTTCATTGCCATCACATTTTTCAACTATGGTAAATATTTTCTAAAAAAAAGAGTAATTCTTTTACAAGCACCCTCCGGTGTTTTTATCTCCTCCCCCTACTTTTTCATCTAAACGAATTCATATTCCTTCAATATGTTCTATAAAAAAATTGCAAAAATTTCAGAGCAACTGTTTTGCATGTATATAGCTTTAAATTAGGGTACTTTAATTACAGACACCATGTGATACTGCAACCTGAAAATCTTTTTATTTTTAATTGAACAGGTTTTCTTTCTCTAAAACTTATTTGTATCTACATATCACCATATGCCAAAGACCTAAACAAAACGCCTTAAATTTGCATTGTTTTTTTACCATGTAATTGTCAATGGTATGTAATTTGCAATTATTTTAACAATGTTATGCTTCTCCGGTTTACTTATTAACGTTTCTGAGATATTCAAAAGCAAAATATAGCATCCCTAAAGGACCTACACGTCTACTACACAGCAAAATTAGTAAACAAAATTACGTGTTTCTTAAATATGAAAAGATATCTATGACCAACTTTTTATTTAAAATTTTTAAAATTAATATTAATTTCTGTACTTGAATTTCTATCATACTGGCGGTTGTTTTAATATCATAAACACTATGAATAGTGTAAATGTTTTGTTAGTGTCCAAAGTAGAATAGTGCGTACAGTTATCATTTACCCTAAGTTATAATTTCGATTAGTAAATAAACAAAATATTCTATCTAATTTTTAAAAAAAGGTTTAAAAAGTGTAACTAAAGTCTGACGCAATTTTTTAAGAAGATTATTTTGAGCATAATTTTTAGTATATAAAATAGAATGTAATACATAAAATAGAATTATTAAAAAAAAAAAAAAAAAAAAAAAAAGCAACAAAATATACGTCATAATATATTTTTAATACTATATAAATTTTACTAAATGATTTTAGAAATTTATTATTTTGTAACTTAAGTGTAATCTAGTTATAAATTGTAGAGAATATTTTGTGTTCAAAGTATTTGCAACATCTTTAATATTTTCAATATTAAATCTTGGCAAACATTTTTGAGATAAAGTTATTCTTTATCATGTCAATAACGTTCTTTAATTTCTTCTTTTCCAAAACATAATAAATAACATCGCACACATACTACTTCGGAGCACTTCATAGAGTACACGGGAAGAACCGATTGATTTCGTAGAAGGCTTTCCTTAATAGCCTCTTTGGGGATAATAGCGAGAAATCGCCTAAACAGGTGTAAAGAAGAAGGTTACTCGCTTTGTTTATCTTTCGCGGCAACCCTGATTCACGCCAGAGATCAGGGGAAAGAGTCACACGTTTGTACCGCGATTGAAGAACCGAAAGAGAAATCGGTTTTCGGTCGCCAAGCAGACACAATTACGGAAAGACTCTAACGAAATCAATCGGTTCTTCCCGTGTATTCTTCAAATTTGTAATTCTGGAGTAAAAAAGTTTGGACCCTGAAAAATTTGTGTATCACGTTAAAATTTCTAATAAGCTCAATTTCCGCCAGCTTCATTGAAACGCCCTTTGTTCATAATTTTTGATTCGCAGAAACCATGACTAAGATTCTAAATGTCTCAGTCCTTTGATATTCAAGTTCCGTGGCAGTGTATTCCTCGAAAATACAATGACTCTGTGTAAGAACTCTCGTGGGCTTATTTTCTATGAGAAATTGGATGGAACATTTCTGTAATACTCTTATAAAGTACGGATATTTAGTTTTCACTTTCAATAACAAAACACAAATACAAGTAACATATTTTAATATTATTTTTTGATGTGAAAACTAAATCGAATAAACTTAAATATGATTGAGGATTTTTTAAAAATTATATTTGTTTGATTAAAATCAAAATAACTTAAAGATGAACGGACTAAAAATTGTGAAAAATTTTCACTATCATATTCATTTTATTTTTCTGCCCTCTCCAACTGGCAGATTTTTGAACTTAAATATGCTTTTGCCAATAAATTTTAAAGACAGATTATCTTTTTAGATACTTAAATTTTAAAGACAGATTATCTTTTTAGATACTTCAATATAAAGCATATGTAACAGTGTTTAAAATAACTTTATGTATCTATTAACGAAAATAACTGTGCAAGACATCCTTTATATCACCAATAAATCTTCTACCAATGAACATTTCATGTATACACATAATAGATAGGTTAGGAATCCTGAAAAAATAATGTACTCAAAGAATGATAATCATTTCAGAAAGCGACATATATAGCAAGTATCCAAAATATCGATTACACCAAAGCATTTTTGGCAATGTTTAATCAAAGGTATTTTAAATGTAGCATGTGACATTTTTTAAAATGCCGTATTATGAAATTGAAAGCGAATACCTACATGCCTTTATAATGGGTAACACGCTTGAAATTAAAATAATTATTGATTTTTCAAAATAAATATTCATTTATCTATTACAATTCCACTGCAGATGTTTTTACATAAATATTCGATCATTCGAACTGTTCCAACATCTTTTTTTGGCACAAAACATTGTCAAGTTGTATAAATAAAAAGCACGTAACCAATCCATCAGACAGCTTTTTACTTTTGTGATAGAACTTCAAGTATATAAATATAAATTATCATTAGGTTTATTGCACATAGAACCATATAAATTCCTGACACTTGGTGTGTCTGGAAATAATATTCCGAATAGCCGGAGGACGAAAGCTGGAAAATGACGAAAGTGAAGAGGAAGTAGGAATGTACTGTTTTGCATTGAAAGGACAAAGTCTTTGTTAGGAGTGAATTAGTGACATAGGGGGACAGCGAATAGCAAAAAAAGAAGCACAATGCTCCAAAGGAAGTCGGTACAGATTGATAGTGTATATTATGTTTGTATAACAACACAAGTCTCAAACATCCGAAAAATTGCTTGTAGTGTTTTAAAAAGTTCCCAAAATTCTCGCAATATTTTTCTTAGGCACTTGATGAAGGATCTGCTCGTGGTCGCAAACGTTTAGCCTTCTTTCCCTTTGTAAAGGTAAATGCAGAGCTTTACAGTTGTTTGGCACCATTCCATATGTATTCAACATATTCAGTCCTGTACCAAACTAAAGGGCTTTTCCTATCCATTTGACCTCCTTTGCCTACTGGTTCACATGAATTTGGCCTCTTCCCCTTGTGAGAGGCTATCGTAAGAAGGGGTTGCCGGTTCCTCTGCTGTCTCTTCTTCATCATTTGCTACATTGTCTTCGGAAGCTTGTCCACGAGAATTCACAATTGAGATAGACTTCTGGTAGCTGAACAACTGCCTCTCAAGGCTATAGTTTTCTTCTTGTAAAGCCATGATTTCCCTCCTGAAATTAAACTATTTTTAGTGAGGTCAAGTTGAGCGAAAATGCATGCATATATACTCGACTGTAAGGCTACTTAAGTACTTCGTGACGTCACGCTACCCGACTAGTTCGGCTTAACTCGGAGACATAGCCACGGCCTACTCAACTACTAAGGCCGAAGAAGCTTTTCCAAACAAGATCAGGGACGTCATAGTTCCGAGTGCCGTTGTTCCGAAGCTGAAGACAACCTGCCTTGAAACCTGTTAGGAACCACTCATTCACGGCTGAACGTATTTTTAGGGTTCCGAATGCGTCCGAACTAGTTTCTAGATCTTCGGCACTGCGAACAGTGACGTCAAAATTTCCGTCTACGCTCATATTTGGGAGAGCTTCTCTGGCCTTGTTATTGAAGTAGGCCGTGACAAAGTACGAAACCTATTAGAGCACGGCAAACTATACTTTTCAGGTTCCGTATAAGTTTTACTCTTCTCTTTCGGAAAAGCCGACAATCCGAATAAGACGGATAGTGTGACGTCACAGAGAGCTTCTCTAGCCTTACGTGTAGAGTCGGGCGTCTTGCAGAAACCGTTAGTATTTGGTGTATGACTTTTAGACACTACCGCCTTTGATAAGAAAAGTACAAATTAATGGAGTTGCTTAAAAAAAACATTGTATTTTATTGCTCAAAATGTCTTTGCAGTTTCCAAGGATCAAATACTCTTCATAGGAATTATATAGCAAGTGTAGCAGTAAGTTTGACATGATTATGTGTATTTGGTAACTGCAATCATTTGCTTTGATAAGTTAATTAACCAAATAGGGCTACTCTCTAGTTGTGGTTAAAAAGTTAGTTAAGAAGAGATTGAATTAGTTGATAGTCTTGGCAGCTAGTGTTTAGTCTTACTTTATGTTTTATGTTAGTTGGCTGCATTTCATCATCGTTGATTTCAGTAGAAACACATTTCATTAATTTTAAAACAATCCTACTCTTACCAATTTTTGTTATTCCAGCAGTACCGTCGTCAAAGAGTAAATGTGTATCTTTTTCTAGTAATTCTTTGAGTACCGCTATCAACACGCATGCAATTGTAATCTAAATTGCCTCGGAAAAGGTCATAAAAAAATCTTTGAACCATTTTTTGAAATGTAATGCTTCCCAACCTTAATGTTAAGTTACTAAACCATTATTTAAGCAAACGTAATGGTTTGATTTCTGGAGCAAGTCAGGGATTTAAGAGAAAAAATTCAAAGTACAGTATCCTCGATTCAAACGGCAATTTTAAAACAATTATAGATAAAATATTTTTTGTAATTTTAAAAAGATAAAATTTTGTAAGTAATTTGTAATATTAATATAATTACACTAACGGAAAAGATATTGGCATTGTTACTAATGAACTAACCTTTTTTTTAGAATACCTCATAGTAAAAAAAAGTAAAATTAATACAATAATAACAACATCAAAAACGAATGTTAGTTAACATAAATTGAGGCCTAAAGTTAATCTTTACACGTCGTATGAAATCTTATGGAATCTTGGTAGTATATTAATCATATTTTTTAAAAACATATTTGTCCCAACTATATTAATAAAGGTATGTTTTCGCTCGTCCATCATCGAACGTTCTAATCGATCATGTTGTCATTTTTGGTCATCGGTTAGTCGCCCTTGCGACACATCAATATCGCCTAATAACAGCACAGATTTTCTAAGAACGTGATAAGATTTTTTGTGAAAAGGAAAAGATTAAATGTGTTCTTGACGGAAAGGAACAATAATGTCTGACATTTCATGTATGATTAAAGTTTCAATTATTGAACTATCTTGAAATCCTACGCAGCACAAAATTATTTGTTTAATTCACGGTAATGGACAAAATAGAGTAAATAAAGAATTGTCATGGGTATGATGAATGAATATGCACGAGAAAAACTCCTCAAACAACTGAACAATTCCTGAATTAAAGAAGTGATTATACTTGACTTAACGCCTCTGATCGAAATAGAAATTATTTGAAAAACATAAGGAATAATTTATTGAAAAAAAAAGTTCTTATGGCAGCACAAAGCATGCAGAATTAAGTAACCATAAGAGACAGCGAATTTTTCAATCATCAATCAAAAATAATAATTTTCACAAGTTTCTTTAATTAAAACTAGTTTTTTGAAAGTCAATCTGTCTAACATTATCGGAACTAATTTATTAATAAAAGCTTTTTTGACAATTAAAATGAAAGTCTTATGCAGCGAAAACTAGAGCGAAACTTTTAAGATTTTAGTGTATGGCACATTTTTCTTTTACTTATTTGTTTTTCTTTACATCATATCCATCTGGGAAAACTTTCATTTATCCATATTTACAAAAGAGAATAAAAACTAAAGTCTTCCGACTTTCTTAATTCTTGTATTTTCAATTATACTACTGTAATTCGTTTGTATTTTTTATGCTTACTTAAAAGAAATTATTATCTCTGGAATAAATATATTTCTTATAGAATTTTTTTGTCCATATAGCCACAAAACTTTAACTATTCGATCTTTGCTTAATTTAAAGCGAAAAACTGAAAAATATTTAATCCAAATGGCAATCAAATCTAATTAATAGTATAAAGAAAGTGAATCGTCAAAATTAAAAAAGAAAATTTAAAAAATTACAATTGAAACATATTTTTATTGCCAAGTTAATAAGTTGGTTACAGTCGGTTTAAAAAACAATTACTCTACAGTTTATTTTTTCTTGTTACGTTATTTTTTTGTTAAAATTATTGTTTCGAAAAGTAAAATTAATTCAATACTTTTGGTCATTTAGTATTCGTGTATATCTAGAAAGACGTTAATTCAAACTAAAATAAACAAAAATTCTTCAGTCTTTCTTACGAAGCTTCAATTCTGAACAAAAAAGCTCTTGTCGGAGAAAGTGAAAAACATATCCCCTATAAAAAAAAACATAATAGAAATATTCCATGACTAATTAATTATTAAATATGATATTTTAAAAAAAGATTTCGTAAAATTAATATTTTAAAGTTTAATATTTAAGAAGTTAAAAGGCAATGCTCAAGCAATAAGGTTTTTTTACAATCTGCGCTTCATAAAGGGAAAATAAGTTGGTCCATTGCTTGTCCTGTTTGGCGTACTTAGTTTGTCGTGATAAAAAAATTCATGAAGTGATCTGAATTCACAGTTTTCGATTTATCCGAAAATTTTAATAATCTTTTAAATGATTTCAATTGCGAAAAGTAGTATAAAAGTTCCTCAACAAGATATGAATCTCAATACAGGGGAAATTTATTGCTTGTAGGTAAAAAAAAGTTGTTGAAGAAAACAATGTTTTGACTTTATATTGCTATGAAGAGTCTTTAACGTCTTAAGTCATTTGCTATAATATATCTTAATACATCGTTTGTAAATGAAAGTTTTATTCACGCAAAAAATCGCATAATCACAAACTCAGCAAAATCTAAATTTATATAAAATTATTGATCTATCCAAAATTTTAAATAAAATATGCTTTTTAATTGTTGTTTTAAGTAACTGAAGGTTTTCAGCAAAAAAGCTCTATTAAGTAAAATTTAGTTCCTGAAGGTCAAAGAAAACTGTCATAGAACAAGCAGATCTGACTCTCTATCTCTCTCTTTTTTTTTTGGTTAAGTAGATTAGCGCAAGAGTTCACGTATCCAATAATATATTTTTAAGTCAAATATATAGTCGTATGAAATATCGTGTCATTGCTTCAACTTTTCTTTTTAAAATAAATTCTTTTTTCTTATCTAGTAGACTCTTTAACGTGTAAGGTCATTTGAGATAATCGATCCCAATTCGTCGTATGTAAACGAGGGATTTCATGCACGGCTAAAAGCTCACATTGCGATACACACTCTCAACTCAGCGATATTCACTAACGATGCAAAAACGACCAAACTTCGATCGAAAATGAATTCCCATCGATGGATTGAGTTAAGAATATATCATACGATATCGAAATCCGATTCTATGTTTTACAAAAGGACGGAATTCTCATGGAATATGTTCTTTTTTCATTCCTCAGTGGATATTGGGGAAATCGATAAAGTATTTGGAATTCGGTTGGCGCAGCTAATCATGAGGTTTTGGCGGAATGGGGAAGTTAAAAAACTTCTGGGAAGATATGAAAATGTCAGGAGTACGGAAAAGCTATTCAAACTTCTGGGATCTTATGAAATTCGTTTCAATATAGATCCGAGCTTAGGAAGTTCAAGGTGGAATTCCAATTGTCGCACGTAAAATTGCGAAAAGCTTTTACGAATAGAGTCAAATAAAATACGATTTTGATATTTAATTTTCACCTTTTTCAGTTTATCTTAGAAATATATTTTTGCATAACGTTCAAATGAATATTTGAATGTAGCATAAAAAGCAAATAGATGTTTTTTGTTTAAAATAAAAAAAATAAGTACTTATTCAGGCAAAACCATGATTTTGCATAGATAATCATTATTGAAAATCATTATTTAGTTTAAAAAATAATGTTTACTTAATTAGAATAAAAATATTTATATGAAATGCAAAATAAAATGGAATGTCCTAATTGGAAATGTTTATTGGTTATTGATAAGTCTAGCCTGTTGGCAAGAAAAACTAAATTATTATTTTTCAAAGATTAAGCACTATATCTTTATTAAAGTAAAAAAAATCTTCAAGAAAAAAATACCGTTTTTCAGTATATTGACTAAATTTTTAAATTGCTATAATTTTATCGTTAACATTGGGGATATACTGCAAAAATATTTGGCATATACTGATGGCCATATACTGAAAGTTTCATGCATATATAAAATTATGAATTCATTATAAATAAATAGGGTACTTTGGGAATAGAAGTATTTAAAAAATCTATGCTTTTGTTATAGATAGCTTTTGAAACAGACAATAAATTTTAAAAATATATAATTTTCATATGTTTTTGAACTTCAATTTTTTTTTTACTTTTGAATGACTTCCAAAAATAATAGAGAAGGATTGTATGAGATTAATTAGTAAAACTTAGTTAATTAGTTTAATTATATTATATTTTATTCAGTTTACTATTCTAGCACTTTTTTTTTAAAACAAATTTCTGTCAATTATTTATAAATACAGGTCATAATTTTATAAGCTACTTTATAAGCAACAATGAAAAAGAATTTGAGAAAATTAGCACTAACTTTCTTCAATTGTTTGATATTTTACAAAGAATCTCAGGCTTCTCTATGATCGTATATATAACAATAGAATATATAGACTACACAATTGATTCACACAGAGTATTTTTATATCCCGCTCGAAGTCATAAAACACTAGCTTCTCAATTTATCTGCTTGAATTTATGTTTTATAGTAAACAAGTTCCTTTCTTTTTCAGAAAAAGGTACTATAATATAGTTGTTTGAAAGAAATTCATAAAACTTTCTTTGTAATAGATACCAGCTCTTCGATTTTTTTTGAAAATATAAAGTAACTGGATATGAGTTTGTGACTGGGATAAAGGAATGAAACCTTATTTTAATAAAACTTTTTATTCCATAGGGTGTTATTTTCCTAAATGGAAAATTAATTAAGACAATCGGTTTCACTTATAAAAAATATTGGGATACTGTGGCGTATTTGGTATTTGTTTAAAGGTATAAATGAATTGAATTAATATTTACATTTAAAACTTTCTAACTTCATAAGAATAGAATAGAAAATAGAATTTCTTCATTAGAATACTACAATGAATAACTTTAAAAAAACAAATTTTGAATTAAATTATTTAAATTAAAAAATGATGAATTTTGAATATAAAATCTAAAAGCAAAACTCCAAATTTTTTTTAAAAAATATTACAATTTAACAAAAAATTGACTTAAAAATTAATCAGTTTCTTACTTCATTTGATGACAATGCAATCTTCTTATGTCATCATACTTATGATAGATAGCACTGAACAATAGCAGGGAGTCCAGCCATTCAATCTGAATGGTCACACTCTTCGGATCTTTACAGTTGCTGGAGTAATCATCCACCTACAAAAGGAAGGTAATGGTAATGTAATCGTTTCCGGATGCCTATTCCTAGCCTTCATTAGGAGATTTAACAAAGCCAATAACGCCTAGTAATTTAGAACCCTGGTCAAGTGACGAGGTCGACACCTGAGTGGGCACCCAACGGAACTTCGAGCGTTATAGTACGCTGACGCCATCTGGACTTTGGACTCCACAAATTTAACGAGCACGTCTGTCCCAGTGTACTCGGGCCCATCCGTCACGAGTTGGATTTGCCATTCTTTCCCAGTACAGATATCCGATTTATAGAATGACTGGTAGTAGGTGGGATTCGAGCCCCGCACTTCTGAGAAGGCTGAATCCTGAGGCGGATGCTTTAACCACTCGGCTACGGACGGGCAGAGGAAGGCAATAAATTCTGTAGTAACACTCAATATCATAAGATATCGCATCGTTGTCTTCCCGATACTGCAACATGTCGGATAAATACCGATCCAACAAAGGGCATGGAACTGTTGAAAGTCCATTTAGCCAATATGAGGTTGGGAAGTCTACCATACCTACCGTGGGAAGTCTACCATCAGAGAATACCGCGCTCCAATATCTCGGGGTGGTTGAATTCAGTGACACTTCCATAGTTTGGGAGTGCCACTAAAATCAACCACCAACTGAAATCAATGATCAGAGTCCATCAACGTTTCCATCTCGACTGTCGGATTAGTATTCAGCCGACATGTGGCAGATACCGGTTTGATATTGCTATATCGTGTTGATGGAGTTATGTTATCAGACGATATCGTGTACTGCCCCCTTCCGACCTTCCCCTAGGGCCTTTAACTTAAGATTAAAAAAAAATAAAGAAAATGTCTAAAGAATTCAATGTTTGAATAAACCTGATCGTTACAATCCCTCTATAACATCTCACAAAATCATTTGATAAATTTAAACATCTTCAAATATCATTATGACAAAGAGATATCAACGTAACAAAATAATCGCGTGATATTCTGTTTTTTTAGGGCAACATCTCCTAAGACATTAAATAATGGATTGGAAGGTGCTGATTACTATTTTTAGTGGCATTTTGCTTGGCTTATTTTTTTGTAAGTTACTACAGATCTTCCATTTTTTTTAACTTTGTTTATTTGTAATTTTTAAATTGCAAAAACTGAATGCTATATCTTACGTTTTAATCTTCTGCGTTTTACACCATTAAATTAGACAGCTTATAATATTGAGCAGACCAGTGTTAGATTTAGCTGACTCCAGGCTTGTGAATGACGTTAGCTGCTTAAAACACGGCTTGCAACTCTAATCGGATGCTCTGTACGTGTAATTACAGTCGTCGTGTGTCACTTCTACTAATGTGGTTTTAATGGAGAATTGCATAAGCAACCTCATTTATTGACTTCAAAAGGCATTAGTAAATCTCGTATCAAGCCACATTGAATAAACGCGTACTTTTGTTAAAACGGGCAAACTTTTTTTTAATGGAAATTTTCTTAATTTTTTAAAAAAGGTTTCTTTTTAGAAGTGTTTTTATTTCGGAAAATTCCTCATTGCGGAACTTTTTATTTTAAATATTTCGAGTTTGACAGAAACATTAGTTTAGATTTTTTTATATTATTGCATTTACAAAATTCATATTTATGAAAAACTTTGAACGAATTCTGAATAGAGTTAACAAATCAGGAGAGCGATATTTAAAAAAATATAATTTTACGCATTAATATTTTTATGCGTCACAACATAAAGTAATAAGTTTCTCTCGGATGTTCATACATAATAATAATATTTTATCATATAAAACCTTTGTCATTTCCCTTTTTCAGACTTTGAATTTGAAATAAGTAGAAATTTAGTTTTTAAAAAGAAAAGTTATTTTTCCTATTAATCAAAAGAAATAAGTTTAAAAGTGTCCGTTGAAAATGTACCTGACAAGTTTAATAAATGTGACACATTAAATTGTCACCAATCAGCATATTAAATTGCACCTCCATTAAAAATAAGCAATTATTTAAAACTTACTGAATATTGTTAAACCAGGAAGTAAATAAACTGTAATCCAAAAGGAAAATGCTAAAAATTCAAACTTAATGAAAATGTTTTTGAGGCCTATTTTCATTAAAGTACAATCTTTTGAAGAGCTTAATAAAGGAAATTCAGAATTCGTAAATATATTGAGTAAAACTGTCGTTTTTGGTCCCATTAAAAAAATCTTTAACTAAAACGAATTTCCGTGAAAATTTAATTTTGTTGCTATGATTTCTTTTTATTTTGATGCTAACCCCTTTTAAAGCTTTTGTCAGTATTGACTTCGATATTAAATCCGGGGCTTGTTCAACTAAGTACTGTTTAGAAGGCCTTTAATGCCTTATTTTCGTAATTTGTTGGAGCGATCCAGTAGTCTTGTATAAAACGAAGGAAATTTTAAGAAGTTTCTTTCCGATAAACATTTTTACGAGCAATTCTTAAGAAGGGCTTTTCAATGTTGTTAGTGAGAAAAAGTGTTAACTTAATTGAATCCGTGAGTGCAGAAACCACTTCAGTCAAAAAATATCCGAAAACTCGTTTTCAATGAAAATAAGCATAGAAAGGCAAGATGCGTGTTGGGTGCAAAAACTGCGTTAGTCTGTTGAGTAGTTCCGTAAAAACAGGACGTTTGTTTCGAGTGTTGAATGAAGAAATAGAGGAGGATTTATTACGTTTTTTCTCCCTCCTGAAAAATTTGAAATTTGTGATTGACGTTGTTTCTGCACTCACCGATTCAATTACTGCCTACCTAACAAAACTTTACAATTTGATATCTGTTAAATGTATAAGTGAAAATTGTTTTTGATAGAATAATAATAAGTATAACATTAGGTTTTGAATAAAACGCTCTGTGTGTAGATGTTTTCTAGGCAAAACAAATTCAACAAGTCTTAGTTTATGGCCAGAAATTTTCTTTGACTTTTTCTACTCCATCTACAATTTTTCAATTAAACATGAAACACCATAAAGTGCCTTAAATTCATGATTTCCTTAATAAGATAAGACATTTTCCCTTGGAGTGGACTCCTTTTTGGGATACTTGAAAACTTTCAAAACAATTGAATATCATTATATAGAATAACAATTATATACATTAAAGAAAATAAATAGTGACGCATATTTAAAAAAATTCTTCTTCAAATTTAAATTCTTTCATTGAATTATTTTTGCAAACATTATTGAATCTATTCTAATACTTAAGGAATCTCTCTAACTTAAGGAATTGAATTTTCGAAGTTAGGTATAGTTTCGGAATAAAATATAGTTTAGTGGGTGTAACTGAATTGCATGAAAATTATACTAATACCAAACTTTATATTTTATTAAAAAAGTTATATACAAGTTATGTACTTACCATATTACATACTTAATTCTATTAAATAGACTCTTATGTGCAATAAAAAATATCCCTTTCCACAAACATTTACTGGTGTCTTAACATTTTAAGTACCTCGTGTATGTTTTCAAATATTACTTACTACATAAAATCAATTAATAAATGAAATGACAATGGAACATTCAATGAAAAGCTAAAGCGAAAAAGTTTTTTTTTTGTGAAAATATTTCACCGATCGTTATGAAACTAGGAGAAAACTAGAGTATTTAAATAGTATTTCAAGACAGTAAGAAGTGAAATTTTCATCGGTTTGGCTACTGAGTCTCCCTTAATTTAATAAGAAGGTTTGGCTGAAATTTAAATGAAAATTGAGCATTCGAATCAAATCCAACGTGATTCTTCATAGATTTAGTCGTAAATTTAACATTATCGTTTGGAGTATTAATTTAACTTTTAAATGGTGCTTAAGCACACTGCTGAAAATTCGTAATTTTTAAAATTACGTTCTCAAATTTTATCAAATCATTGTAATTCTGAATATATTGTTCTCAAATTTAAGAACATGCAGATCTTATTCTGAGAATGATTGAAAAAAGACATTGCCGCTAGGGGATTGAACTCACGATGTGAGGATATATGTTACGCTTAGAGAAGCGCGTAATTCCTCGGTGCCCAGCGCTAGTAGTGAATGGGTGCTTAGGTTATTTGAAGTTATTGAATTTTAAGAAAATGCGTGCTCTTTTGAGATGTCGCACTACTTACTTTATTTAAATATTGTTATCAAAGTGCAATTGAAACATTATACACTCTCAGAAATAACACTTTCATTTTTGACGATTCATGAATCCTAAAGCCCCATTTCGTTAATTTTTAGGATTGTTTCGTCAAACTATTACGTGACTTTTGAGTAAACGCGAATTCTCACTTTTACGATCGTGATTTGACGATTCTGTATCTTGATTTTGAGGAAACTGAATCTTATTGCTGTACTTATATGCTCAAAAATGACGAAATATTTCTTTAGATTAGGCGACATTCAAATACTCATAAAAATGACGATTCAAATTTCCTCAATTTGAGGAAACGAAAACTCGGAGCATTTGCCAGGAACGGAATCGTAAAAAAATTAAAGAAAATTTCGTCGTTTTTGAGCATTCATTTTTTAAAGTGTAGTACTAATTTTTGAGAGTTTTACTTTCGTGCTTAAATTTGAGATTTCAAAGTATTTACATTTGAGAATGCTGTTATCACATTCAATTGAGATTATCCTTGCACTCATTTTTTAGAGTCTCATATTTAACACTGTAGTTAGAACTCAGATAATGTCCAGTAACAGTTTTCCATTGCATTTATAAAACAGTTCATGTTAATGCAATAACGAATTCTTATTTTTTTCTTCAAAAAATTGTTTTAAAAAAAGTTGGTTTTAGAATTTCTAAAACAAAAAGGTGACTTACTACAGTCATTAAAAAGGTTTTAAAAAACAAAATAAATTACCGACGCTAGCCATATAAACAATGATTTATGCTTCGAAATGTCTTTTAAATTGAAGAATACCAAAATATATGATTTTTTTTGTTTTATTGCGTTTTCATGGTGCGAGATGTAAAGTTTGCTGTATCATTAATTGATTACTAAAAAAACACGTTTGATTTACGACTAACCGGTCGTATTTCTTTAAAATGTATTTTTTTCAATGACTTTCGAAAGGCAGTTATTTACAAAACAAACCTGTAGTTTATGATTTACGACTTAAAGGATACATCTTGACATCGTTAAGAAGTTTTGTTCTGCACAAACAAAATAATGATCTATGGCTCATTTATTCTAACTTATTTCATTGTAAAGCTATTCAAAATACTTGTACATCATAAAATATATTATTTATATTTGTATTTATATTTATATCAATATTTGTATTTATATTAATATTTATATTTATGCTTCATCTTTTCATGGAGGGCGTAGAAATTTAAGTATTAAAGTAGTTAAAGACTTAACTAAAAGTTTTCTAATCCAATATGTTGATGCTCTAAAGTATTTAGTTTATTTAAACATGTTTATAATCGGTTTTATTAGAGGAATTAAAAAAATTACTTTATGTCCGGCGGTACTTACTTTTATTTCTTCCTATCCGATAAAATAAATTCGGTTATCTACTTCTTTGTCACGCAAAGCATACATTTCTTATTTCAAAGCACCATAACTTTTCAAAATGGGTTATTGGAGATGTTATTTACAGCCCATGAAATAAATTTCAACTACTTTTTTTAAAACAGAATTTCACTTCTTAATTGTTGCAAGAAGGTAAAAAAACATTTGCTGTAATTACATGTTTGGTTCTTTATGTATTTGGTTGTTTAGAAAATCATTTATTTTAATTTTCCCATTTCAAATCTTCATAAAATTATATTTTTTTCTCAAAAACTTTTTTACAAAAAAAAACGTCATACGTAAACTTTTGTGAACTATTAAAACTGCAATGTCAGAGAAAGTTTCTTGGGAAATATGTGTGTTTAAAAAATAAGAAGTACTAATACTTGTCAACTGCAGAACAAAAATGTATATCTTTTAATCCTTTTTAATTATTGATTTCTAGTATTTTTTTTAATTCAGAAAATCATTATATGATTAAAAAATTTAATTCAGGATATTTTTGACGGTTGTCGTTAAGTTTTGAGTTAAAAATGATAGTGAAACATTTATGTATTACAAGGCATTTAAAAAACGAAAATTAAAAATATGAAAATTGAAAAAAAAAGTATAAATGTTTATTTTTTTTTTTTCGCACATGCATTTGGAGTACTATGCAATAAGTTGTACTTTAAGTGGAAGTAATATACTGCGTGAGAATGTGTTGTACTACGCAACCTTCAAACGGATTCACCTATTAGTTTTGTTGAATTCGCTTCATATCAAAAGTAGAAAACCTGGACCTTTGCATAATTTAATTCACAACATCATTTTAAATTGTAATACTAAGTTTTCCATTGTGAACTACAGTGGGCAAGTTTTCCAAATAGCTGATACGAAAGTAGGTGATTTATTGATTGCATTAAAAAAATAGAGTAATAAGAGGGCCCAAGCCAATTTCAAACCTATTTTTCAAAGGTAAACTTGTGTGACATCGTGAATTAAAACAAGTGTAGATGAGGTTATTAATTACATTAAAGTTGACAGAGCTTGTTTTTTATTCATTGCTCATAAATGTGTGTAATTTTACAGATCAAATTCCACTAAAATTACAAGACTCTCGGCTAATGTTAAACGTTATTTTTTTCTATTTTTTTCAAAAAAATACTTTAAAATATTTATAATTGTTTGAAAACATGTTTCTACAAAGAATATGTTTGTAGAATGGTTTTCGGTAGTGAAAAAATTAAGTTAGTTTGAAGTACTCAAAAATGTGTGTAACATTAAAGTTATTAATTATGGTAAACTTGCATTAATGTTTAGTTTTACAATGCAAAAGCACCACTTACGAAGTAAGTAGGTATAACAAAAAAAATTAAACATTCAAAGTACCACTCTTGGTCCTGGAAAAATTAAGTAGAAGCAATAAAATATTGTTTAAAAAATTCTCCTTGTAAGTATTTTAATAGATATCTATTTGTTTGCACTCATAACCTCAAATCCATCATATTAGTTCGAACAATTTGGCACAATAAAATCAAGCCTTATTACAATAATAGTGAAACCTTGTGACAAAATCAATTTTTTAAGCCCTTGAGTTTAAAAAAAACCTCAATCATATCAAGTGTCTTACAAGTACTTATTTGTGTCATGCATATTTCTTCTAGAAAAAATAAATTGTTTTCAAACTGAAAAGCTTTATTTTAAAATACTTGGAAAGGCTAATGATATGCATTAGCCCTTCAGGGGATGGGAGATGTTTTCACATGAAACAAAAAAACATTTTTGTTTTCAGATCATTTGTTTCTGTTGGGAAGGTTTCTTTATATTTATGGGATATATGAAGAACACGGAAATTGCTCGAAGCGGATTTTTAAAGAATTTTTTTACTTATTAGAGTATTACTATCAATCTCTCAACAATTGAAGTAAAACATAATTTTTCCTACTTTTAAATATAAAATTAGCAGTAATGATATCGAAAACAATTTAAATGAACGAAAATTAAATAAGTTACCTAAATCAGGGAAATTTGTTTTTTCTTTGCAATTGACGTTTGTATTGTACTTAAAAGAAAGAGGTCCCAGAAAAATTACTCTTAAAAACATTAAACGGAATATTCTGCCTGAGTTTTGTAGTGTTTTGCCAGTGTGAAGAGTACTCGACTACAAATGAAGAAGAATTTAATACATTTTGAAACATTAGGGGAAGGTGGGTTCCCTTGGACCTATTTTGACTTTTCAATTTTTAATTTCTTAATTACAAAAAAAAAGTGAAAAAAATTTTTTTTTTAAAATACTATGTGTTATATATAACATACATATATTTTTTAACATGTTAACTTAAAAATTAAATGATATTAAAAAAAAAAAAAAATAAAAATTGCAATTAGGACCTAGGTACACCACCACCGGTGTACCTTTGTGGTTTAACCGGTAGTGTACCTTGGACCAAGTAACAGGTAGAGAGACTCACTACTTAGTCCAAAAAAAAAATATTTATTATTACACACAAAAAAAAAAAAATACATTTTACACAACCTACTCTTCTAGCCAAAGAATGTATTGTATCATTGGTTTTTTTTAGGCTTATAGAAGGGGTTTTATTTTTTTATTTTTTTTTTTTTTTTTTTGCCCTTTTGGCTTTTTTGCTGCGCAATCTTCTTTCTCAGGTGTATCATGAAAAATGCAATAAAAAAATTAAACCGTTTTCATGCCATAGGAAAAATTTGGCTTATCTTTTTCAAATAAAAAAAAAAAAAAAAAATAATTCCCCCCCCCTTTATACAACTTCTAAACTAAAAAAAAAAAAGGATGTTCTGCAAATATTTTATAAAAAATCTCTTTTTGGATGCGTATGCAATAATTATATTATATTCTATATATATGATATAAAATTTTAAAATCTACCCAAAAAATCTAAATAATTAATGACAGAAAAAATATTTATCACATTATAAAAAAATTTCTATTTTTCTTACAAATTTCCATTATTTTACATATCAGGGTGGCAATTAATAATTAAAAAAAATAATTTTTTTCAAGGAAAAAAAAAATTTGAATTTTAAAAAAAAAGTTTTTTCAATTATGAGCAGCACATGATAATAGTAGTGTTACCTTGGTTGTACCCTACACCACACCTTTGTATTGGTACAGAGGTAGGTACACCACTTTAATAAAAAAAAAAATAAATAATCACCATGTTAAGGTTAGAATTAAATTAAAATTAATTTTTAATTTTTTTTTTAATAACACTTTTATACATAATTATGCATTCTGAATAAACACTAAATAAACAACTAGTAAAAAAATTTGAAAAAGAATCTAAAAAAAATTTTTTTTTTTTTTGAACTGCTTTTGCGAATTTTTTTTAATTTTCGAAAAATTTTATTTTTTTTTAAAAAAAAAACAAATTTTGAAAACCCTGGAACAAACAAACTTTTACTGCATGTGTGTGTTGTTGTGTTGTTTCAAGATCTAAGCAAATCGAAAGCATAGGTAGGCATAAGTTCGATGTACAAGGGTACACCACTTACCCCTACACTGTTAAAATTGAAGGTGACAAATGGGGGCAATTTTTAACCCCGGGGGGGGGGGGGAAAGACAGTCCCATTTGGCACCTCAAGGCTTTGAATCGGCTTGGATCGATGAATTCTTGTGAACAGATTTTCTCTATAATATGTACACCAGCTGACATTTTTTTTCTGAAACAGACTTTTTCACAGTATATAACCAAGTGGTAGTCTGTTTTTAGTTAGTGAGAATGTCCTTCATGCTTAACATGAGGAATAGTAACCTCAAACGACGAGGCTTAAAACCTCAAATAGTCCCATATGGCATAAAGACTGCTAACCTGAAAAGCTGCACAAAGACCTCCAATCTTGTATGACAACCAAAATGACTGAGATTCTAATAGACTCTATTCTAACCCATTTATACGCAGGCAGTTAATAAAAGTAATTTATTACCTGCACATTACTTAGGCCATAATATAGCAAAGGACATATATGGCTCTAACTTGTTAAGGGAGGTAATAATGCCAAAATGATGCCACTATTTTTTTATTCAAATATTTCAAGATAAGGTCTCTTGCATTTATGCTTTAGGCTGGTTAACTGCAGTGACCACAACAATAAGTTGTACCATTATTGCTCTGAAATAAACAGTCGTTTATTATACTTTCTTATAGGTTAGAGTTAATGAGTGCTTGAATCAGTGGTTCAAGTCATTATTCTAGATACTGCAGTTTACCTGCCCACGGCAGATTTGACAACTTTATTTGGTTATTCAACGACGTTAAGAGTTGCGTATCCAAACTCGTCAAGAAGATGTGTTTTCTACATATAAACTCAAGCGGCTTTACTTCCTTATTTAGACATATTTTGTCCAAATTAAGTTTACAATTGACTTAATAATATCAATTTCACGCTTTTTTTAACATAACCGGTCCGAAAAAATAAACACTAACTTTTCGTTTTGCCTTTGCTGAGAGTTATAAGAAATTACTTGAAATTAAACATTGCACTTACCACAGAAACTGGAATATCTGTTTCCATAACAATCCCCATATCTACCCCTTCTTGAATGTAGTAGTTCCAGTGGGGGGCATTCAGCACCACCATAGCAGTAGTTTCGTTACTGCCAACCACTCCATCGTCACGCATGACGTAAGCGTTCCACGAAACATACCTTCAAAGAAAACATATTCATAAGTACATTCATACGTAACATTTATAATGTCATAAACATCAATAAAACTATCTCTAAAAAAAGAGTTTTGATAAATTTGCTTAAATTGTAATCTGTACATACAGTCAAAAAATTATATAAAATTATCATAAAACCCAGATATTATGTGTTAATTGTATCATTTATTTGTTATTAGAATTTGATATTTTCTTAAAGTTTTTTTTTAAAAAAACTCGTTCATAAACTGGATTAGAGTTCATAAACTGATAAATCTGTGAAAGTAGCAATGTTTTATAATGTATGCTCACGTAAATCGCATATAATTCTATCAAGTGTTGATAATATAGTAACAGCTTACATTAAAATGCGCCGTTTTAGAGATACAGACAAAAAAAAACAAAGAAGTAAAAGTAATTAACACTTGAGTGAACACTTTGTTTTATAATAAATTAATACTTTTAAATATTATATGACAGCCATCAAAGTCTTTTCCTAGAGCCTTAAATGCGAAATGTTTAATTAATTGCTTACCCTTTAAACACTTTATTGTTTCCAAGTTTTTAAAGCCAACTATACCATTAACAATCTTAAAAAAAATTTTCTTACCTGCGGCGATTTTAATTTAACAAATAAAAGCTTCCTTAACCAGAATAAAAATTATAATTTTATTCATTAATTTTATGAAAAGCTTACCTTTAAAAAAGTAATTTATTAATAACGTCGCATCGTAACGTAAATTTACTTGGGACAGCCATTGTTTACTTTTCTTACTATAGTTTACTAAAAATAATCTACTGTTTCTATCTTTTATTGCAAAATAAGATATAAAAAAGGCATAAGGCCCTTCGTTAACTAAACCCTTCGCTACTACTAAAGTATAAATTTACTATGTATTTACAATTATCATTGCTCGTTTTATAAAAATATATTTCACTAGATATGCATTATTTAGTTGTATAAAAATATGTTTAGTGAGTTCTAAGACCAAAATTACTTTTCTCTAACACACAAAAATTATCAATCATTTTCAACGACTTTTTAAACTAAAAATGTAACCTTAAATTTATATTAATTAATAAAAAAGTATCAGCACATTAAATAAACAATCCAAAACTCTTACCTGAAATCGGGTGAACCTTCGTGGTTTGAGCGTGATGACAGAATTTACATTGTAACTTTACGATGGAGCCCATAGATATCAAATATTATTTTATTGTAAAATTGAGAGAATAACATAACAATTAATCTAGTAGATTCTTGATTCATGGTTGACGACTCTAATTTGAAGCTTATTAACTTCTATTAAACCTTGTGTTAATCCCGGTAAGGCACGGATGTTTTTGTTTGTCCATAAATGTTGTTATTTGTCTATGTGTTTGTGTCGTCCTTTCTATGTGTGTCTCTTGTGTCAGTGTGACTTCTGGCGAGTTTGGTAATGGGCTATAAAGCCTATGCTCTTCCTTTCTAGAGGGCGCAGTCAATGTCATTTGTTATTCTGCCACCATTACGAAGCACGAAGTCCATTCATGAGAGTTAAACCTTCAACTTACCTGAGGTGATTCCTTGGCACATGATGCAGGTCAGAGCAGAACAACTTCAACTTGAGGCATTCCCCTTCAATGTCCCCTTCAGCAAGCCAGGCGTGCTTTTCGCGGTCATAGCAGTTGGGGGTGGTGTCACTTGGGTCTCGGTTCTGCAACGGTATCAGCATCTCACTGACTGCATGGGCATAGCGCATCTCGACGTAGATTCTCAGGATACCCCTGTGCAGGAGATCTTGAAGACAGCACTTCAGTGGAAAGCCGCGGATCTTGCCTTTGATGTCTGAGACCTGGCTAAGGACACCGGAGTCGAAGACGCGATCAGCATCGCCAAGGACAATGCGGTACTGGACTCGAACTGCGTGGTCGAAGCCGGTCAGGCGATTGAGGAGGATCTTCGGACGGTTGCTGGGTTCCTGGTCCTCTGGGTTGCCTAAAGGTGAAAGGATTAATTAGTTAAGGCACTTTTTATGAAATCATGGGTAAATTGTTTTACATATCGTATTCAATTATTTAAAATGAATAATAGATTATTTTGCAAGTAAGAATGAGGCAGTTGATTTAGTTTCCATAGCCCTCTGAAGAATAAGCAAGTTGGCTGCAGTTTTTTTTAAACTGGTTTTCATACTCAATGAGATTTAAATTTTATATTTTTAACTGAACACTTCAATTCTCAATTTTTCTTAAACTTTATTTATGTTCCAGATGATCATTAATGACTCCTTCATACTTAAAATTTTAAAATTTAGTGCAGTTATATTTTTATTTATTATACATTTTAAAAAAAAAATTAAACTTATATTTGTTGCTAGAAAATTTGACAGACAAATGATGGGATTTACGTCTGTAGCCCTCAGACGGTTTTTGTCAGTATTTACATGTGATTGTGCACAGCTTATTTCTTTTTAATAATTTCTTTATTCACGGCACTGCGCGAAGCTATATGATGTATCTCTCAACGACTTAACTTTTAAAATACGTCTTTTTTTTTCAAAGCACAAGGCGATATACATGCAGATAAGGATTTTTTTTTAAAAATGGAGTAAATATTAACTTGGTTTTATTGCATCACAATTCAATTAAACCATTTTACACATCAAATAGGTTTTAAAAATATTTTTAAACCATATTTTGACTGCTAGTACATTTCTTAAAAAAATTTAATTGAAATTTTAAATATATATGTTTTTTTGGAAAAAATACAGTTTCTATATGGCTAACAAACAATCTGTGTCTGCATTCATCAGATGAAAAAAAGCAATGTTTCTGCCGGACTATATTCATTTTGAATAACAATAAATAGTAAGCTCTAAAGAATAAAAAACAGCAACAAAACTAAGAAGAGTTAAACATGTATAATGAATTGCTAACTCATTGTTTGATTATGTGTTTCATTAATAAAACTTAAAACTAGCGTCTATTTCCAACATACATTAATTTAATTTAACACAGTTTTTTTTTTTTTTCGATTGTCATTACTTCAGAAGAAGTCGTCATTTACTACTAAAAGGGAACAAAAAATAACTAAATATTCGATATCGCCTTTTGACTGAGCCAAATAAATCATGTTCCAACAAAAGTTAAAAATTCTCTCTCATCTAAAGATAAGTGGTGACATCTCCAATTCGACTTTTTCCATGTGAACATCCATGTCCTTTTTTGTAGCAGCAGAGTATAAATTAGCGATTCAATTGAGTGCTTCGTTTCGTAGCCTAGCAACTTTCATAAGTGCTTCTATTTTGATATTGAAATTTCACTGGGCTCCTATTAAGCTGGTATGTAGGGTTGAATGGGATTATATTGATTTCAAGAAACTTCTTTCTCATTAACGCTGTTGGAATTTAGGTTACGTATGACATACAAAAATGGTCTTTGTCTCTTTTATGGAATGCAACGAGCTGTTGCATAGTTATGTGAGTGAGTTATTTAAAGTTTAGAATTTATGACAAGAGACGAAGCAATTCAATAGAAGTTTAAACTAAATTGATTTGGAAAAAGAACGAGTAAATCACAAGAAATAAATTAAAAAAAAACATATAAAATTTTATTTTATCCTGACGACAAGGATTTTTCTTTGAACATTATTATCTATTTTCATTTGTTATGCACAAAGCTTGTTTTAATAAGATTATAGCAATTTTTATTGAATTACGCTATCAAAGATTTCGAATTTTAAATAAAATAAGAGAGTCCAACTTTTTGATAAGAAAATAACTGTGCTACACAATTTCTGTCATATGCCAGACCTGAAACTGCCAGGTATAGAGAAAGGTGTGCAAATGTGGAAAACCAGTTTTTTTATTGGTTGTAAGAAAACAATATATTGATCGTTTAAGGAACGGATTTTAAAAAGAAAGTCTTTATAATGTTGGAAATAGGGTACCGTAAGTAAAAAGTAAGAAAACTAAAGTCACCATAATTTAAAAAAAATAGCAAATTTACTTCTTTTTCCGATTTTCGAAAAGGTGAGGGTAATGTTGATACACTTTAAAATTACAAGTATACAATGCATAATCGCAAAATGCTGTTGGAATAATAAATTCTAAGCAATGTATGATGTGCCCTGTATCTCCGCACTGTCTTATGTTAATTAAACCATATTAGATTAATAGTAAATGCTATAGCTTTTAACAATATATGCCATCTCATAATTTCAATAGAGCGTGTGCCTGATGTGTTTCCGCGACATCTCAAACAGAAAGACGCAAAATAGTATGGATGCAAAAATGTTTCCAATTTGTTAAATTTTAAAAAAGAATTAAACTTGTGATTGATTGAATTCAACAATATCTTTTATAGTGCTTATTTTTCTAATCCAAGGAAACTAATTTCTCTACCCCTATGGTAAGTTAAACTAAAATATACCACAAAATTACCCCCTAAAACAATCTCAAACTTAACGAAAATGACGAAAGACTAACTTGCGCATATTTTTTTTTTGAACTCCAACACCCACGTAATTCGTAGCTTTTTAGCTTAACAAATAGAAAAGAGTGATTGTTTCGACAGTCAGTACAGCTGGGGGAAAAAAAAAACGCTCCACCCTTCGTTTCTCGGCTGCTATTGGTCAAGGAACTTTATGAAAGGTGTCATTTTTCAGGAAATAGCGTAAGTAATTTAGAACTGGCAACAAAAATTGCATAAGGGGTCGTCTACATATTAAAATGAGTACCAACTTTGAAAATTCCAATGGCAACCCCCAATTTTTTTACATAAAAATTTTCAGCACCTTCAAAATACCCCATGTATAAAAAATTATGATCTAGTTTGCATTATTTGCTGAGATATTAAAGCATTAATTTTGAACTCGTTTAGGGGGACATCTCTAAAGTGAAAACAGTAATATTTGGGTTGCGTCTTTTCAAAACAACAAACTAACTGGGTTAACATAATCTCGCCAACGGATGATAGAATTTAACTTTCTTCACTAATATTGTGATTTTTTTATTTTGAAATTATAAATTCAGAAATAAAACAAAGACTAGAAGATAAAAAGTTTTAATTTTAATTTAAGTCGCATATACGTTTATTTATAACGAACAGATTTTCAAATGCGATTAGTTATAATCACATTGACTAACATGATTATTGCATTAATGTTTCACATTTTTTATGCAAATTTTTGCTTCATTAATATTGCTGCAAAAAGTTAGTTAAAAATTTGTCGCCTTTTATATAAACCACGTATTTCAAAACGAGGGTTACAACCTTAACACGATACTTAAGGAAAGCAAAATAAAATTATTCAGAATGATTGGGCAATGATTTATAATCAAGGAAAGTGGGCACTAATAATTTTAAATAAGCAATGTGGTAACAATAAAATGTACTGAAAACCGAATTCCAATTATATTTTAGCATATTTATTTTTGATACTCACTTCTTGAAATTGTATTGGAAATAACACATATTTAAAAACATAGTAATCGATATAATTTAAAGTTAATTCGACAAACAAAATACATTGCATGCACTTGAAATAAGAAAAGATTTTTAGATTTTTTTCATACATCAATAATTGGAATAAACATTTATCAACAAATGCTTTTCAATCACCAGACGATAATGCAAGTTAGGATCGAATTCGCCAAGTAATTTTTTACACGATCCCTAAAACTCGTCTTTATCAGTTTTTTTTACAATAACTCGGCAAATAATTGTTTTTGAATTAAAAAATTTGGGATTTTGGTTCTACTTGATCTACTTTATCGATTTATGTAAAAAAAATTGGGGTTGCTATTCATGTTTTATTTTTTATTATTTAAATTTAAATAAAAAATTATTAAAACTGAAAAATTGATGAAAAAACTTGTGTGATTTGTTTTTGGAAGATTAAGAAGTATATAATGAAAAAAAAACTTTCTTTCATTCCTTTTATTTGTGGAGATATGAATAAAAGTTTATGAAACTTTTTTAACATTATGGGCGTTCATTTTTGAATGCTTATAGCTCAGCAAATAATGCAAAGTAAATAATTCTTTTTTACAGATGGGGTATTTTGAAGGTGCTGAACATTTTTATGTAAAAAAAATTGGGTGTTGCCATTGGAATTTTCAAAGTTGGTACACATTTTAATATGTAGACGACCCCTTATACAATTTTTGTTGCCAGTTCTCAGTTTCTACGATATTTCCTGAAAAATGACACCTTTCACAAAGTTCCTTGCCCGATAGCAGCTGAGAAACGTGGGGTGGAGCGTTTTTTTTTTCCCCAGCTGTACAAGGGAAAGGCTCACTGAAATCTAAATACTTAGTGTTCCGACATGTGTACCATCTCCTAGGATTGCTTGTGAGAAGTGGAAGGTGCTCTTCCTTATAATGTTAATAAATATATTATTTTCATCTTACGTTATAATACCTGCACCACTGTTTCTCATGAAATATAGAAATTTCAAAATAGGAACAACATTTCCCCTCTCTGCTTTTACATACAGATAAAATTCTCATAACATTAATTACTCATGAACCTTAACTGATTTTTTGAAAAATATGTTACCCTAAATATTTTAACAACCCTCTTATCCACTTATTTATCCTCAACTTATTTACCCTCTTATCAACTTTTATTTTTTTTTTGCAACTTCGCTCAACAGTTAATTGAATACATTAAGAAAAATTTTAATATAAAAAATGCATTTTTCAACTTTCCTGCCTAATATTTGTAACACACGTGCGGGTCGTACACAGTCAAGCATTATGTTAGGCAAGAACCTTTTGAAATTTAATATGCCAAAATGTTAAAATTGAATACATTTCTAAGATACGTAGTGGGAAGCAGGAATTTTTTTTTTATAGAATAAAAGATGCAATAAGTATTTGGATACATTTTAAACCTAAATAGCTAATGTTAGACTTTAGAAAAGTAAATTTTATTAATAGGGAAATATTTAATCATTTTGACGACGATTGATGGTTAATAATTTATAATGTAATGTGCGTGAATGTGTTGTTAGGAATTTTTTAATGTTTTAGCTTAATATGCTTGCTTAGTGTATAACACAAATCTAAAAAGGTATATTTCATTATAATTTTTCTTAAAACAACTATACATATTTTTTTTAAATTTAAAATAAAAAAATAGAACAAAAGGCACCAACTTTCTTCTAGAATATTTGTTAATCATAAGTTAAGGCAAAATTACCACTAATTTAAAATGGAAAACAAATTTTTAAAGAGTGTATTCAATGCGAAGTTATTAGATTGAAAAGCATGGATCAAAGTTATCCTCTAGAGCCAAAGTAAACTCCATTAGACATTAAATTAAAAAAAAATTAGTATAATGCAAAGCAAGGAAGTGCTAAAAAATAATATATGCTTGAGTAAAAACTGAAATGAGCTCATATTAAAACAGTTTTTGGAAGAGCTTGTGAAGCATAATAATTTTTTATCTAATTAATTAGAGAGCTAATTAAATTAAAATTAATTTTCCATGAGGTATGCTGAAATTAAGTTGAAACATTGTTCTGAATTAGCACAAAATATTTCACAAGTGCATGTGTTATTTTATTTATTTTTTTTACTTTTTTGTTTGTATTTACCTACTGTGGTTATATTACTTATCTATACTAGTTATTAAGTAAGTAAGGAAAGATTGGACACAAAATATTAATAAAATGTGTACTATTAATTGAAATAAGTTTAAATATTTATCTCGTATTCACTGCATTAAGTGGACTCCTTGACTTTTTTCTCTGATTTTTAGGCTTCAATCATTTATTAATTTGTATTTAATTTTTATTATATATAAGATTAGACGAGCCTTCGAAATTTTGCCCTCATTAATATGAACTTGTAAATTCGCTTTCAAATTAACACGATCAAAGAACACGAAATTTTCATGAACCACTTGTATGTCTTCTAGGTGCGGCCAATCATAACATCGGGGTTCTTTTTTTTTTTTTTTGGAATTTTACTTTGCATAGCGCCTCATCAGGGAAGCCGACCCCCAGTCAATATACCATTGTATTTCGTAGTAAACGGCGTAATATAGTCTCAGCTTAATAAACTAAAAATAACCTACGTATCTTAACCTTAGTAAACGTTGTAACCCAACAATAAACAAATTTAACAGGGCTTAGTATGAAGAGACTCATGTCTCTTATTGCCCCTACTAAAATTAAAAATAGGATAAGAGTGTAAATGGGGACTTAGAACCTGTAAATAAAGAATGTTTGAGAGGTTTTTACAAAATTGCGCACCAAAAGTCATTATTGGCTATTAAGATTACAAATTAATAAATTCCAAGCAACTCCCCTACAAAAAAAAAGAAACGTTAGGTAAAAAAAGTAACGAAAAAGTTAGAAACGTTTAACCCTTTCAGTCCCAGTGATGCCATTTGGCATCATCACTTTCAATATTTTTTTCAAAATGTTTATGTCCCGCTATGACATCCAAACACACATCATTCGATTCTTCACACTTTGTTCTATCAGACAAAATTTTACTTTAATCTCAATAGAAGTCAGAACTACTATTTTTTTTTTATTTAGAAAATAGTCAACAGCGTTTCTCCTGATTTTTGATAAGTTCACTTCAGTTCCACATATTTAAAACACAGTTTAAACTATTTAGGTTAAAATAATTACTAATTTTTTTTAATAATATGATCAGATACCTTAAAATATATAACTCGAAGTGTTTTTAGGTAATATATGTATTTTTATTTTGTTGTTTTCCACAGTTAAAGAATTTTGGCATTGTTCCAAAAACCATATAAAAAATTTAAATGGATTTTTTTTCTTATGGAATTCGTATATTTGACCTAAAATAAGCTTATTTTGTGAATATCAGATGTTTCTGTAGTGTAGTAAATTTTTGGGACTGAAAGGGTTAAGGGTAAGTTTAAAGTGAAGATGTTTTTCCGTCATACGAAAATTTCAAAAGAGTCATAAATTTTTTCAATAAGTGTATTTTAGTAAAAAAAGAACGTGAAGATATTTCATATGAAACATTTTGACAGTTGTCTAAGCGTAAATTTTCTGGGGTGATTTTCGACTGCGTGTCTAATTACCCTCATTTCTTTCGGCTCCGCCCTTCTTAGGTTTTAAAGTAAATAGAAAATTAAATTATTAAAACTTAATATTATTCTTATACATTTAACAAATAAATTGCATGATAAATTTAAAACGCACGTTAATAGTCGTAGATATTGGCTGAAGGGAAAAGGATTGATTTTAATACTACAAACTGTTTAATCTATACAATTCATTTGCCAATTTTTTATTAAGTTTTTATTGGTGATTATTCGAATTTTTAACTTTTCTAAAAAAAGAAACAGTTTGGAATTCACAGTATCATTAAATTTATATTTAAATTGGGAAACGCATTTATCAGAAATTTAATATGAACAGGATTCGAAATAGAATAACAAAACTGAATAGGAATATATTTTTTCAAACCTCTCATAAATATATAGTCTGGATTTAGAATGTTTTTTTTTTACTTAAACCTTCTACAAGAGATGGAAAACGTAATGTAATAAAATATCATGCTAAATGTATCGTAGTAGAAAAGTATTGAATTACTTGAGGAAGAGCCTGAATTTCAATTAAACTTTAAACTAAGCTCAAATATGGTATTTTTTCTCTCTATATATAGGTGAAGCACAACCCATTTATCTCTGATTTTTTTTCAATGGAATCAAAAAACACAGCTATACATTTTATTCATTTAATTTGAATAAGCTGATAAGATGAACGTCAAACTTTAGTTACACATAGGATATCGACAACGGAAATCATGATTTTAAACAGTGGCCATGTGTCTATTTACAACTAAAGTATTTTTAAAATAGGTTACAGGATTATCTATATTTTAAAAGCAACATCGATATTCTAAAATTCTCTTATTTGCGGCAGTAAAGGTACAACATTCACCATAAACGTCTCGTGTTATGTCAAATATATTAGTTCATTTCGTTTTAGTCAAAAAAATATGTACAACAAATTATTTTCAAATAATATTTTCTATTAAGATAATAGTACACAAATGGGTATTTTTTTTTGTAATAGCTATGCAAATGATAAAAAACGAGATCAATAGTTTGGGTAAAAATAGTCTTAGGGCTCTTAGTCGAATTGAATTTCAAAACAAGCTAAATAAAAAAAAACTTACGTTATCATTTTTCTTACATTTGAGACTGATCATAAATAAAAGCTTTCACGTTTGGGGTTGGTAGACAGGATTAAAAGTTTGTTACATACCTTAACAGAATATTTGGTACCTTCTTACGGATATCTTAATGGGTAAACCTTAGAGGCTACAATATTCCGAACTAATCGGTTGTTCTTTCGGCCTTGCTAGAATCTGTTTAGGAAATATATATTTGCATATATAAGCTTGATTTCAAAATATTCATTTGGGCTGCTATTTTTCTAAAGGGCCTAATGATAATCTAATTCTATAGGAGTTTAGTTTAAAAACCTACAAGGAACTACTTAAGTACACGAATTTTGAAGACTTCGAATTGGCGAAGTTATAACTTACCAAATAAAGCAAATTAATATACTAAAACAAGGATGATTCTCTCAAAATTTATCAATTACTTCAGAAGTTTCACTCAAATATATCTTGTTTGTAGTCAGCACTTTTGAGTTATCAATCATCCAATAACATCTTCAGTGATGAATAAAAATTATGAATTTCTAAAAGTTTGTTGTATTCCGCTTAAATCGATTTCATGGTTCAAGTAATGGCAATAACCTAACCTTTGTAACAAAATATGTCGTTTATCGATTATCAATTATACCATAACTATACGATTCTTCTACATATGTCTACATAGATAGCTTTAATTCCTTGAAAATTATACCGTCGTAGCAATTGCAATTGATTAGATTCTTAAAAATTATTCTTCTACTACATGGGTTTGATTTGCAATGTTATTTTATGAACCAATTGAACTGGTAGCTGCTAAAGTCTTCTAGTAATCACATATTTAAAAAACACTTGGTTATTGATTGAATCTGAACGTTGATGCAAGTTCTTTGATAAAAATCACTTCTTAACACTTTTCAAGTTGCATTTTTCTAGTATCATGAAAAGAGCATCCATTTATGTTTACCTTCAAACGTTTTGTTCAAATATCTAAAAACGAATCTTGCTAGCTGCTGTAACTATTTTTATAGAACAAAATCATTAGTCATTGCACTCGTAATCATAAATAGGCACTTAAATGCAAATCTAATAATACACTGTCTGAAATGTTTCATACTCTGCAATTGAATATATTTTTGCAACTTTCTTATTGCAACTGGTTGCTTCTTCGAGTGCTAAACTATTAAGTAACAAACATAGGAAGGTAAGAAACAAAAATTCCTTTACCTCCAAATGTTTGTGGACAGCCATTGCTCCCAAGAATAATTTGACAGATCTCAAAGAAGTGTTCGACGCCGCAGATTTCACAGATTTTCTTCACCATGTCATAAGCAGGCATCTTCTTTTTAGCGGGCTTCTTTTTTTCGTGCAGTGGTTTCCAGATGTCTTCGGGAGAATCTTCGTTGAAGCCTAGAGAACGAAATCTGCAATCTAAACATGATGTTAGTTCTTGAAAATTGTGTTTCAGTCAGTGTTAGGAGAAAGGATCTTGCAAAATAGGTTTTAGTCACATTAAAATAGTTGTAATATCTTGAAAATAATTATTTTTTCATTCACATTTGGTAGAAAAGTTAGCTCTTATGTATATTTTTTCATTCATTTTATTAAGAAAAGGCTACCTTGATAATCCATTTTTTAGTTGTTTTCAGACGAAAGAGTGGGCTTTGAAAAAATAGTACTGATAAAATAGTTAAATATTGAATAATAAGATTTTAATCAGTGTATTTTCTGTCCTCAGATTATGATTTGAAGGTAAAAAGTAATTTTAGGCGCCGATTTCTTTTCAGAATTCTAGTATACAATTTAGGCTTGCAAAGTTCAAAAGGATTGTAATAAGTTATATATAAGTTCAGAACCAAATTATTATAAATAATTACAAAAATCTTCAAAAGTATAAATGAAGTTTCAAGTTTTCCATTTCATTTTTGGAAATTGTTATTTATATTCTTCAATGGAAACAAAGATGTAAGCATATATTTTTCTTGTTTGAAAATTGCAAGTTTAAGTAGCAATGAATTTTGTTTTATTTATTAAATGAAAAAAATATGTATGGACATAAAAAAAACTCTCAGAAGTTCATCTTGCATTATTCCGAAAAATTAAAAACAAGTTATTTTTTTGTAATTATTTTAAAAGATTTGACTCAAATGTTCACTTTACTAATGAAAAACTTTAATTTTTTATCAACAGTGCTTTAAAATGATTTTGTTAGAACATTTCCACAGTTTCTTAAAACTACAAACAATGTTTATTCATCAAGCTCCTTATAAAAGCCTAACATTCATTTTAGCTTCAAGCATTCAAGTATAACTATTTTTTCAAAATTAAATAGTGTTAATAAAAAGTCACTAACCTGTTTTCCCCGGCTTGATAATTTGCTAGATTTCCTTACCGATTATAAGCCAGACGCCTTCGACTAATATTATTTTCTAATACATTCTTTGTATTATTTTATACAAGTTTTTCAACTGCTTTTAAATAATTTTTAAGTTACAGCGAAATCAAAACTGTCAAATTTAACATTCGTCCAATATTTTGCAAAAGTTGTTAATTTTTCTTTTTTTTTTAAGAGATCATTAAGATTCTGTATCACATACCTAGGGTAGACTGACCAGTGAGTGAACAGGCCCCAGTGAATGAACATTTGGTAAATATAATTTTTAAAAAAATACGGATTGAAAATCATCCCACTAGATGGATTGGCAACACTGACTTCCTCCCATGTAGTAGGAAGCTATCTGACAATGGTTGGTTGTGTCACGGTCATTATATCCTGGTGTTCATTCACTGGCGACTTTCCCGTTTCAAAAGAGAATGAAGGATTTTTACACATTCAAGCTGCTAAGTTACACTTTGGCTACTTTTAGGAACAATTAATTATTATTTAAAACCCGTTATTAATGTTTTAACCTTTATTAGAGACAAAAAGTAAAAAAAAAAGAATATATTTTTACAACCTATGAGTATGGAAATATAATGGTTTAAGTACACAGTAAATAACTAAATAAATCGATATTTCGATTTAAATTTATCTAATAAAAATCAAACAAAAATCAATCTAGAAAGTAGTTATTACTTAACCTTTTTCCAAAACCACAGGGACCACAAACTTAAACTAGGATTAAAAATGGCGCAAGAAATATTGTACAGCTCAACCGTTCCTTAGTTCAACAGGCCATTTCTGCGTTAAACAAAAACCGAATATCATCATTACTCTTCATTCAGCAAGATTTATGATGTTCTTTGCCCCTTCGGTGCACAAGAGGTTACTTCTCTTATAATCCGAGTGTATCGCGAGTGTTGCATTGTGTGGTTGAGAAGTTCATTTAAAATTTATCGCAGCATTTTCTTTGTTCTACCTGGGTTCTAATGATATTCAGGTTGAAGATTGTTATATTAAGAAATAAAATTTGAATATGGGATTAAATTTGGATTGTTTGGGAGTTTAATATATTTTAACGCTGTATAATATCGATTTTACGTCTTTGTTTGCATGTCTTATGATAGGCTTGCCCACCAATATTGCAGCCCTATTGGAGGAAAAAGTCTTGACCTACTTTTATTCGGAAAAACTTACTAAAAAGATGTTTGTGAAATATTTGCTTTAAATGTGATGATGCAAACACAAGTTTCTTTTTTTAAATGGCATTGCACAATTTTTTTTAATGATAGGCAAAATTTACGCAAAGTATGCGAGATGAGATTAATTTTACTTCATAAATGAAATTTGGCTTGAACTTCTTCCGATATCAAATTTCTCTCCAAATGCGTCGCCAAATTTACGAAAATCACCAAATGCATTAAAATTGCTCTTTTAATGATTTTTATGATGGTTGGTTGTAAGTCATTGAGTTATAAAGCTTTATAACCGGTCGTTTATAGCGATATGTATTTTTATGATGTATATACTGTTGGATTATTTGAAAGTTACTGTGACATTTGTGATGATCTTCGTTTTTTGCCCAAGTATGTCGCCAATCTCACTAAAGTGTCACCAAAACCGTGCTAAATTGGCTAAACGGGAAAACTATAATTGAGATCTTGACTTAAACTATTGACGATCTCCACTAATTTCCCACCAAGCTCATTAAAGTTGCAAAATTAATAAAATATTGTTTATTGTTTATATGCTGATTGGTCTAATAAAAATATTTGATACTTTTTTAATTCAAAAACATAATTTTACAGTTTTGGTTCCACTAGGGTTTATGACGAAATATGACGATGACCGTTCAAGTTGATAATGACGATGATTTCTGCATGATAGAGCGTGCTTTCCACGAATCTATAGTAAATCCGACAGAAAAGGAAATTTGGAAATTTTAGTTAATGTTAATGACAAAACGGTAACAAGTAGAAAGATGTTATTCTATGCAAACAGAATGGCCTGTAAACTTAAATGCGGTTTTATTCTATTTTTTAGACTGCAAAGAAATGCAAACATTTGCAATTAAATAGTATGTGAAATACACAATAAGTATTCAACCATGTCATTGTACCTCTAACTAAATTCTATATTTTTCTTATGTCTCTCAAAACATGCATTTATTTCTCGTGGTTTAAAAAACTAATTTTATCTATATTAGTTTTTAGTTTCTCTTTTACTGCGATTTTTCTAAAATATATTTTTATATTCATAAATATATTTATTCACAATTTTAAACTGTTATTTGTATTAAACATAGCTTATTATTAAAAATTCTAATTCACAGTTAAAAATATTTATTCATTATTAAAAATAGTTATTCATAATTTATAATAGTTTTCAATGTTTAAAAACTGTTTTGCCAAATTCATATACTTTCATACACTTCTTATTTCATTATTTTTCAACAAAAAAATTGTTCAGTGATGCTTATTGCTTGATTAATAATTTAAACTAAATTATCTAAATAAAAACTTGTATTTGTTGGGTATCCAAACTTATACCAAATTATATTAAATCATTTATAACTGTATTGAATCCTTCAATATAATTTAAATTTCAAAATATGTAATCTTAGGAAACATGTTCCCGTAGCATACCAATGGTTAATCAATCCATTCAACAAAAACAAAAAATAATAATTCTTTGTAGTCATGAAAAAATGGCTGTCTGATGTCTATCGATTTCAAACAGTTTCTATCATTGAAATTTTGTCTTTAGTCTTACAAGATCTGAAGCCTAAAACGTGATCCTACTTGTAACAGAAATATCTATGAGAGAAACAATATTACTTTTCTCATAAGTTCCGTCGCAACTAGGAAAGATTTTTATTGAAGCATCTAACGATATTTCTAAGTAGTCAGAAGAAATTGGATCTAGTAGTAGAAACATAGTATTGGGAATAGAACTTTCCGAACGAAAATATATAATTCAGAACTAGAATAAGCACCGAAAGTACTGTTATTTCTTGTTCAAAGAAAAAATATTATATTTATACAATTTCACAATTGTGTGCCAGTAGGAAGTGTTTCCAATAACTTTAAACATTTTTTTTAATCAATCATATATTTAACGTTTGGTCATTTATTAAAAAAAATACAGTTAAAGAAGTTGTCTAAACATTATAATTTGTTCCTTCAACCAAATTTATCTGTAGTCGAAAAATGAATGACTATTGTTACTCCATAGAATGAATTCAATCATTTCAAAAATATTACGCAAATATATCATTTTATTTAAAAAAAATTTGTTGTAAATTATTTCTGGAGATAATTTTTGTTATACTATTTAAGTTCAAAAAGTTTCTGTTCTTAAGGAAAATGTGTATTATTTTCACTATAATATTTCGTATGTTACAAACGTCGTTTTCGTCTAAGAGTATTTTATTTTTACATTACAAAGCTAATAGAATAGTTCAAGAACATAACAACTAATTTGAATATTCTACAAATTTTTCGTCAATAAAGTGCCTAATACTGATTTTCAGTGAACTACAATTCTACTTAACCACCTTAAACCAAACTGTTCCTCTCCAATTTAATAACAACGCGCACTCAGAACATCTGTAACCAGAATAAATTGATGACTAAACCAAATCCTTTTCTCTCGAACTTATCCTTCGATGCTTTTTCTAGAGGTACCTTAATCTCGTTCTTATGTGCGGCTTTTACTTATTTCCTTATTTATACGAAAGGTAACCGAAACTTGAGATTCTATTGATGCTATAATACTAAAAGTTCCCTTAAGACAAACAGACATTTGATCCCAAAGTGGTAGTTTAAGGGGTTACGATCTATGGTTGTATGGAAGTGAATAAATTTTTGTGTTATAAGGCTTAGGTTAGTGGAAATAAAGATAGCATTTATTGGGAGAGGATGATTGTAAAATTATTTTGTTGCTAATGAATAAGATATTTTTGATTAAATAATGAAATACTTGTATCTTTAATTGGATTTCTTTTCCTATTCTTGCATTTATAGTGCTGCTACATTTAAAACAGGTAACACAAATTCACTACAGTTAACTTGTTGCCACTTTGATAAAAATACAGAAACTAAAGATTAAAGTTTTTGTCAATAACATTATCTTAAAATGTGTTACAAACTCATCTTGGAAACCTCTTTGTACATAAAAAGTAGTCGTACTAAGCATTTAAAATTTTGAAAAAAATGTTATAAAGACACTTTGTTTGAAAGTATTATAAGAGTTTGAATTACACTATGTACAACAAAATATGACAAAATATGATAAGTTTGATCCACTTAAAAAACCAATTAAGTATTTTAGTTATTTTTAAGTGTGTTAATTATCATCCGAAAAAGCTTTTTTAAATTACTTAATGTAATATAAATTGATATTTATGTAATTACAGCTTTTTGTGAATATTTTCCTGATTTTGTTTTATATCAAACTGTTATAGGAAAGTATATAACTTAATAAAAGTATTCTTCATAAAAAAAATTAAGTAGTGATTTTAACAGAGGGCATTATTCAATTTTTCACTCGAAATTTCTGCAGAACCGAAAATATAATTTGAATTTAAAAATGCGATTATCAAAGGTTATCACTAAGTGAGAGATGTACTAGTCCGTAATTTGCCTGGCTTATTTCTTATTTTTTTAACCCTCTATATAAACGAAATAACTTTGGAACTGTATTTATATCAATAATTTATGTATATTACACGAATAAAACAGTTAAATATACGAATAAAAAAGAAAAAATTACAAAAAAAGGAGGAAATTATGAGAATAAACCAATTTATTAAAAAATTTCCCCAAGATTGGAGCTATGAAAACAAATGAATTGTTTTTCGTATACAATATCAACGATTTCTCTTTGAGCTTGTTTTCAGATTGATAACCGATTCCGTTTTACTTATTCAAACCTGTGATGACTTATTCATAGAATACTTTCTACTCTCTTGTCTGTATCCCTTTTTAGCATTTGTCGACTAAAAGAGCAGAGTCGTAGTCTATCATGCTGACTGAAATATATATCGTTCAAAAGCTAGAATAGTTTAGATACTATAAATAATTTTTTAGACAGGGAGTATGCGAAATCTGTTATTTCTTCAGATTAAATGTACTATAATGGAATGAAATTTTCAAAATGCTAAACTAACACAGAGTATTTTTAAAGGATAAAACACCTATATATAATGTGGCTATTCAAAAACTGGAATAATATCTGTTAAAAGCCATTATTTAGATCATCGAAGAATAAAAGAAAATTTTATACTTATATTTTTTTATTACTCGGATTTTTTTAATTTTTTTTTTGTTATGATATATGTAAAGAATATTCAAGTGTGCAATCAACTGACTGAACAACCAGATCTGCTTTCTAAAATTAATAGTTTCTGTATAAATTACTCTGAACCTACTTTTGTGCAATTCTGTAGTTTATGATAAATGTGAAAAAATTTAATTATTGGAAAGTGCCGCAATCATTTTATCCCAGCACGGTATAAATATTTGGCTCTATGATTTAATTGTATTATAATTTTTGTGTAAATCGTTTTAAAAGACTATCCAACATTTAAATGCTAAAATTGTATACAACTATAAAAGTTTCATTTTTAAATACATCTTTGTGTTGCAAGAAAAACTGGTAGTCCTCGACAGGCTCATTTACCTGTGTCCTCCAAGTAGGATAAAAGATTGGTCAATTCGCTATCCCTGCCTCAAATAACATTAAGCCATGTGAAAGTCTTCTTTAACAGAAAGAAATGCTTCAACCGCACCTAGAGTAACTGAACATAGATTTGTACTAGTAAAAACAAAAGAAAAACTCTCATGTCTTATTTTTAGTCAGCTGGCTAATTCTTCCTTTTAAAACCGAAGCCAAGTGCCCTCAAGACCATCAGCGGTCACCAAGCTAATAAAGTTGCCATTGGTTGTCACGAATCTGTGAACGTTGGTCAGGAATTGGTCAACGTTCCAATACATCAGGACAATTAACCAAACCAATTAGAAAGTAAAAATTTGAATACTTATATTTTTGTCTGAAATAAATGGTATATTTTCATTACTTACATTGTGTCTGATGAAAATGGAAAAAAAGACTATTTAAAAAAATATATGTGTTATGTTAATTCAATAAAAAAAGACCTTTACATGTTAAGTATTTGGTTGGCTGAAAATATGATAAGCAGAATGATAAAATTAGACTTTTTAGAACTAGACTGTCCACTTTTCAAAATGAAACTCTTAGAAACGAGCCCTAGGTTGTTATTGTTTTTTCGGAGAACAATATCCCCAAAGTCACATACTTTGAAATTTTAAATTTGAGAACAAACATGTTCTTAAAATCCAATACGCATGGTGGCGGTTTACTGCATAGCAACTTCAAATAGCCTATAACCTTCTCGTTACTGACGATGAGATGGCACAGTTGTATGACATCTGTGATAGGCTTACCGTGGAACCTCTAATCATCACTTCGAACCCTTGCTACTATACGGTCAATTTTTTTCTCAATAATTCTCAAACACGAGAGAATCAAATGAACTCAAATTAGAGAACAATGCATTAGAAGCTATTTAAATTAATAATGTTCTTAAAATGGGAACATTAGAATAATGTTCTAAAAATGAAAACACTATTTTCAAATTTAAGAACCCATTTTTAACAGCGTCACAGTTTAGATGTACTAATAGAGTTCAGAGTAAAAGTATTAGAGTGGCAGATTACGTGACATCTCATTGCGGCGGCTGTACTCGCATGGAGATTTTATATTTCTTTGGCAAGCATGCCTGTGTTTCCACCTGTTTAATGATAAAAAATAGGATTTAATACTAAAATTACAATAAAAACCATATAAAAGTACTGGAAAAGCTTTTCACATATTTTTTTAATGTTACTAAAAAGTAATGCAGCTATTTTTTTTGTGGTACTTTCTGTGGTTTTTTTGTAGTTTTAGTATTAAATGGTACGTTTTTGATGACTTTTTTGTAGTTTTAGTATTAAATGGTACGTTTTGATGACACCATAGTAATTTTCTCATTGAAGAGGTGGCTCCATCTTTGGCTCCATGCATGTGCCTCCGCCGCAATTGGAGGTCACGTGATCACTCCAGTACTTTCACTATGATCTCTATGGATGTACTTGTATGTAGTGGTCCTACCTTGTGGGTGTATGGCGACGTTCCACTCGAACCCCCCGAAGGCGAAGTAGGCCGTCTCCGCACTGCTGAGCTTGTGGTGCGGCCCAAAGGGCAAGTGGCTCATGCGCAAGTCCACCTCGTACACAGTGAGCGGGTTGCTCATGGTCAGGTCCATGAGGAACTCGCCGTTCTCGTCCGAGAACTTGCGGGAGTGCAGCTCGCTCATGAGGATCCACCTGGCAGGACCCTGGGCCGGCTGGTCAGCGCTGAAACGGCATTGCTGGAACGAAAAGATTCATGAGACACAAGTCGAAACGAAAGTATTGCTGAAACAAAAAGATTAATGCAATATAAGTTGGCTGCTGGAACGAAGATTCATGAGACACAAGTCGGCATTGTTGAAACAAAAATGTTCATGTGGTACAAGTCAGCATTGCTGAAACAAAAAGATTCAATTTTTCCCCCCTCTAATGGGGCAGCAACATTGGTGGTCAAGCCTTTACAGACTCAGCATATTCCCCAGAACTGAGAGCCATTTTTTTTGCGGCACCACGTAGGCGACTCTCGCTACCAATTTTGACGCACAGATTAGAATGAATCTAAACTCTCTGTGGATGTTAAAGTGTGACGATATTTTTTGCCGAAAGAACACAAGCACAAAAAGATTCATGAGACATAAGTCGGCATTGCTGAAACGAAAAGATTCATGTTACCAGGAACTATTCTAGGATACTTCAGATTATAAGCACTATAAATTTTAGATTCCCCTTTACGGTAAATGTCGTACGCGATTGTCCGTAATGCTGGTGATAGTTGGCTGATGTATCTTATTTTTTGTTTATTTTATCGGTTTCCTTATAATATTGATTAAACCAATTACTTAAGGTCAATACATAAGTCAATTTAAAACAAAGTGAGGTCTTGTAAAATTATAAAGTTACAGAAATTTTGATAATCAACAGCATTTCGCACAATAGAAACTTATATAGGGAGTCAATAAAACTTGGTGATCTTGGGCCCGGGCCTAACAGGACTTGTTGTGGCACAGGTCGCTTTTGCAGAAGGATCTACCATAAGGCCCGTTAGGCCCAGTCCCAGGAAGACTCCCAAAAGTTCTCGGATAATAGATCTCTCCTAATTTTCGGGGACCCTAAATTTTAGTTTCTATTATGCTAAATGATGTAGACCCTCAAAATGTGAACGAACAAATTTTAAAATTTTCGAGACCCCACTTTTTTTTAGCTTGACTTTGATCTAACGTGATTGGTTTCATCTATGTTGTAAGGAAGCTGATAATATTTTTGCTAAAAATATGATACATCGGCCAACAAGTACCATCATTATGGGAAATAATTCACACAATTTTCAGTAAAGATGGCCTAAAAATGTATTATACCAATAGTCGGAGTTTTCTTGATCAGGAAATGTGCTTTTGGGTATTTAAAAATTTCATTTAGGCTATCCTTACACTTTAGATTCCTGATTATGCACTGTAAAAAAATTCTGCTATAAATAGTAGAATAATTCTGGTATTTTTAGACAGAAATTTCTGTTTACTGAAACTAGAGAAAGGTAATTTATTTTTATTTATTATGATACATTTCCCAACAGATTTTCACCCAATTGTAAGACTGAGATGAGTACAATTTACAACCACGTCTTACCTGGGAATCGAACCCAGACCCCATCTCTGAAGTCCAGAACTATAACCGTTACACTAGGGGCGACTGTAAAAGCTGTATCTCAATTTTTTTTTAACCCGGCAGCACTCGCAAGGGGGTCTATCAGACCCCACGGACATTCATGTTTCGAATTACCTAACTTCTCACTTTTTAAAATGGGTCAAAACCTGAGTAACTGCCTTCAAGTTCACTCTCTAAGGAAAGGAATAATTTTCTTTCACTTTCTAAAAGCGGTTTTAGTAGAAATGTGGTTTTGGGGTCCGAAAGACCCCATGCGAGTGCCCGCGTTTCTTCATTCTAGTTCAAATTCTCATGCTACTTGTCCTACAATGAGGAGACGGAATGTATGCGAACATTGTTAGCAGAAGTTTCTTCGGATGACAAATCTATAAAAAAATCAGAAGAAGAAGCTGGTGATGCTATGGATAATGATTATATGATTAATTGATTATCGTTCTTGTTCCGATAGTGAGTCTAATGAATTGTACACTCTTAAAACAAAAGAGTGAAATCCACTCCAGTTGGAGAAGTGCATTTTCGACACCCTAAAAGGCATTATTTATTACTACTGAGTTAAAAAAATCACACTGGTTTGAGTCCTCTGGAGTTTTTTTACACACAAAGGAGGACACCAAAAAAAAGGGAAGTTTTTTTTTCCAGTGGGAGAGGAGTGAAATCACTCAGACTGGTAAAATATTGTTGTGTGTTTTTTTTTTGAGTGTAGGCAAATGAAGACACTGGTACACATACCGGTAATCCTTTGGATACGATCGATGAAGATGTGATTCAGAATTGTAATTCCAATACCAAAACTTCACCACAAATACCTAATTATTTGTAAGAAAATATCTTTTTAATAAAAATTACACAAGTTTTGAACTTAAAAGTGATACATGAACGAAATTCTGTGCTGGGGTCTAAGTACCCCCTTGCTAGTGACGGTGTTTCTCTTTGAAGCGCGAGTGCTGCCGAGTTAATTGGATGTACTGTAAAATGGTGTCTCAAGTTGTCAAAAGATCCATTTTATCAGTAAACAGATAAAATCTGGAACAACTGATACAGATTGCATACGCTGAGATTGTACTTTTCTGTTTTGTTTATGAAAAGAAAATTTGTAATTTGGAAAGTCCGTACCCCTACGGTTATTTGCTCGCAACTTTGCTGCCAGAAAGGTTTTTTATTGTGTTATTTCGAATATTTATTCCTGAATCAGAATTCCGTGAGATTAGAGCAGACGCTCATTTTTTGTATTTAATTATAGATCTGCAATGCCAGTTGTTGAACGACGCTTTTGAGACACAGCGAACACGAGTTAAAATGATTTAGAAAGGAAATTTTTGCCCACCAGCCACTGTCTCGTACGCAACTGTAAGCTAGCTCCGAATATTTTTTAAGCCAGACCTTTTGACATAATTTCTACTTATTAGCGATAAACATGATATTAGAATTGTTAAAAATAGTTTAGTAAAGATTTAAGTTTCCTTGAAGTTGATCTCAAGATCAGTAAAGTTAATGCTTAATATATCATAATTTCTTTTAAAGTTTGTATGAAAATGCTTCGTTGGTGTATTTTTGTGGTTCATTAATAATATGAAAGTCCGTTTCTTATCAACGCAACCAGTGTGGAAGTTGTAAGATCTTTGATATAAGTCTCATTAGTCAAATTTTATTAAGATAGGATTTTATTTTCGTATTTAATATGTATTAAACCCATTTCATGTCTTCTTTCAATTGTAATCCCGTTTTTTTTTAATTACTTTGACTTAAAATTTTTTAATGAAAGAAGTTTATTTGCTTTTTCACGAAAACGCCCCATGACTTACAGTAGCAAATTTAAAAATCCCGACCTTAAATTTTAACTAGAGTAATCGAAATAAACCCGAGTCCAATACTCTTTCTTTTTCAATTATGACGTTAAATAACTGTCTAATTAAACAACTATTACTTTTTCCAATAACTGTCACAAACCAATTTAAAAAGAAAAACTAACTTCCTGAAAATGATTAGTTCTAGGCCTTTAGAAGATGCAAAATCTGATTACGTAAAAGAAAAAAAAAGAACTTATTCAACTATATTTGAAACAAATATAATTAATATTTCATGAGAGAATCCCCAATTGAACTTAACCAAAAGAGCCCCAACTTGCCCGCAGTTATGTTTCGCAATTCTAATATTGATTTTATAACTGTTTCATGCATGAGCGTTCAGATAAGTTACTCTTGTAGAGAGTTCACTACTTGCAGGGATTTGGGGTTATCACACTCCAGGGATCACTTATTTTGGCCTTAATTAATTTTTGATTAATTGGACTGTCTTAATGATATTGAAAGATTAACATTAATTAAAATGAAAAAAATATCCCTTTTTTTAGAGTCCGTGTGCAAAAAAGGTTATAAAACAACATAAATTTGAGCATTTGTTAAATTGAATCGACGTATGTAATAATTTCTGAAGATTAAATGTCATATTTATTTTGGATAATAAAATTAATTAATTTGTCTTTTTATTGTCTGAAATTGGCAAACAGGTCCGAAAATTGAAAATTTTTCAGTAATTTATGGAGGTCATATAAAGTCTGTTGAAGTAAAGAGTTTAAACTAATCAAAAAGATTATAATAAGACCGCAAAAATATGTATGACACGTTTTAAAGCCTGACACATTAACTAATTAACTGTCAAAATCTACCAAGTAAAAAAAATTAAGATAGTTTAAGTCATTTTTCAGTTGTCTTTCGTTAAAAACTTATTTTAAGGAAACTTTTTGACAGAATTCAATGAAATATTTGACTTTTTATAGGGTTATAAAAACTGGCTATAGATATATTAGTCATTTTATAGTTGATCCATATCAATAATAGTTTATAAACAGTAGCAAAAACTTAATTTAAAATGTATTGAACAAACTTTACTGGAAATATTTCAAAAGATTTGAAATCAAAAAATGCTAATTATTAACTAAAAATAATTTAAAAATGTGTCCATAATTAACTAGGTTTCTAAAAATACTCTGGGAACTTGTTCCATTTGAGAATACTTATAATATCAAATGCTTAAGAATGACTAAAAATAACCATTAACTGCTTGAGTTGAACATTAATTAGAGTATTACTCAAGAGCTAAATTTATTTTAAATATTCAAATTATTGTTGGTAATTATGTAATCCACTCATAAGGGTATTTTGTATCGATTTAGCTGCTTATTTTTATGTTTTAATGAACTTATAATAAACAAACTTTTTAAAACGAAGGTAAGTAATTTGAGTGATTCTTTAATAACAATCCACTAATATTAGCAATCCGCTATATTAGTATACTCAATTGAGCTGTTTTATTGCTTAGATAAAGTTTTTGTTTGCTTGTTTGTTTTATAAGAGGGACAAATATGTAGTTCCTAACCATCACTTTGAAGTTATAAAATTTGAGCTTCCACACTACTCTTATAACGAAGAAAGTGGAAGCTTTTATAAAGGTTATCTCCATCCCTTTATCCGTCACCCACATTCATAGCCCGAAATTTGAAAATCTCTGAAAAAATTAGAATTCAATGTTCAAGTTATTAAAAAACTACACAATTTAATACTCACTTTAAAAGCATGAGAAGAAGTTTTGTCAATTGAATTAAATCGACATTGCTAATCAAACTAATAAACTTTATTTATATCATAAAAAAATGTAACTCAAAATTATTTTTGTGTCATTAATCAGATTGAAATGACGTCATAGTACTTGTCATAATTATATTCGTTGATGGATCGTATTGTTTAGAAAGAGGCACAAGGCGTTTTACTTTATTATTAAAAAAATCGACAAAATTGTTCATTTCTATTTAAAAATTATTCATGAATGATTATGTTTCATGTTAATTATTCCTCTTGGCGAAGTTCTTTCATTGTCTTTTGTTCGGTACTTTTATTGTATTTGATATTTAAGAAGTATTAACAATAAATTAGCTTTAGTTATATTTTGAAGACAATAGATAGTTTCACTGTTGTAGGTTGATCCGGAATGTTTTGCTTTGTTTCATGTATGAACAATATTTCAAAGTTCTTCTTCAAAATAAAAATAAATTTAGAAAATGATAAGTAATAATTCTTGAATTTTCGATGAAATATATTTCAAAAGTTTAACCTCGGAATAAATTCTCTAATCGGTTGTTTGATTCAGGAGTTTTGTGTGGAAGCAGTTTCAGTTTCTGTTAAAAATCCTCTTGTTTTCTTAATTATAACCCAAAAAAGTCTCTTATCTGCCATTTACATCATCATCTTAAATTGAATGAAAAAATACTTTGAATGAAATACTTTTATGTTACAATTTAAGTTATAGTTTATTTAAAAAATTCACATATTTTTGGTATTATATAAATTATAGTGCACTAAAAAAAGTATTAAAAAAACGAATTTCTCAAAGTTCTGAAATGTATTTAATGTATTATCACAACTATCAAAGCATTTACTTTTCGATCTTAAATGCAAAACCTTTTCTTACTAAACCCCTTTGCTTTTGGGAAAACAAACAATTCACTTTTCTATACGTTGTTGACTTCCAGGAAAGTTATTTACTCGCGGTTAGCCCCATTGGAAACAAACTGTGCAAACTTTGAACAACATGCAAACTTGATTACGCATTCAGAATTTGAAAAGGAGGAAAACAAAGACAAAATGTAATTCTATTATTCCAATGTTAGACCGAAAGTTGAAAGTTATAATGATGATTTTGTTACTCGAATTTTGTGGGCTTGATTAAAGAAGCTTCTAGAATCAGAGTAGTCTCGTACTTTAGAATAATTTCGGGACGTAATATTTTTGCAAAAAAATTGGAGATGATGCATTTGTATGCACTCATTTCGAAGTTGCATGCACTCACCAGAAGCCATTGACATGAGATCAAACGAAATTATGAAAAATTATTACGTATTTTCTTTATTTTTAGTTTAAAATATGTTTTCGTATCTCATGAAAATAACGAAAATACTGTTTAATATCAAATATGATAGCCTTGTAGTACTGAAATAAATCTGTAATGTACGAATTTTAAATTTTACATAAACAAATAGATTTTATCTAACCTAGTTTTTTTCAAGTATTTGTCTAGAAAATATGGAATCAAATTGAAACGAAATGACAAACACACCTAACATATACTTTCATTTTTAACATACACGTGATTATCAAATTGCATTCAATGTAAAATAAACTAAGAATAAGCAGAATTTATAATAAATGATTAAAGACAAAATTTTATAATCTGGTTACAGGATTAAGCTCAACTCACTATTCCAGCCCAGCCAAAAAATTCTGCAGAATTGCTTCAAAAAAATGCGATCTTTCAGTCATCTTTAAGAAGTCTGCAGTTTTTTTAATCAACCGAAAATTGAAGTATATCGAATAGGGATTATGTAGTTTTTCTGTAGCAATTGTGCAGCAAACCCAAAGTCATTTCTAATGCTTCAAAAAACTGCAGTTATTTTGAAGCAGCAGAAAAGTGAAGCCTGACTACGGATATATATCTGCAGTTTTTATGCAGCAATTCTACAGCCATTCTGAAGTCATTTAGGCACTTTAAAAAAACTGCAGATATTTTGAAGCAATAGAAATGTTAAGTCTGGCCACGGTTGTATCTACAAATTTTCTGAAGAATTTTTTTGAAACCATTGTGAAGTCATTTCGGCAGTTCTCAACTACAAAATTCTGCAGAATTGCTTCACAAAAAAACTTCAAAAAAAAAACTTCACAAATTCTGAAGGAATTTGAAACACTTAGTGTGCAGAATTGCTCCAAGAAAACTGCAGCTATTTTGAAGCAATATAAATGTTAAAACTGACCACAGATGTATCTGCAGTTTTTCTGCAGCAATTCTACAACCATTCTGATGTCATTTGGGCACTTTAAAAAAAATTGCCGTTATTTTAAAGCAACAGACGAGTGAGAATATTTTCCAACTAAAATATAGTTTGCTCATATATTTACAGAACCAACTTCATTACAAGTTTCGGTAGCATAGTCGTTAGAGCATTCGACAGCTGTACAATTCCAGTCAGATCAAATCCCGCGCTCTTACTTCCCAAAATGGTCAGAAAAAAAACCCCGCTCGTTCGATAATTTATTTTCTTTATTATTTTTATTTTAATAACATTACGCTAGATGGTGCCACGTTTTCTTAAAAAATACCAAAATATTCTGCAAAACTGCTTTACGAAAACTTCAAAAAAACTGCAGTTTTCTTGAAGCAATTCTGCAGACTAAGTGTTTCAAACCCTTCAGAATTTGTGAAGTTTTTTTTTTTTGAAGTTTTTTAAAAGTTTTTTTGTGAAGCAATTCTGCAGAATTTCTGGCTGGGAGACTTTCAGCCATTCAAAATAAAATCTTTGAAAGTTCCTCATTTACATAGAAACATTGACACTTGCAGAAAAGTAAACAACCATCTCAAAGTTTCTCGGAAGCTAAAGTAGTAGAATTACGTACTAAAAACCCCATTTGGAGAACATAAAACACAAAACAATTAGTGAGATGTGGTTAGCAAAGTTATATTTTGAATTCTCTTTAGAAACTACGTATATTTTTAAACAACATATGCACGTATTTTCTTCTTAAAATAAGAACCTGAAATTTTATGCATCTCATTGTATGACAAAATACTATTTTAAACCTCCTGCAACTCAAACTAGACTTAGATAATTTTATAAACGTATTTCCACGATATTTTGTGCATATACAAACTAAATAAGTAATTGATTTAGTTTTTTTCTATGGTTTATAACAACCTCAAATCCCTAATAAATAAGCTAGAGAGGCATCTTTTGTCTTTATAGAAGGAAATTAATGGGAAATTATGCCTCATTTAACAAAAAACCTAACATATACCATCTGGGTATGACAGCTTACGAGCTGTTTGTGTCGGCTATGCGAGCTATAAATTATACTAAGCATTTATTAAACATGTTATGTGGGAGTTAGGAGTAGAAAAATATTTTCTAACAAAAAATTTAATTATTGTCTGATTTCGATATAGAGTATAGTATCGTTTCCACGACACAGCCTACTTTTATATTGTTTCAAACAGTTATTAAAATGAGGACAACTTACTAATTGTCAAGAATTGTGAACAAATATTTGTGAACGTAAACTTTTTCATTGAAACACAAGGTTATCTACGAAGAAATAATTGAAATAACCTGGAAACGTCAAATTCGTAGAATAAATTAGAAAATAATAAACGTTTCACCAATTTATATTACGAGAAAAGGAAAACTTAACAATGCTTTCTGTTTTACACATATGTGGTTTCATCTGATGTATTTCGTGCATTTCCGTAAAGAGAAATTGAAAAGGCCTATTGTGCGTTTTGATGGTCTATCGAACTTAATTTACAGCTGTGAATGACAGCTTACTAGCTGTATATATCTGCTAAGCGAGCTATACAGTATACATTATACAAAGCATTTACTAAACATGTTATGTGGGAGTAAAGAGTAGAAAAAATATTTTCAAACAAAAAAAATCAATTATTTTCGAAGTATTTTTTTTTCTTAAAGTTATGGCCAGTGTTGACACCGATTTAAGGAGAAAATTACTACGAAAAAATACCATTTAGTTTTAAAATTACAAAAAAAAAGACTAGAAAAGCGTTTCACGTTTTTTTTTAATTCACTAAAATTATTCCAAAATGCATCTAGTATTTTTATGGTATTTTTTTTAATAATTTTAGAATTTGATGGTATTCTTTTGCTTTTTTCTCCTTAATGTAGTGGCAACACTGGTCCCATTGCCCTCACTTTAACTCCATGCACGTCCCGTCGTTAAAATTGGATGTCACATGTTCTGCTAATCTACACTCTTAAAACAAACAAGAGAAATCCACTCCAGTAGGAGAAGTGCATTTTCGACACTGGAAAAGAGTGAATATTAACTCAGATTGAGTTAAAATCACTCGTTTGGAGTGATCCCGTCGGAGGTTTAACACAAAAAATCCACTCCTGTAGGAGAAGCGCATTTTCGACTCCGCAGGAGCGAGAATTAACTCAGGCCTATTTAAAATCGCTCGTTTGTTTTAAAAGTGTAGTACTTAATATGATATCTATGATTAAAAAGTAAAATTCACGATGTACTCGAAACATCGAATGTGCATAGTTTTCATACCTGAATTACAAAATGTGAGCTTTAACGAATACTTATTGGACAATCATAATGTATGGTATACTGCATATGGGTTATTGAGATCTCCAACAAACATCCACTACTTCTGAATGTCGGTCATGTTATCCAAAACACTTTAGACATGAGGGACGTTATGGGATGAGTATTTTACCGAAAACAGAGTCTAACCTAATGCAATACACATGAGACGTCAACGGATAGTAAAACATTAACTAATAATAGTGCATTTCACTAATTACTTCTGACGGATATCCAATGAATATGACTTGGCTGGGTGGTTTCATATTTAAATTAGATCAAACTAATTTAAAAAATAATAATTTAAAAAATCAGTTATTGATATTTGCAAAACGCTTCAACAACGTTTTTGATGTGTGCAAACAAATATTTCTTACTTCAATTTTTTAAAAATAGTAATTGATATTTAAAAATTTGTTTTTTCTTCAATAATACTGAAAACAACATCCAAAAAATATTACAGAATTTTCGATATTTTTATCTTCAGACAAATATTCACGTCGGAAGCTGGAATCGAAAATAGTGCTGGCACCACAATTTCCCATTGTCGCTGCCATAAATTGCGAAAAAAATTACCAATCTGCTTTGAAAATGGTTTTTGTCTGCGTCGTTGTTTATAAGAGTTATTATTCACACAATTCACACAAACCTATGGTTTATGGCTTCTAGGCTTACCACAAACATTGAATAACTGTCATCGAATGCAATGGCTTTGCCTTTAGATTTCCCCCATCCAAAACTTTTATAACTGGAGATGAAAGGTTCGTGGAAATGGTTTTGGTAGTCCTTTATGGAAAATCTAGTTTCGTGAGGAATAACGGAATTCTCTTCCTCTATAAACGGAAGTGTTGTAAGAAAATGTTTTAAGAATTTTTTTTCTCTTGACATTTATTGTACATAAACAATTTTTTAACATGGAAACACCATTTTATCTATGAAAATCCTATGAATAGTATGCCTTTTAAACGAAAAAAAATAGCACATTTTACAGCGTATAAGAGATGAGTTTTTATATTTTTAATTTTCTAATATACAAGGAAGAAATTTAGACTATTTCATATAGCTGTAAATGGTAAATAATTATGAATAAATATTAAATTATTTATCTTGTTCAGCACCATGCTCTTTCAGTAATTCAAATTAATTATTGCAAAGTAATACAACGATTACTATACATTTTGAATACTATATATTTTAAAGTAATATTCGAAATCGTATTCTCATGGACATATTATTTTTACAGCTGATCTTCTTATTTGTTTCAATGATGTTTGCGTTAACCAAAGATGAGAGTAGACATAAGAAATTGGCAAATCTAGACCGATTAAACATAACTAAACTGATTTCCAAAGTTATGCGGTTTAGTACAAACACTTTGGAGTGTTTTTCTGACTATTTTTTTTAATGTTAGGGTTTATTTAGGAAGTTAGGGTTTATTTATATTATTATCGATATTTCTGCCGTTTTTATTGCATGGGTATTGAAATTCAATACCGAAATAACATTGAAAATTAAGCCTCCTACAATTAAATGCGTGTCCAATAAATAGAAAACTAGGCAATTGGTAGGATGTTAAATAGCAACAACAAAGATTAATAACGCTGAAAAGAGATAGAGTCAATAATATCCAATCACTATTGAGAGGGGCAAACACCACGCACGGTGGTAGGAATAAGCTGAAAAACAGTCAAACTTCAATTATTTTTTGTTGCTTTTAGAAACCTCATACAGGTATGATTTTATAGGTTTTTGACCCTTCTGAGTCGATATAGTACACAGTGTAGTACAGCCTGTACAACCTTCCAATTTTAAGTTACATCAATTGCAAAATATAGTATGTAGAGATTATTCAGTTTAAATGACAATAATGTGAAAATTGTGTATGAAAGATTATTATATAATAAAGATAGACCATATTATTTAATTAAAAATTGGATTTTTTAATTCGATTTTATCGCACTCAAATCGGGCTATTTTTCGCGTGTTGACTTTTCATAACTATAATACATCAAAAAAAGTTAATTAAATGTTAATGTTTTGCAATTTTACAATTCTTCTCTACATTAATTAAAAAATAATTTCATTTCGCATTTTGCGATCACTTCGAAATTTGGTATTCAGGCTGCACACGAGTCGATATTTTGGCGAGACACTAGACGATTATCGTCCTCGGCCACGGATTGGTCCTAAGACCAGGTTTACATCTAACATTTTACTTGTACATGGTTACATTAATTGAACGAGCAATGTTATAGAAGATAAAAACAGTTATTTTTTTCAGAAGCACAGTTTTTGAATATGAAGAGCTCAAGCGCAAAACGAGTTAAATCGTTTTTTTTTGAAAAAATTGAGTGGGTTAGCTTTTCATACAGGTACTATATGAAGGGATCCACCAACATTTTGATTTGCACAAAAAAGTTAAATCCTATGTTACATGTATATATACTTACGATTTTAATCATTCATAATCATCAATATGTATATAATCTGTATGAAAAGCTAACCAACTCAATTTTTTCCAAAAAGTGATTTAACTTGTTTTGCACTTAACGTATTCATATATAATATATGGTTTTAAACCATAAACAAACTTCTGTTTTTTTACAGTTTGTATACTTTCCAGCCTTGAGTATAAAACAAAGTCCACTTACCTTCTCAAAGAAGACCTCATTCCTGCTGAAGTGTTCTCTATTCAGCAGACAGAATGTGTAGTCGACATAGCATCTGGTGTTAGCCGAAGCGTTCCTCAAGATGAGGTGCACTCCTAGCATACGTGAGTCCGACCTGTTGAAACTCACCACCCACTTGTGGTAGCCGAACGTGAACTCTTTGGTGGTAGCGTCACGGTGGAAGTCACGCGTCACGGAGCGAGTCACGATGAACGTGAAGACGCCGGTGCCAGCGCGGTCCTTGGCACGGGTGAAACGGTACAGGAGGGCCATTTAAGCATGGGGAGTCTAAGCTACGACGGCTGAATCCAAGTCCTGGAACAGAAGTTTTTTATTTAAAGCAAATATATAAACACCTCGTGTGCCACAAAGTATGCCACGAGGCTTACAGAAGTAAAAAAAAAACATTATTAATTCATAGTATAAATAAAATCAGAGATAATGACAAAATCTAAGCTACGGTGGCTGAATCCAAGTCCTTGAAGATAATTTTTTTTAAAACAAATTTAAACACCTTGTGTACCATAAAGCAAGCCACGAAGCTTACACAAGTAAGTAAAAGAACACAACATTAAATATTTAAAGTGTGAATAAAATAAGAGAGAATGACGAAAGTCTCCATTTTTGCAACAGATCCGACAGAATACACTCTTAAAATGAACGAGCAATTTTAACTCAGTCTGATTGATTTTCACTCCTCCAGTCTGGAAAATGCACTTCTCCTTTTGGAGGGGATCCTTTGTGTGTTAAACCTCCGACAGGATTACTCCAAACGAGTGATTTTAACTCAGTCTGAGATAATATTCACTCCTTTTCAGTGTCAGAAATGTACTTCTCCAACTGGAGTGGAATTCACTCTTTTGTTTTAAGAGTGTAGGAGGCCATCATATGGTGTTCCTCCAAGCTTCTTCTAAAGCAGTGGTTCCCAACCTTTTCTGTAACATCACCCCCTTCTTTAAGTTGACTAACGCATATCCCCCCCCCCTTTATTTTTTATAATTTGTTCAATTAAAATTTGAGTTAAAATGTAACTAATAAAGCAATTTTATAATTTCAAACACTTGCTACTATATATAAACAACAACCAAAGCAGCTTTATCCGGTTACTCTTAAATAAAAACGAAAAAAATAGAATGCTAATTTTTTCTATTTTTATTTAGATTTTTTCAATGAATGAAAGTGTGAAATAATTAACTAAAATCTTTAAACTCAATTCTGGAAAATTTAAGAGAGTTGATAATAAACATTAAAGAAAAAATTAAATGTTGAAATCTTTTTTCAAGTTCATGTGCAAGTCTTTGAGGCAAATGTCCAATTGATTTCCTTGTTTAGTGAGGAAGCTGGATAACGGAACCAACCCTTTTTTAACTAAATATATTGACGGAACGAGATGATAGGTAGTTCAGCTTTTTTCCACAGTTTATAATCAGTGTAAATAAGTTTCACGTAGGCTAACTCATAACCTCTCTACTTGAAATGAGTTTCGCCTCACAGTCGTACTCCAAATCTGCAAACTCCGTCTACAAAGAGTTATCAAGGTTATCCACAACCCACAGATTCAAAAGGGAATGGATCAACAATAGAATCAGGAATTTTTAACTTGGTCAAATCCTCAAATCTTGTAAGAATGTCAGTTTGAAATTGTCACGGTGATAAAAAAAAATTGGACTGGTATTACTGTCTGTACTATAGTGCAGTATATTTTAATTTCCCCACTTTGAATACTCATCGCCCCCTATCGCCCCCAAACTATTTATTGCCCCCTTGATAAAACAAATCGCCCACTTGGGGGCGATCGCCCCCAGGTTGGGAACCACTGTTCTAAAGGCTGATCTTGAATTACCATGCAATTTACAGTGCAGAAGAATATGCTCTACGTCATCTTCACCACCGCAGTCACTATACCCATTAGACAAAATACCAAATCTTAAAAAAAAAAAACTTTTAATGTTTCCATAGATAGTAAAAACCTGAGCTCCAGAAATACCCAAATTTTAAATTATTTCTTTATGATATGTGCCACTAGCCGGATTTTCGAATGAAGAGACATAAAACTTTTCCTTTACACCCCGAATCCAGGAAATGTTTATTACATAGTTAAATTTGGAGAGTTGTCAGAATGGTTAAATGAATTTAAGTCGCACTAGAATCACATGGCAAATCCGGTTCGATTTCAATGATCTGCGTGCACTGAATTTTTTTTTATGTAACTTGGTAACCGTTCCTCCATAGTATTTTCATATAAATAGTAACCAACCTTTATTTTTTGTATGAGAAAATAAAAAACTAAAATAGCTATTCAAAATTAAGTTCACAATGCCGACGCTAAAATTTTAACTACTTAATATATTTTATTCCAAGGCTTCTTGTGCACACTGTAAAATTTGATGGTACCCTACTCCCTCAAGTTTGGAGGTACGCTACTTTTACGGTAATTTTTAAACAGATGGCTGCTTGCGTTGGGCCCAGTTTACATAGCAAGGTTATATCAAATTTATGGTGCAACTGTACTTCGTAAAGCTGGAGTCAGCACATGTTGCCACCAGTTTTACGGAATAATGTTCCAAAATTTTTTTAAGTGTGTGAAGAAAAAAGATATTTTAATTTGCATTTAAAGGAACAGTGTATCAATGCAAACACTGTACAGCTTATTATGCATTCCATTTATGGGGAGGTTACAGTAGAATCTAAGTGCTGTAAGAGAACATTGCTCACGTGGGATATTTACAATTTAGGTTTCAAGATTCTACTGTCTTCGTAGATGGATGAAGAGAGAGTACAATAAGACATCACGAATAAATTTTAAATACGTGTGAAGATTAGTTAGGCGAATTTCAAAAGAGTTGGTAGTGCGTACCGCTTATTTGCGCTTGTTGTATTATTTTGTATTATTATAATTACCATTAAAAAAGTTACCGGCAAAAAAGCTTCCAGATAATGTTACAACTTTGGCTTTGATTTAATGCTTAAAACGCATTTCTTAATAGGTATGTGAATAATAAGTGTTATAAAAGACTGAATTTTATTACTTTCGATTCTTAACAAACAAATAGTGATCATCAGTACTCAGATGATTAACAGTAAAAATATTTTAATTATAAATTATAATATAATTATTATATAAATAAAACTTATAATTATTACATAAATATATATAATTAAGTTAGATTATTTCACTCAATTTTTAATAATTATAATAATAATAATATGGTATTGGATTAGAAAGTCTTATCCAACACAAAAGAATCCAAGAGCTTCAACAATTTTAACCATTTAGTTTTGAAAGAACGCTCGTGTTTTTGTGGAATTGCGTGGAATTTATTTTAAAGTTTGAGATGATAAATATTTCATAAGACGCACAAAACACTTAGCTTTAGATATTGAATAAGATTGAAACTCGAAAAATTTTTAGTTTTAAACAGGCGTTTTGTTTACCAAGTTTCATCTTTTATTTTGTATATTTTAAGTTTGTATTGATACTTATTTTGTAAAGGTAGCAGTAGAAAAACTTTAAAAATGAGCTCATTTTGTTACCCTACAATGGTGGACCGACTTATAAATTTGTAAAGGTACATTTATTGATTATGTACAATCAAATTTGTATTTATGTATTATGCAATGTGATTCCCACTGCTAAAAAGCCATTATTAAACTATCAGGCACACAAAAATTATAAAATAATTTAAAATTTATGTTTAAAAAAATTGTATATCTGTAGTATTTTTAGTTTGACAAATTATTACCTTTTTTTTTAATGAAAAACACTTTTTCTTACTAATTGTGTTTATCTTGAAATCTTACAATAATAATTTACATATTTCTTTTTTAAAAGGTAATATTGGGTGTGATTTGCGTTTGACACGACAGCAATCGATATCCAATAACCATATGACATGGGGGAAATAAATAGATTCTAAAACAATCTTTATATGTACAAGAAAGTAATTCAAAACCATTACCGTAAACCATCTTAATAATTTTGGTTATTGCATTAAAAACAAAACAAAATACTACTCTTTTCACGTATCTATAAATTTTGAGCAATAAAGTCAACAAAAAAATGCCTGAAGCCAAATATACTTTTTGTTCGGCCATAAAAATAAAAGCCAAGTCCACGCTCCCTAAGCAATAAATGCTCACAGAGCTCCAATGCATAACAACTAGTTGCACGTGCTCTAAGAACAAAGAAGCGAATGCTTATGAAAGTACCACAAAGGTATTTGGTACAAAAATATCCAAATGAGCCCCAGCAGATGATTTGGTAGCCAAGGCACGAAGTGCATTTGAGAAAGAGTGGAAAATGTTACGGAATATCTAAGACGTAAGTGTTTTGTGTCAAACTGAAATGAGTGATGGGTATTTTTTTATGTCTTGAGGTTATGGTAATGGAATGGGTGATAATGTATTCCGATATGATTGAGTTCTTATTTACATTGCAAAACATAAATATGTACTAAACTTAATTTACAAGTCATTATGAGAATAATTTTAGCTCGCTCTCGGAGGTTTTCGATCTGACCCAGCCAGCGTGCCTTAAATGCGTGGTCAGGCAGGGGGTAGGTACTTATATATTCCGTCTTGTGTGCTTGATTAGAATCCCGCTTATAAATCCTTCGCCAAGTAAGACACACAGAAAGAAATTTTAATGTCGCAGAGAAAGGAATATACACCCAGAATGAAAGCAGGAATCGAAGCCGCACACGTTACAGCGTGTAGGCTGCTAGCGTAATAGTCCAAACCACACTCGGCAATCCAGGCGTGGTCAGACTGTAAGGTTTTTCTATGACAACTTTATGATACTCTTAAAATAAGATACAGCATTACCAAAAATCTATAAATAAAGTAAATTAAAAAAGTTCCATGTGAATGATTATTGAATAAGAATAAGTTTTTATGAAAATATGTTACAAGTTCTAAATTTAGTATTATATCTTATAAATTGAAACAAAAAAATAAGAAAATATGCATATTTAAAAAATAAATAATATATATTACATGCATACCTATTTTAATCGTTATTGTAGTGACAAAACATTACATTAAATAATTCCGAAATAACAATTTGTAATATTTTTAAATTAAAAGTTCTAAAATTAAGTCTTTGGAACTATTTAATAATAAACTTGTAATTAAGTATTACTTATTAATTAAAAACGCTGAAATTTAATTCCCTAAATTCATGATTCCATTTATAATTTCCAAATAAAGTTTTTTTGTTTGTTATCTTAATAAATAATTAATAAATAAGTAAAATAAATAATTTTTATAGTCTCTGCAAATCCATTTCAAATATATGAACAATTACTAATGCCAGACATTGCGTTAGTTTAATTTAAAAAAAATCTTGTATACTAATTTTGAAACGTTTAATTTATTTATAAGCATATATTTTTTCTTCGTTCTTTATCAGTAAAATGCTTTAGGAAAAATATCTAATGTACTAACTTAGAAATCCCTAGTTTATTTATAAGCATGCAATTACGAAACAATTCTTTTTTGGAAGTTAAGTCATTTAAGATTTACTTAAAATTGAATTTTTTTCAACTAATAGTTTTACTAAGTTTGATACTAGATAAGATTATTTAACGTTATTGTACACTTATATCTCAGTTAAATCTGCGGTTTTTGACTGCAATCTATTAGTTTTGTTTAACAACGTTGTAACGCCGTAACTTTATGTTCCTAATTCAAAATAGCAAAATTTCTTTCATTGAAAGTGACCGGTTTTAGCTAAATAAGTATGAGGAGTTAAAATAATATAATAGAAATATATATTTTCAACAAAAAAATTATGTGAACACTTAGTGATTTTTTTAGCCTTAAGTGATTGTCGATATTTTAATCGAACCTTTTCAGAAATGTCGTTGTAAGGGTTATTGTGTATAAGACTTAATATCCACTCCTTGTTACTATTTTTAAAACCTAAACAATAATTAATTAGTTATTGCATAATCTTAACTGGCTTTACATTTTAAGTCAAAAAAAGGTTTACAAAAGTCCTCATACTTCTTTCACGACTAATTAAAGCAAACAAATTTGCAACAACAACAAATTGATGTTTAATAAACTATACATTAATTAGTGACAAGAGTTTGTACTCAAATCATCCATTTCAGACTAATTTTGTATTGTTTTGAAATTTTAAATTATTAATTTGAAGATAATTTAATAATTGTCAAGAATTGTGAACAAATATTTATAAACGTAAATTGTTCCAGTAAAGTACAAGGTTATTTAAGAAGAAAATTCTTAAAAAAACATAAAATAAAAAAGCAAGATTAAAAAGCTTATTGTGTGTTTTGATGTGCCGATCGAACTTGATTTATTATTCAGAAACATTAAAATTAGTTTCAACGGGACTTCGACAAATTCATTCTGAAAAATACAATCTTAAATTACAAATGCTGCGGGACAACTGTTTTAAAAAAAGGAAAACACAAAAATGGTGGTGGAGATATAAAATTCTACCTCTATAATGAAAGTGAATAAGCAACCCAATAAGAATGAAACAGTCTTGGCGTTTCCCCATAATATATCCCACCGTAGGAAGAAATTTGACACTTCTCCCATTGAATTAACATAGCAGAAGCATCATTTTTCTGCATGAGGTATGATTTAGTCCCTTCCAGAACTAAATTTTCATATAGGTTAAATAAACTAAAATGCTCAACAATAAACTTGCTATACTATTATTGAAAACACCAAACCAATTTTAATAGAAACCACGTTTATTTAAAGACTTTCATAAATAATGGATTTTATGTAAACAATTTCTGTAGCAACTGTAAAAGTTTTACAGTCCTATTTCAACTCTCGAAGTATTTTACGAAATTGGCAGCGAAAAGATTTTATGCCAAACTCCTTAAAACAGCTTTTTATGTACTCCTTTCATTGTTACGCATCAATGGAATCCGCTTTAGATATTTTATTTCATTCACCTTTTGGTTCAAAGTAAAACCACTTACGATGTTTAAGACCCCTCAGGAAGATTATCTGTGCAAAATATAGCAACCCATGTAAAAAAAATACAAGAAATCTTTAATTACAACATGATTGTACTTATATATTACGCTTCTTCATCCATTACTTAGTTTAATTTAATTTTACAAATAAAAGAATTTTTTGCATTGAATGTTAAAAAAGTTTTTAAGAGGGTCGTACAAATAATATTTTTTGTCACTAAAGGATGCGTTTTTTTAACCACAGAATAATCCCCTAGAGACATTGAAGTTTTCTAAAGCACTGGGTACAAAAGATAGATTGAGCAGAAAGTTTATTCAAGAATTAAATTAAGTTTGGGTAACCGTGTTAAATTCTTTTAGTGAACAATGTCTGATCGGATCACAAAAATCTTTTTTGAAACACGTAAAATATGAGCAAATAAATTGTTATAGTTACTATAGATAGTTAAAGATAATAAACTTGCAGTTCATTAAAAAATACAATAATATAATTGTAATAAAAGATTATTAAATTTTTTTGGGGAAATTATAAGGTGTTTTTTATAACTGTAAAGTATTTCTTAAAATGCAGTAGTCTTTCAGAAGACTTAGTGTGCATTAAACATGAAAGCAATTTTTAAGTAAAACGTTACGATAAAATGTGAAAAAACGCAAGTCCATTTCACTAACGTTTCAAATTGAAAGTACAAAATCAAATTAGCCAACCACTATCACCGAACGCAGGTTCACCTGAAAAATCCACTTCATTAGCAATAATCCTCCGCAGAGCCTTGACTCCATTCACCTCTCAGGCTCAGGCTTATCAGTAAATTCCCGCATAATACTCGTCACTAATCTATTTATCCGTCTCGAGTTCTATGATGAATAACATTATTTATTTCGATATACCGAGAGTTAATAGGGTGAGCCGTCTCAAATTGGATAACTTGGGGTTACTACAAGCCAGGAATGCCACTCCTATTGCCCCAAGTTCCGGGAGAAGTGTACGCCGAAGTTACTGGTCAATAATAAATATATTGGGTTTCTTTTGAGAAATGGATTGCAGGAATGGATGTGTTGTTTGCCTCATTTGGTCTGTTCTCGATGAGGTTTGTGCAGTGTGATATTAAATCATACGCTGGGGTACACTGGAAGGTGGACGAATTGTATAACTGAAGGGTCGAGTTGCAAAACTAGCATTCCCTGAAGTATAACTAAGCCATAGGACATAGTCAGTTTATTGAAGACTATTGATCATCATAAATTCAACTCGACGAGTAACTAATAGACCGTACCATATATACCTTAGTTATACTTGGGGAATGTGAGTTTTGCAACTCTACCCTTTGGTTGCATCAGTTATACAGCGCAAGATTTAATATCCCGCTAAACAAACATCATCGTGAATAACCCAAATGAGGCATCAAATAGCCACATCCATTCCTGCAATCCATTCCTCACGTGAAATCCAATACATTTATTGAATTATTATAACTGAACTATATTTGCACAGTAGTCAGTTGCAAAATAACAAATCTCCCGCTTAATTCAATAAAAAAACACGTTACTTTTCCGAGCACTGTTCGATATTTCTTTATGTGAAAGTGACACACTTTCCAAGTTAACTTATTTCACCGTTTATAGTATACTTTAGTTCGAAAAGTGGGAAGGAAACGAATGGTATTTAGTCCTTAGACCTAGGCTGGACATGAGATTAATGTGTACCATCATAGAAACGGATACACGCGGTGAAGGAAATCCAACTGACTCCTTGTGCCTTGCGTGGTCATTTAGTGTTGTTAAATGTACATACGTGATCATAAAATCTATGGAACCGAAACTTCTGAAGCTGTAAGCGTAAAATTTGCTTCAGGTTCCACTGAAGGTGTATTTAGATACCGAAATCGTCAATTGATAAGGATTTTATAGTACGATAATATTAAATTACAACGAAACCATTAACGATGTGCAAATTTTTGAGGCTGAATATATGAAACGTGTAACTGCAAAACTCACATACTCTAAAGTGTAACAAGATATTAGGTCAAGTCAGTTCACTGGCGACTCCGAATTTAGTATTATCAAGTGTTACCAATGAACAGTACCCAATACATTAATGAGAGTTTTCTGTACTAAACCCTTTAAATAATAAGCAAAGTTATTTTTATAATGTTATTTTTTATGTTGGATTATGAATGCATTCTTATATATTTTGTCCATGGCTTACATGGCGTAAGTCACATGTTTTGTAAGATTAATTTTAATATACAATACGTTATACAATATTTGAAACTGAGTACTTCATTTCTTGATTAAAACTCAATGGTTTGACGTAATATGTCGTAAAAGTAGGTAAAATTTCAATAATCGTGGAACGTGGAACAATTTCAACTATATATTTTTAAGTGTAGTAAAAATATATCTCTATATAATATAAAATTGTAATTGTCGTACGCTTGAAAGCCACGTGACTTACGCGGCTTCAGCCAATCAGAAACTCTGAAAGTAAGTGTGGTGGTGTGATTGTTTTGTGCTGGGGCTGCTTCAGGTTGCGTCCCATGGCTTTGGTAGACATCGTTGCTTGGCGCTAGAGCTACGTGATGCCCTGGAGCAGTCCAACGGAAACTAGCTTATTTTTCAACTGTTGGCATCGGTCTTGAGTTTCCGGCCATGGATCGTAAAAACTATAGAGTTAGGAAAGATAATAGAGCGGTCTATATGTATGTGTGCAATAACGCACAAAAGAAGCAGGCTACAGCGGAGCATCTTGGGATACTCAGTGGCAGTTTCCATAGTTTCGGCTACTGTGTTATGCGCGGTAGCTGAAAAAACTGCTAAAGTGATGCATCTTGGGATACCTCAGTGCCGGTTTGTTATGAGCAGTAGCTCGATAAACTGCTTCCATAAATTTGAACTGAGAGACCCAGAGACATTAAATAGAATGGACTGCGCTTCAATAGTAAAGCAGCTTAGGGAGGGAAAACTGAAATCGGTTTTTTTTTAAAAACTGGTGTTTTGGCCCCGGTTTTGACAGAAAAAACCGTTTTATAAGGCCGGCCTGAAGCGGAAATCGTTTTTTTAGGAAAAAAACCCGCCATCCCTTGCAAATTAGCATTATGTCTTAAACATCACAAATCGCCAAGAGACGAAAGGTTGCTACATATGGCAACTTAACGCTACCGTTTCGATACGAATTATTTTAAATTGTCGCCAGACCTGCATATCAGCTGGTAAGCCGAAGTGGTAACTTGCATCTGTTTCCAAGTCACGTGGGTTTCTACCAATCACAGCCGCTTGGTGTTTTTTTAATGTTTTTGCAGACGATTTTTTGCGCATAGTTCTTATTTTTCTCTTCTATTTTTTATAAGAAATATTTAATTATATTCTTTTAATCTCTGAGCATGTTAGCAATCGTGAATGTTATACTCTTAATTCAGTAACATTTTGTACAATATGCCAAATGCTTGTGCAATTCCTAATTGTAAAGAGAGGTATATATATAAAAAAAGGATTTGTCACACTTCACAGGTAAAATTAGTTCTGCATACTTTTAGTAATTGTGTTCTTTATAAACTATACTTTCTATCGAGGGAATTTATTCTAAAAGCTCTTTTACACTGAAGAATAATATTCATGATTAAGTCAACGTTGTTAGAATTATAATTATAATTAATCTTTTGGGCCAAGTCAATTAAATTAATGGTTTGAAAATTGACAGCTTAGAAGTAGAATATTTTTTGTACAATTTGGTAAAAAATAACCTGTTTTTGCAATCGTAGTTTTTGAATTCTTTTTATCTAAAAAGTTGAACATTCATTGAATTCGGAATATATTTATGAGTTTTAGAAAGCTGGTTTATTCCGAGTGAAATAAAGAAAAAGCACTATTTCAAAAAGAGCGATTTGAATTTCTTTTTTCAAATCGGACCATTAGAACGAAAGTTATAAAGACGGCTGAAAATATTCACCATGTCAATCATCAACTTATATTACAGCAACACTCTACAAAAACCTACTTAATGTTCTTTTAAATTAATTTTTAATAAAGAGTTCACGTAATCCAATTGTTCAAGTAATCTTAAATAGACGTACAAAAGCAAAGGAATAATCTGATATCCAGAGCCCGACTTAGGGGCGCAGGGCTCGAGCAAATTTGGGGCCCCGAAACATATATCGATGAAATATTTGCGTGTATTTTCCTATCTTACACTGTTAAAAAAATAGCCGAAGTAATTAGATTGGAAAGCATGCTTGATTCCTCCCCACCTCCCCCCCAAAAAATTAGTTTTTGCTAAAATCTGGTAAATATTAAACTATAGAATAATTGGCGCTTTGTTTCACAAAAAAAATATTATACCTAGTAGCTAAAAAAGTTGTGTGGTGAACTGCTTCACCTTATTTTCGTCATTCGGTTGAACCACTTTTCAGTATTTGGAAACAAAAACCTGAGAAATTGTTCAACTCAATACCTAAACATAGTGAGTTTTTCATCAAATAGACGTTGCAGCTAATAGAAACCAATATTATGGTGGAACCAAGTACAAAGTATATGACTATGAGTAACATGATTTGAAGCTTAAAAGGTTAATACATAGCCAGGATGACGTAAAGCAAAAAGTGTTTAAAACGAAGAAGAAAACACTTTTCAATAGGATTTTATTATCACATTGTGGCATTTGAACTGAAAAGCATTAAACGAAAAAAAACATAAAAGGTTTTGCAAGACCAAATGTAAAAATCCCTTTACAAAATGTAACAATAGCCTTAGGTTTACATCCATGACACAACAAAAACTAAAAATCTGTAGACGAAATGTAACAATAGCCGTATGTTTACATCCGGAGCTGAAATTTGAGAAACAAAATAGCTTTCAAAGCAGCTAATATATGTAACCTAAGCATGCCACCATCTATTGAATTCTTTAAAAAGATACCTTCATTAATTTATGTTAAAAATTCATGCATTTTTGGTTTAAAGCTGGCTTAAAACTTTCACTCACGATTTACTGAATCATGAAACTAAAAACTCGACAGATTTAAATTGTATTTTCAATAAACATCCCTAAACAATTCAACATGCACAATCATAAAGATGTCACCATAATTGAACGTCTATAAATTAAAGTTTTTTATTTTAAGAGCTATTTGAACAAAGAAACATATTATTAAATCATAACTAAGCTGTCATATACGTTTTTAAAATCAAATACTAAATCACATTTCCATTTGTAAATGTTAATATAAATATTAATGCTCATTATAAATATATCAACTTTAATCAAGCAGATTATAATCATTCCTGTTTCTTTACAAAAAATTACTTAAAGTAAAGCTAGAAAGCAATTTTAAAATTTATCAAAACACAATAATATTCAAAAAGATAATTTTATTTGTAGCCTTGTTCCTAAATAATTACTTTATTAATTTATTGCGCAAGTAAGAATTATTAATATTTTCTCGGATTGTTTTTAATTAGTAACGGCAAGGGAAAATCTTTTCAATCTAAACCAAAAATTAACCTTGTATTAAGTTAAATTCGTTATTTAGTTCCCTTCCAATGCTTCTCAAAAATATAAGGAAAGGTGACAAGGGTATTTATAGCACATAAACATAAGAAGATTTTGGAATTGTGAAAGAAGCCTTTAGTAATTAAACAACTAATTAAAAATTGTATGATTGTTAAAATGTCTTAAAACTTACGATTGAAATTTTGAAAAAAAAACACTATGCCTCATAAATACCTAAAATGATAATAGTTTCAATTAGGGTCAAGTGGGGTAAGTGTGATTGGGGGTAAGTGTGATAAACAGCTCTTGTAACTTTGGAAATCATTCTAAAAATCTGAAAGTTTGCAATATATAACATTAGACCACTTATAATTAAACTAAAAAGAAATATTGACCTTATTTTTTGTTTAAAGAAAGTTGTGAGCTTTTGAATTTAAGTGCAACTGTCTTCTTTTTATGTGGGTCTTTCTATGTGGGGTAAGTGTGATAAAACAGCAACGGATTTTGAAATGCAAATTTTGTACACTTAAAATTGGAATTCAAACATATAATTTTTTTTCTACATATTTATGTTTCTTATAATACTTCACTACCAATTTTAGGATTTGGAATTTACTTGAAGCAGAGAACGAATTTTCTTAATGAAAAATGCAGAAACCCTATCACATTTACCCCACTTAACCCTAGTCGTAAGTTATTAAAATCAAATAAATTAAATAAAATAAAAGCAAATACAGTAAACATAATAAATTTTAATTATACATTCATTTTTAGTTAAAGGATATCTAAAGCCAAAGCACTAAATAGTCTATTCAATAACGGTACATCTAGGAATTCATAACTGTCCATAATCTTGAATTCAAATAATATTATTACAGGATCAGAATAGGTCACCCAATTTCTCGTAAACTAGATTGTTCAGTAAAGGGCATGGTCAAGTATTACTCATGTCATCCAATACCAAATGTACGATACCTTAGAACAATTGATTAGCTATGTATTTTGATAACAATTGGAATTTGCGTTGCATTCATATTTAATATTTTGATTATCATCGATTATAGTATCGATATAGTACTCATAAAACTCCCAACATGCTGTGCATTCTAAGCTAAATTCGATTAAGAATGTAATTTTAAGCCTGTTTTCTGCTAAGAATGTTTCTTCAAATGAAATTATGCAATGGCTTTCTAATTTCATATTATATTACTAGGGGGCTCCGCCCCCTGCTCGCTATCGCTCGCCAACCCCCGGAATTGCTGCGCAATTCCATTGGCCGCTTCGCGGTCGGTAGAGGGCTTCGCCACCTGCTCGCTACCGCTCTCCAACCCCCTAGAATTGATACGCAATTCATCTTTATTTTGCTCTGCAAACAATCATTCAAGACTAATAAGTGGGTACTGCCAATGCAGGAATGCTTATCTATACAATCTGCATTGAATAAAGCACGCTTCCTGCTCATTAAACATAACTTATTCATCCTCAGTGAAAAACGATTTGATTGGTCGATGCGATGACGTCAAACTCTTAAGCTTATTTAGTTACCACCTTTGGCTCAGTGCGTTTAATCTTCCCCAAAAACATTTGAAGAACTGAACTGGTGATTTATTCCCTGTTTACTAATTCAATATTTTTATTTCGTAATGCAAAAAAATAATTAGAACAATCAGGAAGATATTTTAGTTAAAAGGACCCGACCAGCTTGGAGAGTGCGAAATACGGAAAAGGGTAGATACATCGGCTTCGGCTGTTTTTACTATAGAGTTAGGAAGGAGGAGCAGAGGGGTCTATCCAGAGACATTGAATAGAGTGGACTGCGCATTGCAAACCAAAAGTGTCCTCATAATCTGACTTACACAATCACATAACTGTGTCGCGTTTGGCTCGCATGTAAGTATGGCGAGTTTACCTTTTGGCGAGTTTTTCCACAACGACCTGAACACATGAGGCCGACAATCTAATTTTATGATAAAGAAGCTTGGAAAGGTGATGAGGATGAATCGCTAGTTTTTTTTAGATATTCTTATTGTTCAGTAGGACCTGATTTCCGGCAGGGTAAATGGGGCACGTGCCCAGGGCCCCTTAAAGGGGGCCCTCAAATTTTCTACATGGACATTTATCATTTATGATCAATACATTTGCCCCACATTTTTTGATCTGGAGTAAACAAAAAAAAAATCAGGAACAAAAGTTTACTATGAAACTGTGCTTAAACTCTGAATTGATTAATTCACAAAAGTTAATAATATTTTTTGGGGGGGAGGGGGGGGAGGAATCAAGCATGCTTTCCAATCTAATTACTTCGGCTATTTTTTTAACAGTGTAAGATAGGAAAATACACGCAAATATTTCATCGATATATGTTTCGGGGCCCCAAATTTGCTCGAGCCCTGCGCCCCTAAGTCGGGCTCTGGATATCAGATTATTCCTTTGCTTTTGTACGTCTATTTCTTGAACAATTGGATTACGTGAACTCTTTATTAAAAATTAATTTAAAAGAACATTAAGTAGGTTTTTGTAGAGTGTTGCTGTAATATAAGTTGATGATTGACATGGTGAATATTTTCAGCCGTCTTTATAACTTTCGCTCTAATGGTCCGATTTGAAAAGAGAAATTCAAATCGGTCTTTTTGAAATAGTGCTTTTTTCTTTATTTCACTCGGAATAAACCAGCTTTCTAAAACTCATAAATATATTCGAATTCAATGAATGTTCAACTTTTTAGATAAAAAGAATTCGAAAACTACGATTGCAAAAACAGGTTATTTTTTACCAAATTGTACAAAAAATATTCTACTTCTAAGCTGTCAATTTTCAAACCATTAATTTAATTGACTTGGCCCAAAAGATTAATTATAATTATAATTCTAACAACGTTGACTTAATCATGAATATTATTCTTCAGTGTAAAAGAGCTTTTAGAATAAATTCCCTCGATAGAAAGTATAGTTTATAAAGAACACAATTGCTAAAAGTATGCAGAACTAATTTTACCTGTGAAGTGTGACAAATCCTTTTTTTATATATATACCTCTCTTTACAATTAGGAATTGCACAAGCATTTGGCATATTGTACATAATGTTACTGAATTAAGAGTATAACATTCACGATTGTTAACATGCTCAGAGATTAAAAGAATATAATTAAATATTTCTTATAAAAATAGAAGAGAAAAATAAGAACTATGCGCAAAAAATCGTCTGCAAAAACATTAAAAAAACACCAAGTGGCTGTGATTGGTAGAAACCCACGTGACTTGGAAACAGATGCAAGTTACCACTTCGGCTTACCAGCTAATATGCAGGTCTGGCGACAATTTAAAATAATTCGTAACGAAACGGTAGCGTTAAGTTGCCTTATGTAGCAACCTTTCGTCTCTTGGCGATTTGTGATGTTTAAGACATAATGCTAATTTGCTAGGGATGGCGGTTTTTTTTTCCTAAAAAAACGATTTCCGCTTCAGGCCGGCCTTATAAAACGGTTTTTTCTGTCAAAACCGGGGCCAAAACACCAGTTTTTAAAAAAAAACCGATTTTAGTTTTCCCTCCCTAAGCTGCTTTACTATTGAAGCGCAGTCCATTCTATTTAATGTCTCTGGGTCTATCAGTTCAAATTTATGGAAGCCGGGTTGTCTGGTTTTTCGAGCTACTGCTCATAACAAACCGGCACTGAGGTATCCCAAGATGCACCACTTTAGCAGTTTTTACAGCTACCGCGCATAACACGGTAGCCGAAACTATGGAAACTGCTACTGAGTATCCCAAGATGCTCCGCTGTAGCCTGCTTCTTTTGTGCGTTATTGCACACATACATATAGACCGCTCTATTATCTTTCCTAACTCTATAGTTTTTACGATCCATGGCCGGAAACTCAAGACCGATGCCAACAGTTGAAAAATAAGCTAGTTTCCGTTGGACTGCTCCAGGGCATCACGTAGCTCTAGCGCCAAGCAACGATCTCTACCAGAGCCATGGGACGCAACCTGAAGCAGCCCCAGCACAAAACAATCACACCACCACACTTACTTTCGGCGTTTCTGATTGGCTGAAGCCGCGTAAGTCACGTGGCTTTCAAGCGTACGACAATTACAATTTTATATTATATAGAGAAATAATAATACGAAAGCTATAAATTCCTTTAATGGCGACATTTACATTTCTCTCGTTAATTATAAAACATTCATGAATAAAATGATTATATTCTTGTAAGATAATTATTAAAATTTTAAGTTATTTATGTCTAAGCATATATCTCACGTTCAATTTCACAAAAAAGTACAGTTTTGATGTATTTGGTGCACATACATAATAATGTATAATTTAAATTCTATAGCACAAGCATGTGATTATTTAAACATATTTTCTTCCTCCACTGACACAATCGTAAATCTACTGAGTATTTTCTTTAATATTTATAAAAACGAATCCATTTTTAAATAATTGAAAAACTTTTACCCACTAAGCACCTTATGTAACTTAACGGTATTTTAAAGAATTATTAAACTGTGATTCCTAATATTTCATAACATGAGCTTTTTCTAAATAAATAATAATCTACCCACTTTCTAATATATAAATAAAAAATAAAATTGTTTTACCCTGTAGAAAGTGTTTTTGTTAGTAATAACGATTTCTTCCCAAAACTTCGCTAAATACATCATAAATTAGTCTACGTTAATTAAAATAACATTCATTATCTAATTAGGAGTTTAAGGGATTATTTTTCCCTGGTGAATTTTTAATTAGATAATTATACTTTATTTTTTTTATCCTACACTCAGAATCTTAGTCTCATAACTGTCGTCAATACATTTTTAAAGTTAAAATATAAAAATTGCTATCTAATTAGTGGGAGAATAACCCGGCTTTACTGGATTTATTTTTTCTTTAAAAGTAGTCGTTTATTGGGGTGTAACGGTTAGAAAAGTAAAGACCATAAAAAATGCTTCATAATTTTGAAATGCAGTGAGATGGGTAGGATAACACTAAAAAAACAAGTCCACAGTGTCGCTTATTTAAGTGTAACACATGTCGACCATAGCTGTACTTGTACCTTTTTTTAGGAAGAATTTAACGTTGAACTTAAATTCGTAGTCAAATGCAAGAACATAAAACTTAATCCATCAGAAAGTAAGGTAGTTTAATCTGTCACTTTAAGGTTAAACATGTATCGTTAAGGGAGTAACGATATTAAAAGTACGAAATTAGAAAAAGTAAGCAAAAGTAATTAGCAAAAAGTACAAAGTACAAAATTAGTAAAGGGCGCCAAACGGTTGAACTCCAATTATCCTTACTCCAATACCATAAAAATACCTAAATTCCTACCACCATACCTATATTCCAATAGTATCTTTCTGATTCATCTTTTTCATTCACCCGTAATCTTGACATGTTCAAGTGGTGTCTTTTTATGTTATTAAAAGCTATTTTTTTTTAAATAGTTTTCTCTCCCATTTTCAACAAGCATTCAGTGAATAATTGAAATATATCGTCTGTTTTTTTTAAATAAAAATTTGGTTATCTGAGCTTTAGTGACAGGCTAATTGGTGAAATGTAAACTATTTTCACTGAAAGAAATTTTTATTTAAATTTTTCAGTCATTTAAGTTTTTTATAATTTTTTAATTTATTTTTAGGTTTTTTTTGGAAAACTATTCAAAACTTTCCATTTTTAAACTTGATAATTTTTTTAAAAAATTAAAAATCATTTCTAATGTTGTTGGGAAAACTGACACTACATTGAAGCATTTATACATTTGCATGATAGAAGGTTGATGAGTTCGTGATTTTACTTACTCAATGAAGATTGAAGATACAATGATTGAAGACACTTTTACAGTTTTATTAATTGCAATTGGAACAAATTAACGCAAGCTTAATTTAGCTTATATCATTTCTAATTTAAAATTAAAGTAATTTACAAACTAAATAAATTTAAACAACTTGTTTTTAAATAAGTCTAATCGAACGAGAGTCAAGCGTTGGCATATTTTCATAAGGCATCATGTCAACAACCCCAGTCGATCCGGTAGACGCCCCTTTTATCTTTGCTGCAGGCTCGAGCACAGTGTGTCCACCAACAGAAAGCACGTAATAGACTTCCGAGAATTTAAACTCTAACCACTAACGAGTTGAATGCGACAGGTTAAGGGGGAATGGGCGCGCAGGACCGGGGGTCTCCAAACTCAAGTGCCTCAATGTTAATCCAATGGGAAAAAATTATTTTCTTTGCCACATTTCTCCGGCTGTATTGAATATTTTTACAAGCGGATTTTTTTATGTGATAAATGTAGCTGACTTACAGGTCCCGACAATCCCACTTTTTGAAATTAGTACGAATATTTTTTTTTAATATTCAATAAATTATTTTATACAAAATATTCGAAGCAATTTCAAAAAGTGGGAAGATAGAGACCTGTAAGTCAGCTACATTTATCACATAAAAAAAATCATCTTGTAAAAATATTCAATACAGCCGGAGAAATGTGGCGAAGAAAATAGTTTTCCCCATTGGATTAACATTGAGGCACTTGAGTTTGGAGACCCCCGGTCCTGCGCGCCCATTCCCCCTTAAGCTTCTTAAAATAAAAAGAACCAGTCAAGTGTATCTACACGAATAATTGAATCGGGAATAAGGCTCTTGTTTTGGAGTCTTATTCTTTAAGCACCAAAGCTAGATTAGTCCCACATAAATGGTAATATGTAACTTTGATTTGTTTTTGGTTGCAGTTTGCGGACGATAATATTGGCATTTTGACGCAATAAACAATACAAAAAATACACAAAAAGATAAAATTGAATAATCACACACGCAAAAAACTGTCTGGTACGTACAAACGAAAATTGAGTTCTACCAACCAAACTGTTCAGTTGCTATAGGACTGACAGGACTGTCTAGTTGCAAGAAACAAACACGTTTGGTTAGAAGCGTTCGGCTGGAGCAAACGACTAGTTCGGTTGAGAGAACTACACTGATACCGCGCAATTTAGTTCTCACACAGAGTTTAGTTGTTTCAACCGAACTCATTGAGGCAGTCTGGTCCCGTTGACTAAACTCGTTCAATCGAACGAGTATAGTTATGGTAACTAAACTGGTAGGTTTGAATAAAACCACCAGTTTGGCTGTGCCAATTAAACACCCTTCAACCGAACTTGGTTGAGTTGCAGGACCAGCACCATTTTTTTGCGTGCATTAATTTAAACTTATTTTGGGGACTACAAAATATAAAACTTTCCGAACAGAAGTGTTTTAAGTAAACAATTCTACAGAAACTGTTTTATGGTTTTTATGTGCTAACTAATAATGCAATTTATAGACAGTCCCATTTATAGATCGCTTCCTCTCCTTTTACTGTTGATTTGACGAAAAATAAGAGAATGTGAGTTTTTCATAGCAGTAAATAAGGCTATAAGAATATAAAGCGCATTTATCTAGAAACTTTTTTTTATTGTTGACCTAAGTAATTAGCAATTAAATATAAAAGAGGGATATAAAAATAGAATCCAGAAATAAATTGCTTTTATGTTCTGGCTTTATTAACCTTCTGTTCAATTATTAATTGCGCGGCCTGACATTAAAAATAATCAACAAATAGAAATAATCCTGAATTTGAGAGCTCGAGTGTTAAATCTACAAAACGTTGCATCTCTGGACTGTTTATACCATGAAGACTAGAATCCGATGTAGTTAGCGTTAAAAATATTGAAGCCTTCTGAAAATCTACAAATTCTTGTGATACGCCCACACTTACCTCACTACACATGTGTTTTTTTAAAAGGATTTTTGTACGAAATATTTTATTTTTAAGGAAAGGAAATTTTTCCTATATAAAAAACATTAAAATTTTTATTTATTGTCAAACTTCGATTAGTTGAATAAAATGTAGCTATACTTCTTACAGATAATCAAAAATTCGGATTGTTTAATTTTTTTAGATATTGAATAATAGAACTGCAATTTGAGGTGGTGACTCTTCATGCCATTACTGTTCGCGCAACGAAGGTATGGATGGAAAGAAAGCTCAGGGAATTCAGGTGCTTGTAATTCTGATAATTAGAGTAAAATTGTACTAGTTTTATTTTATGTAACAAAGTGAAAATAATTAGCCAACCATTTGTCTGGGTGCATCCTGGAAGCCATAATAGCTTCATTTGGCGAATCTATTTTGCTTTAGTTTTCACCCAGCCAACATCGATATAATATTCTCTTGCGACCTGGCGTCTCCATTTGGGGACATTTTTTAAACCTCTCCACAAACAATTAATACGTTATTTAATTCCGAAATTGAACTAGTCCAATAGAAAAAGATCCAAAATCAGTTTCCAGCTTTTGATTACAGGTATCAGCCATTTATTACTATAAAAAAAATGAAGTTGAACGCGAGGGTCAATACGATAGTAGAGTTCTTGAAAAAAAATTTTTAGCTTTTTTTTTCAAACTTTTCAAAAGGTTCTTTTCGTAGTTGATTTTAAAGGCATTTTGCATTAAAACAATGTTAAAATAATCTGTTATTTACAAATAAGTGATACGGCCTTTTTTGTTGGATTTATAGAACAAAAAGTGTATATTTTTAGAGTTTAAGTCGCGACCGTAAGTAACTATTAAATATAATTTTTTAAAAATTCTTTGGGAACATACTTTTTTTAGCATATATTGGTGTAAAAAGTGCGTTTAGGTTAAGAATATACGTGAAGAATTTTCCTCGGGTCTTAAGAGGTTATTCTAACTTCCGTATCGCCTTAACTACAGTGCATCTGAAAAGAAATGGAACTGGGAATGATGTCCAATGACCTACCTTGATCACTTCATGAATAAGTGTGAATGTACAGAAGCATATGGCTGTTTTATTTGTTCACTATCTAAATAAAAGCGAGTAAGAAAAGATGTGTTCTCATCTGTTATTCTATTAGAGGGATTTTCCTTTCTTCCCAGGCGCTAATACAGGATATCGCTAAAGCTGTGAACAAATATAGGGTTTCTTACGAGATAACCCTCAAGGGCAATTGGTGTATTATTTTTGGTCATTCAAATCTTGGGAAAAACTGAGACGATGACATTTGGTATCATTTTTTTGTTATAGATTAAGGGATATTTAAATATAAGAGAAGCTTCAGTTATGACTAGCTTTAAAGCCATTATTTTGCATTGATAATTTTATACCGGTAAGAAACCATCTGAGCTATAGCTATTGTAAAACAAATATAGAAAAAAGATTTTAATGAAACCAAAGATGATTTATCCACATAGTTAAAAATGCTACTGTATTTCTAAGTGAAACTTAGGGCTATACAGGTTTATCACACTTATAAATATAAGAAATAAAAGTCTCACTTTAAATTTTTTTCTCCAATCGTTTAAGAACTTGCTTCTTTTGATAATCCTCGTGAGGTCACATTGCTATACACGATAAGCCTAAACTCAAACACAAAAATACCACAATTTGAAGAAAGATATGAGGCCCAGTGGTAGTGCTTCCCATTGCCACGCCGCAGGTCCGGGGATCGAATCCCGGACAGGGCGAGGTTGACCCATCCTTTCATCCCTTGAGTGGGTCGATAAAATGGGAACCAAGCACGTTTGGGAACTAAACACTGGGGGTTCCGCGTGAGGCTGACCGCCTTACCGGGACATATGCCTAGCACCCCAGAGCACTAGGTCACGAAAGCTGAATGGGCACGGCAGGCCTTGGCCCAGTAATGGGCTGTTGCGCCGGGGAGTTTAGTTTTTTTAGAAGAAAGATCTACCAGAAGCATTTTTGATGGCATCATTTAGTCAAAAATAAAGAATTTTTCAATTCTATTCTATATTTTGTTAACTTTGAGCATCCATTTCTAACAGTGTGGCCATTAAAATATGCGAAAAAAACATGGTAAATAGGTTTGTTTACAAACAAATCAGGCATCAAGAAAACACTGGCAGCTTTTTTTTTATATAAGTTTTTACTTATTCTTCTGCAAATATGTATCGATGCAAAGTTTGCTTATTTAAAAGAGTCTGTTTAAGAGTGCAATGCAAATACAGCCTGTTTGCATTTTGAAGCTATCCGATTTCTTTTTCAAAGAAATTTTTATCATAATACAAATACTCAAAATATATTTTCGGAAAAGTAATTTGCTTATACAATAAAGTGCAAGCTATTGCGTACGGATTTGTTAGGGATTTACTTGTTTTCAAATAAATATATTTTGCCGTAACAAAATACCAAATTAATAGATGACGAACAACATTTTTGGAAAAAGCTACATGTTCTGGTAAATTGATCGTACAGTACCGGCAAATTGAAGAAATTATAGATTTTGTGTTCGTTCATGTATTGTTTACATTTATCGAACTAACTACAGAGAGAAAGTTCATTGACAAATTAGACAAGTACAAGTATTAGTACCAGTCCACGATCGACAAAATGCCATATGCATTTTGTCAAACCCATCTTAAAGAATAGAGAGTAAGAACTCAAATAAATTCCGTAATAGCAAGCAAATCCTTTCCAAACATTTTCACCAGACTTCTCGTAATTAGAAATAAAACCTCAATTACCTGGCGAGATTAACAGGATTTGGCCGTTGCCTGGCCTATAATAGGCCCTAGGCCTAGCTCGTTAAAGGAACTGTGCGTGCTGATCTACAGTCCAGAATTCAGGCCTCGCCTACAAACATTTGAATCACTCAATGCTAAAAAAGGCCAAGTCTACAGAAATATTTCCCCTAGAACTTCTTCTTTCATTAAAATATCCAAAGGAAGAGGCATAAAAGGAAATTCTCCAATGGACTTGGACCTTTCTTTACTTTTGCGATTCAATTGCACTTGACGAAGAAATGCTGAAGGATTTCGCCTATAATTATGTTAGGGAGAAACGCTCAAGGGTTAAGTTTTGGGTAAAAAATTTATTCGTTAAATTTAACCCGATTACTTACTTATCGATTCTAGGTGGTTTAATGGAATTTAATAATAGATTACGGCTGTCGTATTTTATCGGAAATTAGTAGATAAAGATTACATATCATAAAGAGATTGCTTTAAAATTGAGTATATATTAGTGTATAAAAGAAAGAATAAAGAATTAGACTCTTGAAATTAATCTAATAGAATTTCAATTAAGGTTTATTGCAAATTACAAATATTTATTGCCTAATTTTGTAAAGTTCAAATCATCCCTTTAAGAATATGATAACGGGAGCAAATGTCCTTATTATTATAAAGAACGTTACAACACAATGTCGCTTGTACAAAAAAACCGTAGATTTTTATGAACAGTAAAAAATGCATTTATCATATGAACAATAAAAAATGTATTTATCACAAGAGGAAAATTGTTTTCAGTTATATTCTTGGCAAAACAACAAACCACATACAATTTAGGCTTGGCATATTTTCTTTTTAATGTTAAAAGATTTGAAAAGAGAATTGAAATAGTTTCATAAACTAGGGGGCTCCGCCCCCTGCTCGCTATCGCTCGCCAACCCCCGGAATTGCTGCGCAATTCCATTGACCGCTTCGCGGCCGGTAGGGAACTTCGCTCTTGCTCGCTTCCGCTCGCCAACCCCCTAGAATTGCTACGTAATTTTTCCTTGTTTGCTCCGCAAACAAACATTCAAGACTCATTAGTGAGTACTGCAAAAAGAAGGAATGCTCATCTATACAATCTGCATTGAATAAAACATGCTTCCTGTTCATTAAACATAAATTATTCAACCCCAGTGAAAAACGATTTGATTGGTCGATGCGATGACGTCAAGCTCTAAAGCTTATTTAGTTACCACCTTTGGCTCAGTGCGTTTAATCTTCACAAAAAACATTTAAGAACTGAACTGGTGATTCATTCACTGTTTACTAATTCCATATTTTTTATTTCATACTGCAAAAGTAATTCGAACAAGGGAGATGCATCGGCTTCGGCTGTTTTTACCATAGAGTTAGGAAGGAGGAGCAGAGGGGTCGATCCAGAGGCATTAAATAGAAAGGACGACTGCACATTGGCAAACCTAAAGTGCCCTCATCATCTAACGTAAACAGTCACATGACTGTGTCGCGTTTGGCCCGCATGTATGGCGAGTTTAGAGTTTGGCGAATTTTTCCACAACGTCCTGAACACATGAGGCCGACAATCTAATGGTATGATAACGAAGCTTCGAAAGGAACAAAGATGAATCGTTAGTTTTTTTAAGATCTTCTTAATAGATATCACTGATATGTATTAAGACGTACAAAAACAGAGGAATAATCTGATACCGTATCAGATTATTCCTTTGCTTTTGTACGTCGATTGAAAATTACTTGAACAATTGAATTACGTGGCCTCTGCATTAAAAGAACATTAAGTAGGTTTTTGTGGAGTGTTGCTGTAATATAATGACATGATGTTGATGATTGGCATGGTCATCAATGTTGATGATTGACATGGTGAATATTTTCAGCCGTAATAACTTTCGTTCTAATGATCCGATATAAAAAAAATCCAAATAGGTCTTTTTGAAATATTGCTTTTTCCTTTGCTTCACCTGGAATATACCCAGCTTTCTAAAACGCATCGATATATTTCAAATTCATCAAATGTTCGACTTTTTAACAATTTTAGTCCCAAAAATTTACTACACTACAGAAACATCTGATGTTCACAAAATAAGCTTATTTTAGGACAAAAATTAGAGTTCCATAAGAAAAAAAAATACTTTAATTTTTTATATGGTTTTTGAAATAATGGCAAATTTTTGTAACTGTGGAAAACAACAAAATAAATATATCTATATTACCTAAAAAACACTTCGAGTTATATAATTTAAGCTATCTGACCATATTATTAAAAAATAAAATTAGTAATTATTTTTACCGAAACAGTTTAAATTGTGTTTTAAATATGTGGAACTGAAGTGAACTTTCAAAAATCAGGTGAAACGCTTGTTAGCTATTTTCTATATAAAAAAAATAGTAGTTCTGACTTCTATTGAGATTAATGTAAAATATTGTCTAATAGAACAAAGTGTGAAGAATCGAATGATGTGTTTTTGGATGTCATAACGGGTCATAAACATTTGGAAAAAAATATTGAAAGTGATGATTCCAAATGGCAATACTGGAACTGAAAGGGTTAAATATAAATAACTCAAAAACTACGATTGCAAAAAAAGTTTTTTTACTAAATTGTACCAAAAATATTCTACTTCTAAGCTGTTAATTTCTAGACCACTAATTTAATTGACTTGGTCCAAAATATTAATTATAATTAGAATTCTAACAACGTTGACTTAATCATGAATATGATTCTTCAGTATAAAAGAGCTTTTAGAATAAATTCCCTTGATAGAAAGTATAGTTTATAAAGAACACAATTACTAAAAGTATGCAGAACTAAGTAATTTTACTTGTGAAGGTGTGACAAATCCTTTTTTTTTACCTCTCTTTACAATTAGGAATTGCACAAGCATATGACATATTGCAAAAAACGTTGATGAATTAAGTGTATAACATTCACGATTGTTTACATGCTCAGAGATTAAAAGAATGCAATTAAATATTTATTATAAAAGCCAAAAAAAAAATAAGAAATATGCGCAAAAAAATCGTCTGCAAAAACATTAAAAAAACACCAAGCAACTGCGATGGTAGAAACCCACGTGACTTGGAAATAGATGCAAGTCACTACTTCGTCTGGCCAGCTGATATTCAGGTCTGGCGACAATTTGGAATAGTTCGTAACGCAACGGTAGCGTTAAGTTGCCATATGTAGCAACCTTTCGCCTTTTGGCGATTTGTGATGTTTAGGACATAATAATAATTTGCAAAGGGTGGCAGTTTTTGAGAAAAAAAGAGTTTCTGTCGGGTTTTTCCCCCCCCCCCAAAAAAAACGGTTTCCGGTTCAGACCGGCTTCATAATTTTTTTTTTCTGTCAAAACCGGGGCCAAAATACCGGTTTGAAAAAAAAACGGTTTTAGTTTTCCATCCTTAAGCTGCTTTACTATTGAAGCGTAGTCCATTCTATTTAATGTCTTTGGGTCTATCAATTCAAATTTATTGAAGCAAGGTTGTCAGGTTTTTCGAGCTACTGCTCATAACAAACCGGCACTGAGGTAGCCCAAGATGCACCGCTTTAGCAGTTTTTTCAGCTACCGCGCATAACAATGTAGCCGAAACTATGGAAACTGCCCCTGAGTATCCCAAGATGCACCGATCTAGCCTGCTTCCCTTCTGCGTTACTGAACACATACATGTAGACCATTCTATTCTCTTTCCTAACTCTATGGTTTTTACGATCAGTGGCCGGAATCTCAAGTCCGATGCCAATAGTTGAAAAATAAGCTAGTTTCCGTGGGACTGCTCCAGGGCATCACGTAGCTCTAGCTCTCAGAAACTTTCTCTACCAAAGCCACGGAACGCAACCTGAAGCAGCCCTGGCACAAAACAAGCACACCGGCCACACTTACTTTCCGCGTTTCTGACGTTTCTGATTGGCTGAAGCCGCGTAAGTCACGTGGCTTTCAAGCGTACGACAATTACAATTTTATATTATATAGAGATAAATTAAGCTGAAACTGGACTTTGGTCGTTATTGTTCCTACACAATAAATCCCACCATGGTCTACATACATAAAGTTTGGAATTTAGAGTTTCGAAATATTTTTTGCTACCTCACTTATTTATAGCTATTTCAATATTGAAATGCACAAATACGATTTGCATTAATTTATTGTAATTAAAACTAACTAGTTACACTTGATTCAGTGTCATTTTAACTTTAGAAAAAAAGTAACATTTTCTTAATGATAATACAAATTCATTAGAAATGTAATGTAAATTCCAAACACTCATATAAAATGTAAAACAATTTATTAGAAACGTTAAATATTTTGTTTAAATGAAATATTGTACGAAAAATATTAAATGTAGAAGAATTTATTAGAAACGTTAAATATTTTGTTTAAATGAAATATTGTACGAAAAATATTAAATGTAGTACTGAAATAAATGCGCTGAGATTGAACAATATTGCTTAAGTAGTACAAAAAAACTTCAAGCTTTAAAAAATGCTGTTTCTGTGAATAACTTTAAAATATTGAGTACTAAATATCGTTAAATTGTCTCCAATTATTACAAAATTGTTAAAATTCCAAAATTATTTGCTCGTTTGTTCCTTGTTATAAAGACGCTAAGATTTAATGCAAAATAAATTGCATGTTAAATTGTATCTCATAAAAACAGCCCTATTTTCACAAAAATGTAGAAAATTCCAATTAAAATATCTTCCTCAATTTAATCTTTTGCGACAAGTGACACACTTTATTCCTCTAAAATGCGATGCAATATTTTTATTTTAAATATACTCCAAGATTTTCCATTTAGGGCAACAACATTCATTAATTTTAAAGAATAAAATATTCTAAATACTATAACAAAATACTAAGGGTATGTACGATAGTTCGAAGAATTGTAATGCATTATTTTAAAAATGTCAATTAATAGTCGAGAAAGGAATTTTTATATTAATCCTAACAGTTCTCTTTTATAAATGACAGTTTATGAAATCCTTGAATTTTATATGGCAACCTTTAATTTAATGTTTTATTATCATGATTTATTTGTGTGATCGTCAAATATTGCTTTAAAAAGGATTTAAAAAAATAAAGTTACGAAAATAGTCAGAATTTTCTCTACCAGTACCGTAACTGGTTGCAACTATAGAACTCACAGAAATGTTGTTCACTGCTCAATTGAAGAGCTTGGGTTAGGTTTTGAATTATCGTCGCACTAGAGCTACACGAGGGCTATTGGCGACGGGCGTCGTATTTTAGAACCACAGTCAAGTACCAAGCAAACACCTGAATAGGCCCCAACGCAACCGTTAAGGACGACATCGTACGCACTAGGAGGATTTGGACTTTGAAGGATATTTAACGTGCACTCCCTTACACGGGGTATTATTCGTCAGACATGTTTGGCTGCACGGGCCGTTTATAGGTCGGCAGTTATTTTGGCGCTGCCCGGACCTAAACCTGGGACCTTTCGCATGCTAGGCGAGTGCCTAATCGACTGGGCTCTCCAGCCATTGAAGAGCTTAGAGGAAGAACGTGTTAAGTGACATTCTTGAAAAAAAATTGTGTGTCAATGAGCATGTTACTCCCTCCATTACAGACTAATTTAAGTTTATTAAAAGGGTTAATCTTGTTCAGTATATTTTTTACTTTAATATATATACACCGTTTTTAACGTATCTAGGTGCAAAGGAAAAACTTTAACTCACTTTCTCGTTTATCCTTTTTCGTACTCAGAACGTTCTTTGACTAAGTTCTTCAATTGTTTAATTTCATTATCGGTAATCTATGGAAGTTTTAAAGTTTAAATATCTGAAGAATTTTAATGACCTTGAATCAGTACAAAAATATGAGATTTTTGAATTTTAAATTATTGCCCAGTTTCACGTTGATATTTATATTCAGATTACTTTATTTTAGATCTCAACTTAAAGTACATCATTTTAAAAGAAGTGATGTTCACTTTTTTTTAATTCAAAATACTCATACGTAGAACAACTTTCGCGCATTTTCATGAATATTTTACAGAAGCTTACTTCAAACAGAAAAAAAAGAACTTTCAATTTCTGTTTGATTTATTTCATAATTTATCCGCTCTTTAATATTTTTCTGATAGCATCGAATGAAATATTGCTTTAAAAATTATTCATGAGGAAATAAAAAAGCATTTCGTAAGCGGATTTTTGAAAGCTTTAAAAAAATTATTATTACACTCGTGTTGAATTTAAAAGATATTTAAATAAGGCGTCGACAATCATATAGAACGACCTTTTTATGATTCGAATATACCCTTTTATTAAAAAAAATCATTAAATGAAATGGAATTTATTGAACAGAAAAATTATTATTTGAAAGCATTTAAATTCTTAGAATTATTATAATCAATTAGAAAAATTGAGCTGCCAAAATTAATTATTTATGCTTTACTACCTTCTTTAAAAAGTTTTTTATTTCCACACTTCGTGCTAAAATGGAGTATCTAGCAAAAGTGATTTTTTTAGTTAAGGTAAATAAAATATAGAATAATCCTAATATGTATCAATAAGAGCAGGTTATAAATCTATAGGTGAAAAAAATCGAGGCACAAAAGCCCTTTCGTGGCTTTTTCTCAGTTTCTAACGCAAATATTTAGACGCTTATATTGTCAAATCTCAGTTTTGCTAATAAATATCACCAGAGCATAAAATAATAGTTTATCTCGTAAATTATGCCTAATTGTTTGCCCAACAAATTTTGCTAATGTGCTAAATTTTCAGCATTAGTGTTGCTAGAATATATCAGTAAGCCTAAAAAAAACTTAGAACTAAATGGTATACAAAAGTTTTACGAGGGTACTCTATTTCCCCCCTACTTACCAATTACGCGTTCGGATTCTAGTCAGTAACCTCAGGGCCCACTCTTATATATCATCTTGCATCCTGAGCATCATGAATTGAGGCAATGTTTTACATTTTAAAATTATATAGGATTTTTTCATGTGATTAAAAGGATGTTTGTTAAACGATTTTTATTATGTTTTTGTAGCTTAACTTACCAAGACGAGATGAAAACTTGAAAAGTATCTGGTACATATGCGAAACTTAAGAGTAATTTTTTCAAAAAGGGAAAGTGCCAAGGGGGTAAAATAGAAAATTTTCAGGGGATAGGTCAAAAATTTATGAAATTCCGAATAAAATTTTATACTTTAAGTAAATTTTTAAGGCTCAATTAGAAGTATTGATTTTCAAAGTACATGTAACACTAGTACAGAAAAATTAAATAAATTACAAATGTACGAAAGAGTAATGAATTTTAGAAAACAAGATTATTATTAATTAAACATATAGTACTTTGCTCAGGACATAAAAATTACTTTTTTTAGAAACGTGATTTCAATAGACACAAAACAAATTCAAAAGAATCCCAAAATAACTCAAATATATCTTGACCTATTCTTGGTAATCCAGAAAGCTGTCATACTGATACAAATAAAACAAGACAGGCTTACATTTCTTTTCCAATCAATGTCACCTTTTCGGATTGACCACGATGTCACATTTTACTACTATTACTTATTATATATTTTTATATTCGCATTCGCTATAGATAATGTCGATTAAATAGATTTCTATTTTTCTCTGTCTCTCTCTATCTATCTATCTCTATCTCTCCCTCTCTTTTTAACTTCTAGACTTTGCTAAAAATAAATATAATCAAAAATTGTTTTATAAGTTCTACATGTGAAATGGAACATTAATATCTTTAAGCACAAGCTATTTAAAAGGTTATTTTATAAGAAATTTTCTTTAAGATTGTTTTTAAAATTATTCAAAATTAAACCATTCTATAGTTAAAGATAAAGACTCTGAACGTCCGTTGCAACATCAAAATATAATAAATCATTTATTGTTGTATAAATATTTGTTTGCAATCAAATGTGTTATTTGGCACTTTTTGAGATGAAAATTCAATTTTTTCCAATAATTACTTTATTAAATCAGTATAAGTATAATAAGTTATTTTTTAACATCTGTAGTATTATGAAGAAAATAACTTCAATTTTGCGCATGATAGATGGGAAGTTTCACGAAGAAAACAACGTTGGTTATTGGCGCAAATTTTATTCAGTTGAAAATTTCATGTTTTGTCGGGAACACAATAGGCTACCAAAAATGCACATTTCTACTGAATAAACTATTTCAACCAATAATCAATCATTTTTGTAAAGAATATTCTCATCAGAAGTATTGCAATGTTTTATAGAAAAAATAATTTGCATAATTTATAAAAAAAAATACTTAAGTAACTGTTGTCAAAAAAGCATACAAAGTGCATCTTCAAAAACTAGATATTATCTTATATCAATAATACTTCATCATTAAACAAATATTTACATAAATTGGCTTTATATTCATTATTATTTACTAAGATAAGTGCACAATAAAAATGAATACTTGTATAAATTAATTTCTTAATAATTATAAGTTATTTCTCAATTAAGCAAACAAGCGAAGAAACGAATGCACCGGCGCCAAACATTTCAATAAAATAAAATACTAAATACAAAGTTTTCCCATCCAATTTCCTTCCTAATCCTATCCCACTCCAAACTTTTTCCCACATTTTTAATCCCCCTCGAAGTAACGGAATCCTCCCCCCGCACAAACTTATTACCTGCCTGTTGCATTTCGCGCGCGCGTGAAATCGAGACACAAAAAAATAATAAAAATCCCTTCATAAAAATGCATCGACGCGAAAGGAATAATAATAAAATAATATAAAAAGAGAGAGAAAAAAATACCTTTTCGCTCTAGTTTACTTCCTCCACGCCGTTAAGACATAACCCGGAAAAGAGGATTTTTCCGGAGAACTTGTAGGACGATGTATACGATCCACTGTACCTAAGGCCGATACTACTTCCACATTGGGCCGACTGCCGCTCTTTATCGTGACCACGTGACTTGAAAGAGCTACCCCGATTGGCCACGAGCCGGCTGTTGACGTCATCAACCCCGGACGCAGACCAAAAGGAATCGTTACACACTGTCCCCCCCCCCTCCCATGCAGTGCCCATAACCGATTAATTTATTAATAATTATTTGTTAATTATTAATTAACATATTAAGTATGTTTTGAAAGTAAAATATTTTCAAGTTTCACTTTTAATTCTATTAAGCATTTCTAGCATATGAAAATCGACTTACGTGTAAACTAATAATATTAGTTATTGTAATTATAAAGATCACTTATTAAAAATTCATAAAAATTATTGTTTTACAAATTCTATCAACTTTTCACTTGCGTTTGATGCGTCGCTTTTCAGCTGCTATTAATAACGCAAAGGTTTTTCTTAAACCTTTTTAAAAAAAAATTATTGCTAGCTATTTACAATTACCCCATTTAAAACTAGTAGTTGTAATATTAATAGACAGTTAATTTCACAAGTACCATATTACAATGGTTGCAATGAATTAATTTTACATACTTAATAAACGGCAAAACGTTTAATGTTATATATAACTATACTGATTTATATTACAATCCTTATTTCAAAACTTTTGAAAAATCCCTCATGGAAGAGAATTAACTTATAAAAGATAATAATATTTCTTATAAATGATTAAATTACTTTTTAAATGGTGTTAACCAGAAGTTTTCATTAGTTATTCAAATTAACAAACATTAAAGAAATGATTAAAAGTCACAAGTTAATTCGTCTATCTCAGCAGTATTTATTCCCATAAAATCTCGTTACAATAATACTTTTAAATTGAATTTTCGTAGCATGATTTCCCGCGGCTTTAACAACCCATAAGTGATATGAATTTCATTAACTCTACTAATTCATTTCTAACATTATTCAAATTAAACATTAATTGTTTTGTTTATAATTAAGCAGTTTTAGAAACTGAACCAACAATTCACGCAATATATTATTTGCAGTTTCTAAATTTCAAATGACGATGAATCTTTTATCTTTAACTGTTGTTCCGCATTTGACAATTATTATTTTTAAATAAATATTTAAATTGTATAATTATATATTTAAATATTTATGCAATTCCTTAAGAGGAATTTACCTTCTACTGTAATTCCGGACTTTAGCAACTGCTTTCCTGAAAATTGTTTTAATTATACAATTATATTAAATATAAAAAAAATATATGTCATTAAAGTCTAATTTGAATTTTAAAAAAAAGCAATAAATAATTTGTGTATTCGTTATCTTAATATCTTAAAGTATAAGTTGAGGATAAAGTAAAAGGAAAAATCTGTCAAGTGAAATTAAAGATTCATTACTTTTCTTAATTAGTAAACTTGTTTTTAAATTGAAATAATCAGTAGCCTTTAAAAATTTTATGAACATTAAAAATAATGTCATATATTATTAGCAATTAAAATAAATTAAAGTTTATTCAATACATTTTTTAAAATACATTAATGTTTCCATTAGAAGGTAATTATTTTTTTTTTGGTTAACTGAGAAAATAATTGTGATCAGATAAATAAATAATGAGAAAAAGTTTTTAAAATATCACATTAAGTCTCTCGTATATTTGAATGGGTTATTAATAACATAACATACTTCTAGCGGATCTATTAAGGCAAGAACACTTAGATGTTTTGCTGAGTGAAAAGATGGATTTTTGTGTGGCTAAGAATATATAGAAAATATTATCATGCATATGAACAATAGAACGCTGAACTGCAATTTTATCTGAATAAATTAGGTTGCAACTCCGTCAGGAAAATCAAAAGGAATCAGAAAACAGACAATAATATAACTGCAATTAGTGAAAGTGACTTATCATCTCAAATTGCAGTTGTTAGATATTGTTTCTTTCGAAGTAAGTATTTCAATATCCCAAACCTCAAAGACCTTACTTCTGATTTCATGACATGCTAGAAATACATAATTTATGGAACCTGTTTCTATAATTAATAATTAATTTAATAGCTTTTTAATACAAATATAAATTAACAATTTAAATAAAGTCCAAAAATGCATATCAACAATTTTATAATTAAACTTATGACTTTTGCATATCTCTCTTTATTAATTTATGAAAAATTTATATAAAATCTTGGAAAGAGTTTCACTAAAGTTTTCACATTTAAGAATATTTAAAGAAACCACTAAGTTGTTTAAGATTTTTGAAAATGCTCCATTCTTTAATTTTACGCTCTCTAAATTTAGTTCTGAGTTAATTAGAAAAGCCTTTTTGTTGTTTAGTAGTAAAAAGCAAAACCTTTAAGTCTCCTACGAATTTCCCACTTGGCACTTATCAAGAAATAAATGACTCGGGTTTGGGTTTGTTTTTCAAGTCAACTGGAATTTTACCTTCTATTTTTATTCGCATGTTTGATTTATATATTTTGTCAAACACAAGCTCAAAACGTTGTGGGTAAATATTATAAAATGGTTTTAATAACTTTCACATTTTCGGTAAAAAATTGTAAGAAAATGCCTTTAATTTTATGCAATCGATAATTTGCTTTGCTAATTGAAGTTTCAAGTTGCTAATTACTATCCTTTGTGTAAACAACGTTTTTTTTTATTAAATTTAATGCGTTTCTGGAAACATTGTTAATTTCATCATTTTTTTTTAACTTATTGCCTTTTGTTGTATTAAAAATAGAAGTGTTCATAATTATTTTTCATAAAATTCATCAAACGAAGAAAAAACAATTATTAATTGAATTATTTTGAGCGAGTAAGTATTCTTTACCATTTTTTTTTACATGGAACTACCAAATTACAATTTTCAATGCAATTGTGGTTACCATACGAGAGATTTTTTTTACATATTTTTCCCACTATACAGTTCATAAAATAGTAAAACATTTATTTTTAAGTTGCTGTATCCTCATTATAGTCCATTAACAAAAGAAATTTTCTTACCAAGAAATGGTGAACGATATATATTAGAAAATCTTAGCACTCGGTGTATTTAAAGTTTTCTATATATTTATAACTTATTATGCATTAAACGATTGAATCAAAGGCTTTTTTTTTAAAAAAATAAAAGAAGATAAAATTCCAAAAATTTTCGTAAATTTAATATTGAAAGTTTTTGAGACGCATACTTAAGAGTTTCTCATGTAATTATGGAAAAGTAGTTTTCTAAATAGTAGTTTTTATATTTTTAGTTTTTTAGAACTTAAAAGAAGTTTCTCTATATAATATCAGAGACATAACATAGAGTGGACTGCGCATTCATAGTAAAGCAGCTTAGGGATGGAAAACCAAAACCGGTTTTCAAAAACCGGTGGTTCCGGTTTTTTGATTGAAACGGTTTTTTTTGTATGAGCCCTTTGGAACCCGAAAACGTTTTTTTTTTTTAAAAAAAAAAAAAAAAAAAAAAAAACAAGTTTTTTTTTGAAAAAAACCCTGCCCCTTGCAGTAAGATTAATTCCCTAAAACTCATCATAAATCGCCAAGAGGGGAAAGGTTGCACTTATGGCAACGAAACGCTACCGTTTCGTTACGAACTATTCCAATTGTCGCCAGACCGAGATCTCAGCCGAAGTGGGCTAGCAAAACACTACCCCAAGGAACCTACCCAATTAATAACGCACATCCACGGCAAAACCAATTTTTTTTTGTGTTTTTTTTTTTTTTGTTTTTTTTTTTGTTTTTTGTTTTTTTTTTTTTTTTTGGGCTTTTTTAATATTTAATTAATTTATTTAATTTTAATCTCAGAATCGTTTATCTAATGAATGTAAAACAATCTAAGTTTCTTAATTGAGTTGATGGTTCCGTGCTGTGTAAATTTCCTTGTAAAATAGGGTAGGAAAAAAAAAAAGTAGAAGTATTTTTTCACACATTTATTTAGTATTTAGTTCATATTCAGTAACTATTTGTCTTTAATTTCTATTATATAAATTTATCTATCGAATCTAAATATTCTAAAAGCTTATTTATAATTCTAATCATAATTCATATTTTTAAAAATAATATTTTGATTAAATAAAATTATAAATATTTTCTCTAATTATAATTAATTTAGTACCAATTATTTTAACAAAAATTTTGGTTTTAAAATTTTTTTTTTTTTTTAATTGAAAATTTTAAAATTAAAAGATTATTTGCAATTTTGTTTTTTTTATTTTTATGAATTTGGAATATATTGATTTGTTTGAAAGGAGAATTATTATTTTAAAAAGAAAAAAAATTTTTAAATTTATTGAAAAAAAAAAAATTATTTTTTTTTTTTTGAAAAAAAAATTGTGTTTTTAAAAAAAAAAAAGAACCGTTAGATCATTTCAAAAATGTCAATTATTTACTTATATTACAGCAAAATTACATACTTATAAACGTTTTTTTATAAATTACAACTAAAAAATCTTCTTTTATTATTTTTTTTAAAAGTAAAAAATAAATAAAAATTCAAGAAATAAATAAATAATCTTAATAAATCAATAAAATAAAATAATATACTACATTTGTCATTTAAAAAAATCTTGCAATTCTATTAAGATCTTTCTGGAATTAAATCAAATTTGTTTTAAATTCGCCGCCAAAAAAAAATCCTCAAATTGTCGCCAAACTCGCCAATGTCGCCATCTGTTGTACACAAATGTTTCTGACTACATAGTAGGTTAGGTGATGTCTCTTTTAAGTTAGATGTTTAGGACACTTTAGGTAATCCAAATGTCGTACCACAAAAAAAAATTGTGTGACTGTGTCGAAGCTAAGGTTTTTACGGTATAAAGGAAAAACAAATGTTGTCAGGGCTGCTTCAAAATGCGGTGGGCGATTGTGCCTTGCGTATGTGCCGGGTGTGCTTGAATTGCTTTGTGAGGGCCAGAGCTTGCGTTGCTGAGCTAGGAGCGCTTAGGGTAGAGTTGGTGATCTGCCAGCTAGCGCTTGGTTTTGTTTTTTTTGCTACGGATCGGACTTGATGCCCGGCCAAAGTATCCAAGGAAAAAGAGCTTTAGAAAAAACTGAGATAGTCTACCATAGAGTGTGGAAGGAAAATTGAGTGGTTTTAGAAGCTTGTGGGGTTCTTGGGATACTCAGGGCTTCCATAGCGGTTTCAGACATCATTGTTCTTGGGTGTCTTAAAAAATTGCTAAAACGGGTTCCGCGGGTGCTATCTTGGGCTACCTGCTTGCCGGTTGTTTTGCTCGAAAAAACAATACAACCTTGCTTAAAATTCGGTAAATTATTGGAAACCCTCGAAAAAAGATACAATTAAATTCAATAGACCCAAAATGGATAAATAGTACCGACTACGCTTAATTTTTTTTTTTTTAAACCTTTTGAAAATAAAAACCGTTTTTTTTAAAAAAAGAAAATTGAATTTTTTTTTAAAGAAAAACGTTTTTTTTGGGAAATTTTTTTTTAAACCGACTTTTTTTTTTCAAAAACTGCCACCCTTTTTTTTTTTATTTTTTTGTTTTAAAACCGCAAAAAGTAAAAAATTAAAGAAAGAAAAAAAAATGGCAACTTAAGCTAAACGTTTTTTTAAACAAAAAAAAAACCTGCCAGCCCGAAAAAATTTTAGAAGTAGTGACCGCCATCACAGAAATACAAAAATTAAATTTTTGCAATTCGTTGCTTTTTCGTTGTTTTTCTAACGTTTTTTATGACTTTTTTTTTTTGTTTTTTTTTTGCAGATTTTTTTTTTTTTTTTTTTTATTTCTTTTTTTTTTTTTTTTTTTCATATTTTTTTTTTGTTCTGTTTTTAAACATTATTTTTGAATTTTAATTTTTTAATAAAATGTTATTGCTTTTCGCAAATATTTCAAATTGTTTTGCAATTCCTAAAAAAAAAGAGATTTGTAAAAAAAAATAAAAAAAAAATAATTTGTCACTTGATTGTAAAATTAAAAATTTATACTATTACTTTTTAGTAAAAGTGTTGTTTATAATTCTAAACAAAATATTCTAAAATTTCATTTAATTTTTAATTTGAATAATAAAATTACTATTGTAATAATTTTAGAATTGTCTGGAAATTCACTTTTTTAAAAAAAATTTTTTATTATGTTCACAAGTATAAAAAATTTTTTTTGCAATTATTTTTATAAAAAAAGAAATTTTTTTTAAAACTTTTTTTTAAACAATTTTTTTTTTTTGCTTTTTTTGATTTTGAGTTTTTTTTCCAATCATTTTTTCAGTTTTTTTTTGCCATCAATGTATTTTAATTATTTATATTTTTTTATGTTTTTTCTCATTTTTTTCTACATCAAATCATCATCATTAGAACATGTTTTTCTAATACAATTTTTTTATAAAATAATTTTTTTTTTTAATCTATCGAGAATTTTTTTTTATTTTTTTTTTTTTTTAAATATTTTTCACCTGATTTTTGAAAGTTCACTTCAAATTTTTTATTTTTTTTTTTTTAAGTTTTTTTCAGTTTTTAAAATATTTTAATTTAATATTTATGTTTTTATATTTAAATAAATTTTTTTTAATTTTATTTTTAATTTAATTTTGTCGTTTATTTTTTATTTTAATTTTTGTTTTTTTTTTAAAAAATATAAAATTATTTTGTTTTTTTTATATTTAAAAAAAATCTTTTTTTTTTTTTTATTTTTAAAAAAATTTTGTTTAATTTTCTAAAAGTTATTTTAATTATTTTTTTTTTTTTTTTTTTTATGTTTTTTTTTATTTTATCGTTTTTTAAAGTTATTATGTTTTTTATATTAGAAAAATATTTATTAAAAAAAAAATTTGCAATTTTTTTTAGAAAAAATATTTTTTCCAAAAAAAAATAATTTTTATTTATGGCAAAGCAAATATTTTCTGCAAGATTTTTAAATTTTTGTTTTAAAAATTTGTTTATTTCGAAAAATATTATTCATTTGAACAGAAAATTATCATGAATCATCAACATCAGCACTTCATATTATTACATACATCAACAAACAATCATTACTTTAATAATGTTACATTCAAAATTTTTTTTAATTATGAGTAATTATTTATTTTAACAAAAAAGTAATTTTTTTTATCAATCTATTACAATTGTTTTTTTAATTTTCAATCGAAATTACAAAAGCTTTCTTATAAACAGATGATATATCAATACGATCTTAATTGATCTCGTTATAACTAATTTATCTTTTATCTTAGTTTTTCGATCTACGAAAAAACGTAATTTCTCATACTTTAAAATAATCGGCCTCATGTTCGAACTTAATTCATGCTGTAAACTATTCAAAAATTCAATAAAACAGAAACTGCGGTCCAGACGCTATCTCTTAGCCCATAAATGTTCTCAGTGTATTTACTCTTGTGCTCGTTATGTGTAGTTCTGATCAAAAAGCATTTAACTTTAGTGCCCCTCTTTCTATTTCCTGCCTCTTTTCCGACCCCTCTGCTCTTCTATGCCTCTCCCTATGGTAAAAACTCTCCTCTCCCCGCCCTCGTTTACTTTTAACGGTCCGGAGTTTGCCGAAATCTTCCAATCACAGGTTCCAACGAAAAGTGTTTTTTGTGAAAGTTTTTTTTTAAAAATTGAAAATGTGAAGTAAATGTTTTTAAATGAATTTTTTTTAAAATGAATGATATCTAAATTTTTGTTCTATAAAATTGAATAACTCAGCTTGACGTTAACTCTAATTTTGTAAGAAAAAGCTTTTTCCCCATGTTTTATGAAATTTTTTGATTTTTGAAATAAATGAGGTTGTTATGTTTAATGAACAGGAAGTTTGTTTTTAAAAAATGCAATTATGTATAGATGGAATGGGGGCATTGACAGTATTTTCTAAATAGTCAGTGAATGTTTGTTTGCGAAGGCAAGCGAAGAAGGTTGACAGGCGAAAGCAAGGGTTGGCGGTTGCGAGAGCCGCAAGGCGATTAAATAACCTAGGCGAGCGGGCGCGGTTGGGGGGCGGGATTCAGAATTCAGGGGGGTCGCGGAGCGGGTATGTAAGAAGAGAACACTTGTATTACATAATTATGGCCTTATTATGTTATATTTATATCAACGATAATAACTTTTATCAATTTCCAAGTCTTCATAAATATAGGTTTGATTTTTTTAGAATGCATAGGTAGCTGCTGTAGAACGGCAGCAGCGTATCAAAGTATTATTATTTTAGCAAAGTATATTAAGGCTGTATGTTTTTATTTTGAGGGATGTACTTGTGCATCCCATAACTTAACCATGTTAATAATTATCTGTAGTAAAATGAGTCATTTGTAAAAAGTCTTAGGTAAACTAAAAACAAGAAGGGTGATAAAGCTAACCCAAGAATAAAATAATGAAAAAATAATAGACACAAAAGAATCATCTTATTAGAGTTTCAAAATAAATAAAAGTTATGGGAAAGTGCAGCGGCTATTCTCAAAAGGACTTCTTCGCATTAATTTTTACATGTGATCGAAAGCAAAATATCTCAGGAACTTTATTGTATTAAAAGCCTTGTCATAAACACTCGAAATTTATTGTTTGGTATTTTACACAAAAAGTTAACTATTCGTTTCTAGATGCTAATTTGTACATCTCTTAAAGCAGCATGTTTTTTTTATATTTAAAAGGATTGAAAAAAATTGCCGAATATAAATTGTTCAATACTAATTTTAAACTTAAACAATATTTCTAAAAAGTATAATAAAGGTACACTTTACCTGGAATAATTAAATAGGTAAAACCATATTACCTTTCACTTGCCCATCATAAACATAAATTAAGTATCCTTTGTTTAAACTCAAAATCCCATTTTTAGGGCACATAGACTTTTGACAACAGTTTGGGTCCCATCCAGAGAAAAATACACACAATGCCATACGGTCCATTAATAAAGACTAACTGTAAAACTGAGCAACTTCAAGGTAAGCTCAAATATTCAACCATAATAATACTTAGCATGTTTGGTATGGTAGGTACATTAATATTCCAGCTTGTGTGCTTGTTTAGAGAACCGCTTATAAGCTTTCGTCGAGTGGGACAGGCACAGAAAGAGCTTTTCCAAGCACAAGAGACACACAAAGAAAGGACAACACAACACATAGACAAATGACAACACTTATTGACGGTCACAAACATCCATGCCTGACCGGGATTCGAACCCGACCCCAGCAGCTGTAAAGGCTAGCATCCTAACGATTTCGCAACCGGGGCGGCTACTTAGCATGAAGCTGGCCCATTTCAAGAAGAATCGTATTATTTAAATTTTATAACTGTTTGCACGAATTCCTTACAAAAATGTTAGAAAGCTTTAAACCAGTTTCCTTACTACCCTTAGTAATAAAATAACTTTAAATACAGCCAAGCTGTTCAAATACAAATTAAATGTCAGATTAATTAATATTGTACTAATATGTCTTATATTTAATTGGTTGCTTTTTTAGATGATACCTGTATTTCTTTAGTGGAAAGGAATCATTTAAAAGCAATTAAGAAATCATTTTGAATTTATTTACTAATTACAACATTTAATGGGTTCATTTTAATTTGTAGTTAACATGAATAGTTAAATCGAGATAGTTACAGCGAGTTAAATGTAGTTTAACAGGACATAATTGCAATTAGCTTAATTTTGCCTCATCTATCTTCATATTTTAGTAGTAATTTTTTAAACCTTATTAATAAGTAAATATCTTATTATTTGTGGTTATTAATTAGGGAAGACCGAGGTTAGTTGGCATAAGGGGTTGGTTGGCATTGTGCCTTTAAAAAAATTCACTGTTTATTAACTACTGAGCCTGTCACGTGACGTCCATTTAACGTCGTCCCGTGCATGATGAGAGAACGCATTGATCCAGCCCAGCCTGCCTTTAGGAGGAAGGATGGAAAACGGGATTTTTATAAAAAAAAAAAATTTATTATTATATTATTTTTGTTGTCGTTTTTACAGTATAGTCAGTCAGATTCAGGAATATACATTCACAAGTTTTTTTGGGCATCATTTATTTATAAGTAGAAGTCTGTTTTCGATTTGCTTATGTGTTGTTAAACAAAAGGTTTTTTGGTCGCTGTTTTTTGGTTACTTTTGGGTAGTTGGGGATAGGGGAGGGTGGGGGAGGGGGGGCTATTTTGGCTGGGTATACCAACAAACCCCCCAACAACAACAAAGTTGACATAAGTATGCAATTCATACATAAATTTATTTTAGTTTAATTTTAGTTAGGTTATAATATAAAAATTATTATTATTATTATTATTTTATTATTATATTAACATATATAAATGCGAAGGCGTTTTTTTTTATAGTCATACGGCTGGACAGTATATGACTTTTACTTTTTATACTTTTTTTAGATTTTTTTTAGATCAGAGTTTTCAGAAATTTTAAAAAATTAACTATTTTTATTTTTAACAATTATCAGCTCGATTTTCCAAAAAAACAGTTTATAGTTATATTAACGGTTAAACGGATTTTAAATGTCACTTATTTTTTCTTATCTATCTATGATGATATAAATTTTGTTTTTTGTTCAGATTATGAGTTTTTTAAAAAAAAAAAAGAGAGGAGGGCAACAACATCATCGAATCATAATAAGAGAGCAGAATCATCACTTAAAAAAAAAAAAAAAAAAAAGAGTTGATAAAAAAAAGATTTTTAGTTAAAAATTCTGTTATCTGGTGATTGTCTGAAAAGAAAAAAAAAAAAAAAATGAATTCTGCCCTGCCCAAAGGTACCAGAGAGGATATTAGGAAGGTGATTAGGGGATATGGATATGTACACTCTGAACAAGAAATGAATTCTGAGATGATAAAGTGTTTAAAAGTGACATATAATTCGTGAGGAAAGAAAAAAGAAAGTAGGCTGCTGAGTACAAAAATGCTGCTGCTAATGGCCAATTTGCTAGTGCAGTAGTTCAAAAGGATCAAAGGGAGTGAGAATTGGTTTTTTTTTTTTTCCTAAAAAGTTTCCCACAACTTTCAAAACAATAACCCCGCGGCAACGAGTTTTGGCGAACGTTCCATCAACGAACCCACACAAATGTCAAAAATTTTTCAACCTCCTATAATCAAAAATGAACAAAGTAATTTACCGCCATTCAGATGGACTGTTTAATTTTTTATGTTTTAAACATTCATTTTTCATACACCTTACATAAAGACGAGTTAAAAAAAATTGCACAACTTATGCCAATTCCCAAACCTTACCTATGCCAACTAGCCCAACCGGGCCCACTACCTTAATGTAGGTTGGCATATTTGGGGACTGGACAAAAAAAAACAACTGGACAATAAAAAAATTTTTCAAAATTTTTATACAATGGTTTATGTTTAAATTTAAAACCAAATTTTGACTACATTTTTTTACTTTTTACATAAAAAAAAAAAAAAAAAAAAAAAAAAAACTAAAAAAACTAACCCCGGTAAAACTGTGCCACTATATATCTTCATGCCACAGTTTAGAGTACAATTAAAAAGCAATTTTTTGTTGATATTATTGATTGTTTGATATTATTAAAATTAAATAATAACCAAAGCAAGTACGCATTTAATTATTTAGTTTTTAGTGCTTTAACTAATTAATAAAAATTTTTGTTTTTGCAATTTGTGCATTTACTTTAATTGTATTTAAAGTTTTTTAAATGTTGAGATATTTCTACTTGGTTTTATCTTAAACCAAAAACATCACAAAAGTAGATAAAACATGTATTTTAGTACTTGAAAAATGGCTAATCGGCAAAAGGCTAATGATTGAAATTTTTCATTGCATTTTATTGTGTGAAAATTGAAATTCTGTTTAATGTAGCCCTACCATTATAGTCATCAATATGAAATATGACTGAAATTGATAAATCTTAAGGATTTTACGTACAATAAATATTTTTGTTTAAAAGCATCAACATCGATCCTTTACATCACTTTTTGCTTGCCATGTGGCGCGTCTACAAATGTGTTAAGTAGCCTAGTTCCTGAAATTCTTCTCCTGTTATATGTAGGTTATGATTAGTATTCTTTTTCTTTAAAATGAAACTACCGTAGTCAAAAGACAATTTTTATTGGTAGTACAATGTAATTCTATGAAATCTACATTTATGAGTAGCTTAATATTTACATATATTCACGATTCGAATAATTGTTAAAAATTCAACTAGAAATACTTTTGAAGAGTACAGGGGAAAAACGCTTTATTTTGTAGAAGGCTTCCCTCAATAGGCCTCTTTGGCGATGATAGCGAGCAATAGCCTAAACTTGTGTAAAGAAACCTGTTACTCGCTTTGTTTTTCTTTCGCGGCAAGCCAGGCTCACGCCAGAGATCAGTGGACACGAGTCACACGCTTTTACCGCGAAATATGAACCGAAAGAGAAACCGGTTTCCTGTCGCCAATATCCGCCAAGCAGACGCAATTACGGGAAGACTCCTAATAAATCAAGTGGTTCTTCCCGTGTACTCTTCATTTTCCATGCGTCTAATATTTATTTTCAAATTAACAATCTAAAAAGGCCAAAGCATTTTATTAATTGCTTCTTGAATAAATCACTAACACTTCAAAAAAGCCAAGTTCCTGAGCACCTAATTTATTTTTTAGATTTGCTATCAAAATACAATTACAATTCTATTATTTTATTGCTGAAGCTATTTCAAGTAAATGTTTGAATATATATTTAAAGAAGAAAATTAAGTAAAGTGTAATTAAAAGCAGTTTTTGTTTTGTTCATTCTGTTTACTCTTATAATTTATTCTTTCATTGAAACTTATTTATGAATCTACAGGGATTAATTTAACTCACAGTTCAAAGGAAGATTGGTTGTTATCATCAACTTTTGTGCGTAAGTATAACATATTAGAAGAAAAAATATTAAAATTTATTTGGTACAAATGTTTCTGTAAATGTTAATGAAAATACTGAATTTCCTTTAAAATATGAGGCAATTTGAAAAGAATTAGATTGTTTTAAAGCAATTATATCATGTGAGAGCATATAAATTGAAAATTATTTCCTGTAATCACTATTGAGCCGCCAGGCAAATAGTTTAACTGCATTGGCTGTTGCAATTCGTAATAAGTTATTTTAGGAAACTTTAATATTTTTAGAACCTAGTCATTGCTTAAAAAGTTATTTTTGAAACTGCTCTTGTTAGGTGCTACAGTTTTTAGTAAATAATAACTTTCAAGTGATTACATTCAATGAATTACATTTCAAAATTTTAACTTTTTCCCAATAGTTTATGAATGAAATAATTTTCATTTTTTAATAATTTAACTGCAAAAATTACTGAGAAAAATAAAGTGACATTTAAAATTTGTGTAGGAAAATATACTAAAATAATGTGATAGATTGTTAAACTCTATCACATTATTTTATTATATTTTCCTATAAAAATTATAAATTTCACTTAATTCTTCTCATTAATTTTTGCAGTTAAATTATTAAAAAATTAAAATAATTTCATTCATAAATTATTGGGATATAGTTAAAATCATGAAATATAATTCATTTGACAATACCGTCATTCAAAACCTACCTCAGGTTAATAGTAAAATCATATTCTTTGCCAGAACTGTTTCGTTTTGAAACACAATTGTGTGCAAACTTGCCACTGCATAAAAATGAAAAAGACCTTTACTGTACTTTCTTTCTTCTCATAACTAGTCGTACTGTAGTTTAAAAATATTTTATCTGTTAACGTGTTCGCTGGAAAAGCAAACTCGTAAAAAGATGCTGCTTAAAAGGTTTTTTCCTCGTGATTTTTTTGCACTTGAATGAGATTTTTAGCAAGTTGTTACCCTTTTTCATTTTTCTAGCACGTGATCTTAAGAGAGAAAATGTATTGATTGTCTTTCCAACGTATATTCAGATGCCTTTTAGTTCAGTCTTTTTTCACACGCGATTTACATTTTGTTAAAAATGCGAAAATATATGGCAACGTCTATTTTAAAAGTGTTGGAAAGGTCTGTTGCTACTCTCACACGCCCTACAAGATAATTTTTTTGTGAATATTATATTCCTTTACATTTGTTTTTCTTTTTTTTACTTTTTACACATGTTAATGTCTTTACAAAGTGCGTATTTTTGTTGTCATAATATAGTCAATCGCAGGTTCTTTTTATAATATTTTTTATCATGAAATTTTTCACTGTTGAAAAAATTGCATCGTGTATTAATTGTTATAGTCATTTGACAGTAAAACTAGCCAAAAATAATCCTACCCTACATAATAATTATTAAGCACTATTTTTGTGTGGCATCAATTTATATTGTTATCAAAAATTATTTTATATAAACTAACAAATGTTTATACTTGATAGTTGCATTTTGAAATTAAATTAAGCTGGACTGAAGGTAATTAACTCAACCAGGTTAGTTGGAAAAAAATTCTAGCGTGAAATAAAAAAAAGTTATCGCGCAGGAAATATCACTAGAAATGTAACTGAAAAAATGTCTCTTAAAAGTAATGTATGAATTTAATCATATGAAGGGTGACACACATGAACAAGGGCAGGTTTCGGTAATTTTTAGGTACTTCTCTCAATAACTCTATATGATAAGGGACTTAGATATCCGATCCAGATTTATATCAATTGATTGTAAGGTTGGTTCCGCATACATTGACTGTAAGGTTAAGTACTCCAATATCCAAGGTACGCAAACCTTTGATTTCCAATAGCCTAAAGCCTCGCTATAATTATCTAACTGCAAACTGTATGCCTGATCATTGCAACCGTTACCTTATCCGTATTTTCAATAAATACTTATGCATAATCTTATATGTGTTAAAGCTTTGTTTTCAGCCTTAAAATATTCAGCCGTTAAAGTTCAATTATCATTACCATACTGACATGCGTCACTCATATTACAGGCTTACATGTACATATGTCTATTACTATTAGAGCCATCTTAAATGCACACAATATCATTGATAAAGTAGTTTATACTTTAAAGATGTTAATAAAAGTTTCATTCTTGGTTGTCTGCATTAAAACTCTGCATATTAAGGGGACGCATTACCCAAAATATTATTTCTAGAAATAAGAACATAAACTTGTAAATTGTATTGGTTTTATATAATGTTCACTCTAAATAAAAAATTTCTAGCAATAAAAATGAATATTTACAAGTAGTTTTTCATTAATTCAAAAAAAAAAAAAAAAATTGAACTTTTTTTTTAACCCTACTCCTCCTTCAATTTTAAGAATAACTTCACCAAACTTTTATGTTTTCTTTTTAGTACTATTTGTTCAAGAACTGTGCATGGATTTTAAAATGTGCGCGACAGTTAAAAAGTAATATGCATTTACAGTGAAAAATCACAAAAAATACAAATTATTGAATTCAACATTTAAAAAAAAATAACTATACATAGAAGACCTTATTCCATGCACAATTTTGTGCATAATATATGTAAGAACACAGGTAAAAAATTTCAAAATTCTAACTTAATTAGCAAAAAAGCCTTAGGGATTTACTAAGCACAAGAATTGAGAAACGTGAAACAGAGAAAAAAAGGTTGAACGCAGACGAAATAAGTATTCAAACGTATAGGAATGACTCCAGAAAACATTTAATAACTTTTTTCTACACAAGATATCATTATGAAACTTTCAATAAATGTTCAGAAAGATATTGTAAGTAATAAGAAGTAAAAACTGAAAAATGTATATTTTGACCAATTTTTGGTCCCAGCAGACGAAATACGTATTCGAACGTATAGGAATGACTCCAGAAAATATTTAATAACTTTTTTCCTACACAAGATATCATTATGAAACTTTCAGTAAATGTTTAGAAGAATATTGTAAATAATAAAAAGTAAAAACTGAAAAATTGACATTTCGACCAATTTTTGGGTAATGCGTCCCCTTAATGTTGTATGAAAACAACTACTATACGGGAATATAAAATTGTCAATAATGAAACTAAAAAATTATATGCTAATCAAATATCTATAATTGAATTAAAAGTTTTTTTTTAAATAATCTACTTATTTTATACCGTCATCACTTCAACCGATCAATTATGCAAAAAAATCTCTTTAACAAAGCCAATAAATATATATCATTAATCAATAATACACGCAATGAGCCATTTTATAAATAGAATTATCTACCCGATTCATTGTATGTTTAAAATACTCAAGACACTCTAGTATTTACTAAAGGCAACCATTCATAAAAATCTAAGTCTCTTTAAAATCTTTTACCACGAGACACTTGTGAACCTTTATAAAAATCGGATTTTCGAGTATTTAGGGTCAAATCACTTTATATCCTTTTTTAAGGTATTGGAAACCGTATTTCTTTTCATCGTTTTTATTTCGATTATTTTTTCTAAAGCCATATCTAGCTTTACGGGAATAGTGTCGCTCAATGAAGTCGATTTCTTCCTTGCTGAATGCAGAAGTGTTTATGAAACAAAATAAAAAATTATTTTTGATTTCTTTTAAGTTGAATCGTAAAGAAAATTGGAAACGGATGAGTTAAGATAGTTTTCACTTCAGTAAAACTAAAATCTTTTTTGATATAACTATTGTTTTTGTACGAAAGATTTTCAAAGTAAATGTTTGTTTAACCTTTTCAATTTTATTACTCCATTATATACCATGATTTATAACTTTATGCATGAAATGTAGTACTACGTCAAAAATGTGTACTTAGGAGGGTTACCATAACTAATGCATAAACCTAATTTACATAGGTACGAGAATAAAACTAAATTCGCATTATTGGTATTTTTTACAAAAGTAACATTTTCATTCTGGTGTAGTTTCAAGAATATTTTTTTATCAAACAAAATATTTAATTTAACACAGAAGAGAAGAACTAACGTATTTCACGTTGATTTAAAAATTATATAATATGGATAAATAAATGAAAATGTTAATTTTTCTTCACTATTGATTACTTTGCACGATAATTATCTGAATACGTTATTGACACTTTTTGAGAATATAGGGAGACCCGGGTCTAGTTGATAAGGGTCCAAGTTGATACGTCAAAATAATTCCGTAATGCAACGCGGCGCAATTAACTGTACTCACACGAACTGGACGACCGTCCGTCGTCAACAAACACAACGCGTGAGCGACTTAGTTGCTTTTGTTCTATATTCTGTGTTTATGAATTGGTTTTTGAGCTTTAAAAGTAAATTTTTACCCCTGTTTTTTTGAAGTTTGATTGAGTGAAAGTTTACTTGTTTTGTGTTTGTAATATAAATAACATCATTTGTTTACATGCATAAAGGCAAGAATTGTAACCTAGTAGAACTTTGTTAGCTCTTATTGGTCTTCCGTATTTTTTTTGTAGTGTAATGGCGACGGTTGGGTTCAAGTTGAACCGCTTTCTTGGGGGTTCAAGGTTGATTTCATATCAACCTTAACCCAAGATTTTTTTTATGTTGCATTTATTTATAGATACCACAAAGAACTATTAGAGGCGAAATAACCGATAGATATTTTTGGAAGAGCTTATGAAGAGAAATAAGATGGCAGAATGATATTAATGAAATAAACCTTATAATATAGATATAGACAAAATACTTACATAAAACACAAAAAAAAAATGGAAATAGAAACTTGAACAAACAGAGGCTACTGAAACAGGAAAATGAAATATGCTACTGAAAAATCGACAAAATATGACTGACTTGAACTTGAGGAGAGAGATATATTTTAACAAGAAAAAAAAAAAAAAAAAAATTAAAAAACAAGGGGGCAAAGTTAAAAAAAAAAAAAAAAAGAAAGAAAAAAAAAAAAAAAAAAAGAAGAAAAGAAGAAAAAAAAAGAGAGAAACAAAGATCAATATGCAGGCGAAGAGTCCTTTTTGTTGTTTTTTTCAGGTCAAACTTTAAAACATACTGGCCCAGGATAGGATCAAATACTGTGCCAGGTGGAAGTGGGGCACATCACATATCCCAATTGAACAATCATCTATGTTTTTATGAACAATTCACCAATCCATTTCAGACTCGGAGTAATCAGTTACAATCAAAGCACAATCAATTTGCAGCCCTATCATGTAAAACTTTGTAAAATATAAAGTTAAAATAAAAATACATTAATAATATATTTAAATATTTTCGTATTATTACATTTTTTTATTTATATATTTTTAAATATATTTTTGCATCCACATTATAACACATATGCTGTATCATATCAACCCCAAACATATGCCACCTTAGATCAATCAAAGCAAGTTTATAATGAAAAACTTTTTTTTATTTAAAAAACATTGTAAAATTTTAAAAAAATTTATTTAAATTTTTGCTTTTTTAAGTATAAAAATTATTCAAAAATTAGTTTATTAATAAAAAAAGTTAAAGTTAAAAAAAGACAAAAAGTTACTAAAAAAAAAAGTTTAAATCAAAAATTCCCAAGAAAAAATACTACATATTTGAATTATATATTCCTCATGCAAAAGGACCTATTCTTCCATAAGGCCCGCTAGGCCCAGGCCTAGGCCCCAACTTTTAGGGGCCCGTGAATTTCAGTTGCTGTTATGCTGAATGCTGTAAATCCCCAAACTATAAGTAAACTAACAAAAAAATCTGATACTCCACTTAGTTTTTTTTTGCTTAATCTTGACTGAGAAATTGACCTAACGTGATTGTTTTTATCGATGTTTATAAGGAGTGCACAACTCCATCATTTGGGACGCTTTTGACGATAATTTGGCGAGTTTGGCAACATATTTGTCAAGTTGAATCATACCACAAACCTGTTTACTTGATCGTAATTAGCAAATATAAATATTTCAGAAATAAAATAACTTTACATCCATAAAGCAGGGTTGGATTTTAAATACTTTTTAAAAACATGACAAACTTATCTTTCACATGTAATACTGTATAAGAGGTAAAAGAAACTTAATTTAATCAATATATTGATCGTAATGGAGCTAAAGCCCATCCATGCAACTTAAAAAAACAAAAATATTGAACGTAACGGGAAAAAAACACACACTAATACAAAAAAGACAAGGCACAAGGTGGCACAAGCATGAACTATCTAACTTATCGATTAAAGGTCGGGATTTCTTTTCCATATAGTAACAAACACGATAGCATACACAAGGGCCTAATTAAATACAATAACGATTTAAAAAATAATAAACACTAAACTAAACACCTCAGCGCAACAGCCCATTAGAGGGCCCAGGCCTGCCGTGCCCATTTCAGCTTTTATGACCTAGGGCTCTCGCGTGCTAGGCATATGTTTCCCATATTTTGGTCATCCGCACGCGGAACCCCCAGTGCTTAGTTCCCAAGCATGATTGGTCTACATTTTATCGACCCACTTAAGGGATGAAAGGATGGGTCAACCTTGCCCAATCCGGGATTCGATCCCCGGACCTGTGGAGTTATTAATAAGTACAAAAGTGAGGAAAAGGAAAAAAATAAGTAAAAAATTAATAAGTACAAAAATATTACAAAGCTAGATGCATGCAAAGTTAAAGCTAAAGCCTTTTATCCTAATAACTTTAAAAATATTAGAAAAAATGTGTCCTCCTTAAATATCTTCTAATCCTTAAAGAGTACTATTTCTTTAATAATTTGTTTCCTTTAAAGTTGTCTTTGTAGCAAATTCAAATTTAACTCTTTAATCAATAAGTTTGGAAAAGACGCATAGCCTCTTTCATAAATCACAAAGCTTATAAATGCTGCTCTCAAAAGCTCCTTTAAAATGTATTGGGTTACAAAAAATCTTTAAAATGAATTTTCCTTGTTTCCTTTACGAATACCGTATTATGTTTCTTAAATTTTAAGAATACTTCTCTGGAATTTTTTATGTAAAGTTGTTTTGCTTATGTAAATTCTAAGAAGTTAACATGTATAAAATATTTATTATTTACTTAAACCTGACTTTCCTATTTAGACGAAAAATAAACTAATATTGGGACTATAAAGGAAATGCGAGGAATTCAAAAATATTATAATAATTTTACCTATTCTTAAAATTATAATTAGGAACGCAAGGAATTGAAAAACATTATAACAATTTTACTTATTCTTAAAATTATACTTAGGAACGCTAGGAATTCAAAAATATTATAATAATTTTACCTAATCTTAAAACAATTGAAGAGTACATGGGAAAAACCTATTGATTCTTCAGAGAAGTTTCCTTAGCAGGCCACTTTGGCAATGATAGCGAGTGATCGCCTAAACTTGTGTAAGGAAACCAGTTCCTACCATAGATATCATAGTTAAAGTAATATAGTGGTAGATCACGTGACCTCCAATGCTAACGACGGGACGCCCAAGCAATGAAGTCAGTGTTGTAGGTCACGTGATATGCCAATGTAGTACTTTAACTACTACATCTGTGGTTCCTAGCTACCAAGTTCAGGCGATTGGCGACCCCGACGCTTGGACCAAGCGAAGAAGAAAGAGAGAAACCGGTTTTATGCTGCCAAGCAGACAGTTGCGTGCGACCGCCTAATGAATCAATCGCTTCTTCCCGTGTACTCTTCAATTATTAAGATTGGGAATAATTTTTTGCTTTTATTTTTGTTTCAAGGATTCTCTTATTTCCTAAATGAAGAGCTTGGTGGAAGAAAGTGTGAAGTATGGTAGGGTATGGTATGATACATTAATATTCCAGCTTGTGTGCTTGTTCAGAGAACCGCTTATAAGCTTTCGTCAAGTGGGACAGACACAGAAAGAATTTTTTACACAAAGGAATGAATATACATAACATAATAAACAAACAACAAAAGACTGTCACACACAAACATCCATGCCTGACCGGATTCGACACCAGCAGCCAGCAGCTCCAAAGGCCAGAGGCTACACCATTCGCGCCAAAGTGTGAAGTTGTAAAATGGTGAAAGTAAGAGAATGAGTTTTTTTTTTATTATTTTGCACTTAGATCCACTGAAAACGGTACTTGCAAACGTAAAAAAAAAAATTATACTCAATTCAAAGTTTATGAAAAAATATAACTTTTTAGAGAAATTATCTCTTTGAAATAGATGATAATATGATTACTATCATAAAAATCTCAAATATTTGTAAATGCCACATAGCACCTTATTTCATTGAGCTATTCAAATCATTTGTGCCTTTAACCAACTAATCTAAACGTCAAATACCATCACAAATAAATAATTTAACTGTGAAACTGGCAATACCAATAATGTTTATCTGTATTTGAAATTATTCAATCGAAACGAATTAAAAGGGATTCTGTGCAGAAACTAGCAATCAATGATGTTTACATAATTATCATTTTAATGTGTTTATTAGAGCGTATTATAATTAGAGTATGGTGTTATTTCATTTGAGAATTTTAACTCTAACCGTTATATATGGTACATTTATTTCTATTAGTATATTTTAAATACTCACACTTAATGCAAATAAAATGCTTAGGCAATGATAACTTTATTTTATTACTGCATCACAAATGAATGGGTATAAGTAAAATATTTCAGTATAATGTAATTATGGATATCTCTTGTATAATCGTCACATTTGCAAATAGAATAAATATTATATTATAATAGAAAAAAAAAACAGTTAATGTATTTGTTACCAGTTCAAATATCTTACATTCCAGTTTCTTCTTTTTCTATATTATTTCTCTTTTTTTAATCAAATTTCGTAAAGAATGCAAGAAGTTGAAGTAAAACTAAAGTATAATAATTCAATTAACACTCTTTATCAACAGTTTCAAAATAAATCTTTCCTCTTTTAAAGTATGAAATACTTGTGTAATTTATACTATTACAGAATTCTTTTTAAATTATGAAAAAGTTTTAAGCATTTTTTTATTGTGAAGAATATTATAAACTAATTAACTGTTCTGGTTTCAATTTAATAATTTAAAAATTATTATTTAACCTAAAAATTAGTATAAAAATCATTTTAATCCCCTAATTAAACTGTGTAGAATATTTTTGCACAAGTACATTTAGCAGTAGTTGAGTTGATACTTATTTACACGCCTTTTAGTAATAGTAGCTTCAAACATCGAAACAAGAGCTTAAAAGTATATGCTACAAAACCGCTTTCGTATGAAATCTATTATGATGTTATTTTAAACTAATTTATAAAAGAGTGATAAGTTCTTCCTTCAAATTTTCAATTTAAGAACAGAAGCTTATCATGATCCAATAAGGTGACAACAGTGGATTTGAACGAATACAAAACAAATACTTATGTTATTTTTAAACTACCTATAATATATAATATACTAGAAGGACCTCTCGATATTAAAAAAAACTTGATCAATGCCAGATACCTGAAGACAACTAATTGGCTTCCTCTCTCACCTTGGAGCTGCGATTTGGCTCCTTTAACCCTTTCAGTCCCCAAAAATTTACTACACTACCTAAACATGATTTTTTTCAAAAAAAGCTTATTTTAGGTCAAATATATAAGATTTTCCATAAAAAAAAAAAATTTTAAAATTTTTTTTGGATTTTGAAAAATAATGCCATTTTTTTTTTGTGGAAAACAAAAAAAAAAAAAAAAAAATATATATAAAAAACTAAAAACCTTTTATTTATATATATTTTTAGTATATTATTAAAAAATTAAAAAAAAATAATAAATATAAATTAAACGAAATAATTTTAAATTTTGTTTTAAACTGAAAAACTGTGAAAAACAAAAAAAAAATGAAATGAACGCTTTTTGGAATAAAAAAAAATAAAAAAAATTTTTTCTGATCTTTTCTAAGATTAATTTTGTATTTTTGTATAATACATAGAGAATAATGTGTGTGATGTGTGTGTTTGTATGTCGTGCATAACACATATAAAAAAAAAAAAAAAAAAAAAGAAAAAAAAATGATGAAAGTGATGATGAAACTGAAAGGGTTAAATGAATCATCAACTCTTATTTAGAACTTAATCTCTATTATTTAGCTGCGCAGTTACAAATGTTGAGCCAAAAGAGGTAATCTTTTGCTTGCACTCCGTCACGTTTATGACAACGCTGGTAGGTAGTTTGGTTGGTACATGTATTTCTGTGTTGTGTGCTTGATCAGAGATAAGCTAATAAGCCTTCGTCAAATAAGACAGACACAGACAGAATTTTTACTAAAACTTAGAGAGAAAGTACACCCAGGGCGAAGGCGTGAATCGAACCCACACAAGGAACAGCGTGCAGTCTCTTAGCGTAATGGGCTGCAATAGAACCCACTAGGCCATCCGTCATGAAAAATGCTTTCTTGCTTCTTGAGAACCATGGATTTGGTAGTTTGTGGAAAAGAGCATAATATTTGACTTATCTATGACGCATCCTTAGGCTTGTCCGTTTTTAGACATAATAATTACAGATGTTTTGCGTTAGAGATTTAAGACACAGTTTGGCGTAGCTGTGACTTTACGGCAAGCGTGGCCGTCCCAGTTGTCCATTCATATGCAAGAACCTGCTATATAGATATTGTTCTAGAAACAAACATCGCTCTGGAAGAATTTATCAGTTTTGCTGTTGCCTATAGAGGAAAATAAATAGCAGGCAATTCAGGAGCATGCAAGAAAAATATAAATATAGAGATTTTACTGAGCTGAAAACAATAAAATGCTGCGTCATTTATGTGCTCAAATATGTGCATGGTCAAATAAAACGAAAGGTAGCAGAGCAATTCAATATCTTGCTTGTCACAACCCATAAATGCTTACTGCCATCTGCAAAGATAAAGAACATGGCATACAGGTCAAGCAGATCTGAAAGGTAGAGTAAAGAGTGGACTAAGTAAATTTTTTAAAATCAAATTTAAGTTTTTTTTATATCCTTTTTGATGTAATATAAATATATTGTAATTTATAATTTAGCCTAAAATTAGATTCTTAACCACTACTTATGTAAAGAGAAACATAAAAAAGTTCCAGAATGGTTGCGATTATCAATTTTTGTTCAACAATGCAATTCCAATGATATTTCACCGACAAAGTAACTATCCAGTCTTTCATTTTTTTCAAGTTTACGTAAGCTAATTTATTATAAGTCGTCATCTTCACGTATCTAGAGGCATTAATTTCGTCATCATTATTAAGAGAAGTTAATGTCTCAATAATGACATTATTCATACACAGTTAAAAAAGACCCGTCAGCGTTGCGCACCCCTAGGTGTACCGCCGACCCAACACCGCCATTTGCCCCTGGAGGTGCCAAGTGTCACCTTCAATTATAACAATGTAAGAACTTTTCCCATATTCATGAGATTTTAGCAAATACTAATAGTTTTATTCTTTCAAAAGTTATCCAGTTCAAAACAATAACGTATGTAGTACTGGTTTGATTAATTTCAATTTATTCAATTGAATAATGGACTATAACTAGAAGAAGAAAGAAGAAAAACTTTTATTTTACATAATACATTAAATGCCAAGGGGCCCTCGGGCCCTTCCAGACAACACATAAAATTACACAATCGAAATCATCAAGGAAAATCAAAGCAACATTTCAAATTGTACCCAAACATAAGGGGAAAAAAGTAACAAAACAAAAACTAACAAAATCTGGCAAATGATCGGACACACGAGATACATAAACATATTACAGAACGGTAAAATGCATAACTTCATTATTATTTTTACAAAAAATAACAATATATATAACTTATTGTCAGGAAGTGAAATAATTTATTTTTTATTTATAACACAAATTTAGAAATAATCTCTTTATCAATATTTAACATTTGACGCTTAACTTAATTTTTATATATGTATTCTCATGAGTTAAACTTACTATTTGTTCAGGCAGAGAGTTAAAAAAAGTGGGTGATAAATACATAAAGCTTTTATGGAAGATTTCTTTATTTGCTTTAGGTATATTTTAAATAGTTGCATTTCTTAAATTTTCGTTTGCAGGATCTTTAAGTGTGCAAAATTATCTGTTTTTATATAAATATACAAGACTATTGTATACGTATGATTTTCTTAGAGTTAAAATCGGGTTATCTAAATTTTCTGGTTCACAGTTTAAAATTCGAATCAATATAGATTGAGTATTTATTAAAGGTCTGATATTATTTACAAACACTTTTTTTCAAATACTATTTCTACTCTACAGCATTGTAACAGTTAGACTTCACATTTTAGCAACCAAAGATTGGTTATTAAAAAGCATGAGTTGAAGTGGAGAGAATAATTGTTGTTTTGGAGAATCCAAAGTTAGTTAAAAGTGTATTTTTTTTCACTTTAAAGTAGTAAATAAAAACTTTCTATGAATCAAACTATAGTTTAAGGTAGATGACGTATCATAGATAAAGATGTTATATTCAAATAATATGGTGAAATACACGTGCTTCTGTGTTGGAACATTTATAAAAAAACAACACAGTATGGTCTAATAGGACAGAAACTGTGGGGTAAAATAGGACACGAATATACCTAGCTTTGTATTCTTTCTCCTGAAGAATCTATAAAAATCTCTAATATCCTTTTCAGTCAAGTTGCTAAAAACTTTTTTTAACTTTAATTTTAAATTTTTAGACTTTTTTTCAGCGTATAACAGGTGAAAATTCAAGTAGTTTTATTGGTGAAATTTTCCCACCTGCAATTTTATTAATAACATCTGAACAGTGTTTCAACAAAAATTATGGGAGCATCTTCGATTTTGAGTTTTAACTGTGATATTTCACCTTTCAATGGGAAATAATTGATTAAAAAATGAAATTTCGTTATGTATACATTATGTAAATGGTATTTGCTTTAAAATATTTCATTTTCTGATTCCCTTTCCCTTCTTTAAATATTTAATTAAGGCAACATTTAACATGTCCCATTAGCGCCCTGCATCCTGTCCCATTAGACCCCCATATGGGGTCTAAGGGGACATTTACATGTTTGTTTAAAATACTCAGCAACCAAAATATGGTAAGCTTTTAACATCTGCTTCGAATAACTTTTTAAGTAAATGAATGTTCAGTTTATGAGCTTGTAAAAAAAAGAAATTAAATTCTTGTATTTTTTTCTGAAATACAGAGGTTGAAAAAAAATTGTCCCAATAGCCCCCACTCTCCCCTAAATGTATACAAATTTGAAAATGGCCCTTTAGATCCGATATGTTAATTGTTCCCTCAAATTTAGTTTATCTTCAACTAATTCTCAGTTAAATCTGGAATTTAAGAACCACATCGTTCTTATTAGCAACTTTAATGATTTCTGAAAACTTACAACTTAAAATTTTTAGTATATTATATCTTAATTCACGCACTTTTGCACCTAAAGTACTAATACAGATCAACTTAAAAGCAGTCATTTCAGTTTTAACTTGGTAGTTATTTATTGATCTAAAATCATCACCCTTAATTCAGAAATAAACGCTGCGCATTAATATTTAGATGTTAGTTTACCTTTAAAATGCGATTAGGTCTAAATATACAAGTGACGAGAGTTTATTTTAAGTATCGGAAGTAATTATCAATCGAGAGTTACTCTCTTTAAAGATTATTTTACTCCAATCATGCTGGCAACGATGATTCTTTCGGGCACTTCCGAAGTGTTACTCGAGAGCACGGTGCAGAATAAATTTTAATGAGGCCAGAGAACACAAATGGGATGGTCAACAAGTGTTCTTTGGAATCAACAGTTAATGTGTGCGGCTATAGTTTTGTAAGATTGGTTTTGTTAATTAGATTAATACTATGATACCTTATCGTCTACATCTATTTCGTTAATCATTTATTTTACAGTCCCTTGGCATATTTGAAATTTTAATAAGCCCGACATTGAAAACATACTTCAAAAACGCGATAAAAATAATTAGTAAAGTAGTAATTAAAGTAATTAAATTATAATTAAATAAAATATTTTTTATACATCAAATAGTCCAGCTCAATTCTAACAGTTCGGCGTCTCTGAAATGCGAATCACCCCATTTTAGTAAATTTTACAAGACATCAATTTCGTCACTCAGCCTATATTTGTTATTCCACCGAGTACATTAAACAAAAAATTAAACTGTAATATATAGCATCAAATTAATATCTTAAACCAAAATAGATGCAGTGCGATAAGTGCTACCTTAAAAAAGTTTCACAAAACATAAAAAGTTTTTTTGATAACGAAGAATTTTATTTCTTTCAATTAGCAGGTAAAAAAATATCTTTTAATATTTCCCTGCTCATCCTAAGAACAAACTACTTTTGCATCAAGCAGTAAAAAGAGCATTGCGCTAACTAGCGCCCTAGTGCCGTGGAGCTCTTTAAAAGTAATTGAAGGCCGCTTCTCTGGGATCCTAGAGTCCATATCAGGATCTTGCTGGTTAATTACTAATCCTAGTCATAAGTTTAGTGAAATAAAAGTTTCAGTGTAGTCAGCGCTTAAACTGAGGGATTATTGAATAATAAGATTTCATCCAAATTACGTGGTGATTTATTTTTAATTAATATGTTGAGTGTTTATAGCGCCAGTGAAACAAGTCCGTTAGAATTGGCAGCCCCAGTTATTTGGGGTAACTGCGCTTATTATTAGTACTATAATCCGCCTGGACGAATGAATGGTCAGGGAGCTTAGCCGGGGAGTCAGAAGGCCCGGTTCAAATTGGAAGAATGAATTTTTGTTTAACTCAGTTTGCATTAACCCTTTCAGTCCCGAAAATTGACTGCAATACAGAAACATCTGATATTCACAAAATAAGCTATATTTTAGGGCAAAAAATAAGAGTTCATAAGAAAAGAAAAATTTTTTATTTATATATGGTTTTTGTTTTTGAAATAAAAAATTTTTTTTTTTGTGGAAAACAACAAAAAAATAAATATATTACCTAAAAACAATTGACTTGATATATTTTATTTATCTGACCTGATATTATTAAAAATTTTTAATTTATTTTTTTTGAAAATAAGTTTTAATTTTAAAAAAATTTAGTTTTGTGTGAAGCTTTAAAAAAATTTGAATAAAATCTAGTTAGCTATTTTTCTAAAATAAAAATAAAAAAATAAAAGTCTATTAATCTGAATTCTATTGAGATTAATGTAAAAGATTAAAAGTGAAGTAAAAATGAAAAATGTGTTTTTGATGTGGTAAATGTCTAAAAATTGGAAAAAAAAAATTGAAAATGATTGAAAAAAAAATGGGCAAAAAAAGGAGAAAGGTTAACCCTTTCAGTCCCGAAAATTTGACAATACAGAACATCTGATATATACAAAAATAGCTTATTTTTTTAAAAAAAAAAAGAGTTCCCATAAGAAGAAAAATTCATTTATTTTTTATATTTGGTTTTTTGAAAATGCCAAAATTTTTTTTTTGGACTGGAAACAAACAAAATATAAATATATACCTAAACCTAAAGCACTTTGATTTATATTTTAAGGTAGTACTGACCTATTAAAAAAAATTAGTATTTATTTTATTTTTTAATAGTTTTAATTGTGTTTAAATTATGTGGAACTGAAAAGAGCTTTTTCAAAAATCAGTGAAAATCCTAGTTAGCTTTTTCTAAAAAAAAAAATAGTAGTTCTGAATTCTATTTGAGATTAATGTAAAATATTGTCTATAGAAATAAAAAAAAAAGTGAATCGAATGAATTGTGGTTGGGATGTCGTACGGGACATAAAAAAATTGGGAAAAAATATTGAAAGTGATGATGCCCCATGCATCACACTGGGATAAATATATAAATAGGTTAATTAGTCAACTTCGTGTAAGTCCAAGTTTATCTCATTTTCTAAAATAAACATAGGATGTTTCTGTGTGCATCTTAGGTATATGAGGAAACATTCTTTTAAAGTGTCTCTCCACTAGCTAAAATCTCTTTAAAATGTAATTAAAAAATTAAGTTTAATAAAAGCTGTTGAAACATCGAGCAATTTTTTCACGTTCGTATAACAAGATATATCCTTACAAGTGGGCATTTGCAAACATCCTTTACTAGCTCGGAAACTACCACATTACGAGGAAAACACCATCTACTTGGATATTTTACTGCAACCACTGGGTTAAGTCAATACCTAACCTTAGAAAACCCATATCCTCTAACGTTCACATTAAATATAAGTACACGCTTATATGGCGCAGAAAGGCGCTTACGTTTTGTGTCATTATATGGCAGCGCGCATAGAAAAGCAACGTATCTCCCTTAGATTTAACATAGGAGATCTGACATTTTTCCGCGCACTAGGCTGTATAATGAAATTAGTTCCCAAGTGCTCAACTAATGGAAATGATACGGTTTGTTATGTTTGCCTACTGGATTTAATTTTTTTAATGTGAAAATATTTCTAAGGTTCCTTTTAGCCAAAAGTATGAGTAAAATTACCATAAGCAAACACAAATTGAGCTACAAAAATTCTCACATTTGTTTTTTGTTTGGTTAGATAACAGTTCATCAAATTACAATTTCAAAGTAATACTCACAAAACTGTATATTTCATGATAAATATATTTTTTTGCTATTCTTATAGTAACTATCTGATAAGATATAGTTAGACGAGATTTTACTTTAAAAAATGTATATGCTTCTTACTTTAAAAACTGCACTCTTTATATTCGGTGAAACATTCTTTAAAACTGTATAAATGCCATAGATATAAGTTAAAATTAGTCTGTAAAGCTCGCCAATGGCAATAAAACCTATATAAAAGTACTCTTATCATATATTAATAAACACCCAGAAAAAAATTGTTTTGACTTTCAATGCAAAAACTATGTTTTCCCAGTTATAACAAGTTTTTTTGAAGAAATAAAAAAGTTTTGTTGAGACTAAAAAAATAATACATGGTTTTTAATTACCAAAATTGTGTTGGCACATTACGCAAGATTTCTTCCGAAGTGTAGTTGTTCAGCATCTGCTCTTTGTATAAATGTTTGGATAAATCGCTTTACTTAAGCTTAAAAATATATATATATATTTCAGTGCTTTAAAATGACAATTTAAGTTTTGTTATGCATATTTTGTAATATTTATTATGCATATCGATTGTAACTTATGATTAAAGTAGGCCTACCAAAAATGTTAAACTTCTATATTTTTTCCAACAATTGTTTCAAAGTCCACAAATAAAGAACAACTGATAGGTTTTTTATGAAATCTGAGAATTTTTTTTTATTAAACTTAACTGATTTTTTTTTATTGTAACTTGTTTTAAAATTGTACAATTGTAATACACAGTTTCTTAGTTACGACCTTTATAAGTAGTAAAAAGTTTTTGAATAGTAAGCTATTGCATTACAGTCATTACTTACCTAAACAGATGATTTTTAAACTGTACACTATAGCCCCTTCTACTGTACGATATATCCCCAATCCCCAGGACTATTTCGCACAAAATAACTTTTTTTAATCCCCAATTTTTACATGTAAAAAGTGGAATAATTCCAGAATGTCCAACCAGTAGCATAATAATCAATTTATATGTTGTTTTTGTTCATATAACCTTTTTTCGTAATTTGCTATGTATCGACAGATCTCTCTTATGTTTACGGTATAGCCCCGCTCTTCCCTACTGGATGATTTTGAATATATTCAATTAAACATTACTTCATTGATAATTTGAATATTACTGGATTGACCTTTTTGAATACAACCAATTGAACGTTACCGGTTTGAAACGCACATTTGGCATCATAATAATTCCTATCCTGTATATTTTCATAGTTATTGCCTTCTTAAAGGATATTTGACGTTACCAACCTCGTTATTACTATGAAACTAATTTGAAGACTACTCAAAGCCACACATTGGACAAGAACTGATTGTTACTAAGCTAAAGTATAATTAAATTTCCAAGATTGATAAGAACGTTCAGCATTTCTTAAGGCATCAACTCAAATAGGCTAAGAGAAGACACAACGTGTTTCACCAAGGCATTTTTATTAGCAACTAAAAACATAGTAAAATCATAAACAGGTAAAACAAGAAAGTGTTGCCATTTGGTGGTCAACAAAATTGCCAAGTTAAATAATTACAGGTATTGGTGAGAATAATAATCGTCATAAATTCTCGACAATATCTCTATCCACAGACTTAGTTCGTTTTCACACTGATATCTTCAGTGGGATAATAAGCACTGAAACTCGTCATTTTCAAATCGATGAACTATGGCATAGAAGTTAACAGAATACACAACTTGTGGTACTCAGTGACATGAGTAAACGATTTGACAGTTTGTGGTATTTGATCTGCGGAATAATTGGTTCATTTGTAGCTTAATTGTATGCTGAACTGGCCATTGACACAATGCAACATACGATCTTGCATTGAAATAATGTTTTCCTGCAATGTAATAGCTCTGTGTTTGGATTTGAGAGAGTTAATACTGCATATGAAAACAAAGAGATGTATATTAACTTATTAACAACATTAAAGGCTTTAACATGTTATTTGAAAAGGCTGTTTTGTGTAAAACAAATAGTTACGTTTAATAATACTTACACTCTTAAAACAAAAGATTGAAATTCACTATTGTAGGAGAAGTGGATATTCGACACTGGTAAGGAGTGAAAATTAACTCCTAAATAAATCCTAATCGCCTTAAAATCGCTCGTTTGTTGTTAAGATTGTTGGAAGTTTAACAAAACAAAAGAGTGAAATCCACTCCTATAGGGGAAGTGCATTTTCGACACCGAAAGGAGTGAAAATTAACTTAGACTGAGTTAAAATCGCTCGTTTGTTTTAAGAGTATAGGTTATTAAAAGGTGATAGAGTAAATATATTTCTCATAATAATTTATTGAATACTATTTCTATTCATCTATTTGCCAAAGTAGGATCCATTAATGTTTATTAGATCAAATTTGGAATTGAGAGCATTTAATTACATTAGTTTGCTGTTGGAGAAACTATAGTCATGTCAAAATAATAATACTAGTAGAGCTTTCTAACTTAGATGATCAACTCCCACAAACACATTAACGCGCCCTCAGCGTCCTAATAATATTGCTCTATTAATTAATTAGTCATTAGTTAGTTAAGTATAACTAAGAGGGCGTCCATATATTACTTAACGTGTTTAGGGAGGGAGGGAGATAGTTGAGACACGTCAAATCCCACATGATTTTGACCCCGCGAAAAAATTAACGTGAAATTTCTGGTAGATAGAGTTAAATTCCAGTAAATTTTTTTCTGGACTTAAATTTGGTGAAATGTTGCATGATAATATTTATCATAGCTCTCCGAACCATACTTAGGAATGCTTACTTATGTAATGGGTAATGTTATAGATTCCGGCTGCCTATTTCTAGTCTCCTTTAGGAGCTTTAACACAGCCAAATACGCTTCGTAATTTAGAGCCCTGGTCAAGTGACGAAGTCGACACCAGAGCGGGCACCCAATGGAACTTCGAGCGACATCGTACGCTAACGCATCGGGTCTTACGACTCCACAGATTTAACGAGCACCTATATCGCAGTGTACTCGGGCACCCCGGTGGAATTTTAGAGGATTTTTTCCACCAGCACGAATACGTCTATAGTTGGCTAGGACAAGGACAGAACCAAGAACCTTCTCGATGTGAGGCTCATCGCTTACACCTCTCGTCCACCGGGGGGGTGCCTACTTAGGTAAGTTAGGCTACTTATACTTAGGTAGAAATGGAATATTTGTAAAAAAGTATATTTTTCTCTGCTTTTGGACCCTTGTCCAAATAATCCCTGCGTCCCATTAGCCCCCACTCTCCCCTATAACTTGATTCAAACACATAGATACAACTTTTAGCTTGTACAATTTTAAAGGTTTTTGTAGATTTTAAACGAATAAATAACCATTAATAATATTATACAAACATTCGTTCGAACTTGGTCCTTCATAGATCTCAGTTAATAAAAAATAACGTGAAAGCAAGTGAAAACTTTTTGATTCCAACTTTTCTATTCTGACAAAACTGACAAATTCTACTACATTTTATATCTAGTCCATAAAAAAATTTATATGTCAAATACTCAAAACTCGTCAACCCTGAAAAGAACGGGATTTTCGAAAGCCCTTTACCACCATTAAGACTCTTTGTTACAAAGTTTGTTTTTTAGACCTTAGACTTGATGTACTTTAATTTTAAGGATATTTTTAAGGAAAGAGATAAGAAATAGGAATGTGAACAAAAAGTATTTGAAATGTAGTTTTTAGGCAGAAGATACATATGGACAACTTTTAATGTTTGAAATAAAATGTAATACGTTAGTTTCTAAATTTTATTTCCGAAATTTTATCTCAAATGTTTATTTCAATATTATCAAAATGTGTATGGCAGTTTTATTACAGTTGAGATCCAATTATACGAACATGGAGTATCCGAAATAAAATGTTATCATTCTGCTTCATCCATTCATCCATCAGTACGCTTTACATGTTTTACGCTATTGGTTTAAACAAAAGCTTTTGTTTCTTTAATAAATAGTTTCCCCCATTTCGAACAAATATAAAGCAATTAGGTAAAATATACACTTTAAAAAAATACATTTATCCTAATTTTCGTATTTCGAAATAGAAACCGTCTCAATAAATTCGCATAATTGAAGTTCTGCTGTAATTAATGTTCTAAATAGCCTGATATACGCATTGCATTTAATTTCTGAAGACCCTCGCTGGAGTGACACGGTAAAAGCCTCATACCTCTAATTAAAGGATAGTGGTTTACAATTGCTGTTCGGTATTTAGGAATCCATTGTGGTGAGTAAATATCACTGCAAGCATATATGGAAAAATCAAAAATATAAATATCCGTGTATAAATTTGAGAGGTGGATCCGAGCAAATTTGTTTGACACTAAAATTTATGTTGTTTTGTGTTGCAGATTATAGGTTTTAAATAGAAAAGATATCATTTATTCAGCGCAAAACTTCCGCATACTGTAAATTCTTTGTTACGGGCTTACTATATTTACTTTTTATTACTATACTTTACTATTACTATTTTTAGGATATGTTTCAGGCAGTATCATAACAAGTTATGTCCTCTAAACGAATCGTGCTGGAGGACAACAAAAATCCCACCGATAAATAATACAGTGTAATGTGATTGGCGCACATTTAATCTGTCGTGATCCCAATCCCAAAAGCTTCGTGTGATGTCGCGTTAGGTTCCAGCAAAAGTATCAGCTTCAACACTTGCCCTCGGCCTCGGTTCAAAAGTGACCCATCACCAATAGAACACTTGTAGCTCAAGTGTAGTGTTGAAAATGCCTTGATTGTTGAGTAAGGTTTTGTAGCAAACGAATTTGAAGCATAATTTTTAAATCGTTAAAGTAAACGGATTCAAGAAATTATGCGCATTTTGTAGCACGTCCCTCATTCCTTCCTGAAATTTCGAAGAAAGAAACTTGAATGGAAATATTTGTGTGGACATAACCATATAACCATTTATTTTCAAATTTCATGTATCGATTCATTTAGCTGTGAGAATTTATGTGTTAATATTCTAAATTCTTAACAAATTATTTGAAAAAATATGTGACAATGTATATCAAACTCAAAAAAATTGTGTTTAAATTGATATTTTTTTAACGGATGCCCTAGCAATAAGTTTCTCCAAAACTTAGTAATCAGATTTCAGCAATTTTATTCATTTTACGATATTTAACAACCTTTTGGCATCTAGAAGGTTTATTCATGAAATGTCACGAATATCATTCTAAATCCGGGATTGTCTCATATTTTACTAATAGTATTTGTTAATTTAATGTTGTATGAACGCTATTGGATGATAGAAGACAATCCGAGCTTATACATGGCGTTGAGTCTGCCAAGGCTTAAACCACCCAATGTTTGGGTTTATACTCGAGCATTTGATCATTGTTTAAATTCGAGATTAAAAGTTGGTGGATACTGTTTTGTAACTAATTCAAAATTTAAACTGGATACTAGATTAAGCCGCATTTTTTCGTGTCTGTACAGTACGACACACACACAGTAATCTATGGTTCAGAAATACTCAACCCTTCTGTTATTTAATTCTTTCATACCCCCGGACAGGTCATGCTTAATATGCTTAAAACCCTAGTTTTCAGTTTTTGCTGATCTGTATGCATTTATTTTTAGTTTCATTGCAAAACCGTTACCAATTTGTATTTTGTTTAATCTAAAAAATAGTTGTTTTGCTCATAATTTGATGTGAAAATCTTTATCCAAATCAATAAATCCATATCCGTGCAATCATTTTTCTTCTTTAATATATAATATTTCCCATATATACGCTGTGATTTTTAATTTGCATCCCTAGTGGGATCATTCAGTATCTATGGTAACAAGTCTGCATTTTCACATAAAAATTATCTCTCAACAAAGCCTTCATAAGGCAGCACCGAGAAATCTAAGCAACAAAACAAATTTTTTCGAACGCCCCTTCTCAATGGAAACTTGGCTGGAAGGTACTTAAACCGCTAATTACTTAATATCACTTGATAGATTGTGACGTAAATCTTTTGTGAAAGAAGGACCATTAAGAGCGTGTAACAAAACTGTTTACGTCACCCGGGGCAGACACTCTGGGCCGTAAAAGAGATGAAAAATCAATTGGGTCGCGGCTTTTTACATTCATTTCGAGCCTTAAAAAAGGAGGCTCCGGAATTTGCTTAGGGAATTCCGTTGTAATATCAACATGGTGGTTAAATAAGATAGATATACTTGGCGATATAAAAAAGTGACGCCGTCTGGATGTCGCCAACTCCATTTGGTGAAACCCAACAATCCGAAGCGAGAGAATTCCTTTGACATGATTCGTGAGATTGGTGCATAGAGAAATTGAAATGAAACAATTCGTTCGGATTTTAAGAAAAACGCTATATTTTAATTTGTTTAAACGCTTATAATGACTATTTGCGCAGCTATTAATGACTATTTGATAACCCTTTCCGAACGGGCTAGCTCGATCGTGCGGGTAGTAAAGAAAATGTTCAAGCTCTTCAAAAATATCGATACCGAAGCAGCTGGCTTGCCATTCGTTATTTGTTTAAAAAACGACTTGCTAGCATTGATGCTGTTTAACGCATTTTTTTCGATAAAACTCCAAATTTAGTCTCATAATTTTAAATCAGTGCTACCTGACAGCCGGTCGAAAAGGGATAAACTGTAGATAATTTTTCCAACACTCTTAAATTTTTCTTTCACTTTTTTATTTTAAATCAAGTTTTTCATGGGATACTATTGTGGAACACCCATTCCATTCAAGAATAGCACACAAATACTTGGGTGCATAAATAAAGAGATCATGCCTTCACCTAGCTAACTGGTTTTTGCGATGTTTTTCTTCAGGCGGCACCTATATCTTATTTTACCTTTATGAAGGTGGTATCAGTGATACCATAAAAGCGAATTGGGAGCCGCTATCGTATTCATTAGGTTTGACTGCTAACTCCAAGAAAAAATAGTCTGATATCTCCTTGAGTGTCGTTTTTTTTTAAAGATTTTTTCCCTCGAAAAAGCCATTTTAAATTGGATTAATGTTTTTTTCTTGTTTATAAAATACTAAAGGGTTTAGGGCAACAAGGTGTGTTTTTATTGTTAGATGTGATGCAAAGCCATCAATGAAAAGTATATCGATTTATTGTTAATTGTAGAGAATGAATCGTTAAGGTTTCAGGCACGTAAGGAATGTTATTGCTACAAAAAATATTGTAAATATAACACGCATACTATATTTTTATTTTATATTTAATTTAAATGTTTTGGTTTGTTGTTTAATTAACTTCTAAATTAATTATTACTTTAATTACTATATTTTGTTGTTTTTGTTCACATTTATATCGAAGCACGGTTTATTCCCCGTATGAGTTTTCAAAGCAATGCTCAATCAAAAATTAAATTCTACAAAGAAAACCATAACATTTCTAAAATATCAGATTCCTAACTTCTGGAGAAAATTCTTTAAATAGTGGTAACGGTAAAAAGCTGCTTACTAGTTTATAGAAGCTTATTATTTCTAAACAAAAAAATAAATTGTATACCGTATTCATATTTTCACAAACAATATTAACTTTAACAATATATAGAAACATGTCAAATAAAAAAAATATGTAACTATGTTTAACGCATATGAACCTTTGTCACTTTTTAAATATCTTTAGGACTTTTAACTCTATTGACAAAACTATTTTATTATACTAGTAAATGCAAATAAATTGTGAATAGAATTGAATCTCTAGAGTAAACAAACCATACTATATGCGACAAAGTGGTGAATTAGCAAAATAAGATTTTTGCGAAAGATTCGTTTAAACATTTGGCTCTTGGGTTTATTTCATTTCAACTCTGGAAAGTTAACAGATCTGCTAATTATATCCCCACAGTTGTATAATACCTTAACTTTAAAAATTTTAACTCTTTTGCTGAATGTCTACACATTTTATAAAATTTAACTCAAAAAGTTCAATATGTCAGTTAAGTCATTTTCCCACTGATAGTATGATAAATAGCATTCACGTGATTTTTCTTCCGAATAAAAAAAAAAATCTATTAAATGTGTTTGAGAAAATTTTAGTTGCACTAATATTTTCTTATTACATAAGAATTCCCAAGACGCGCTTATAACATCTAATATAAAATTAAAAATCTTTAGTCATTTTTGAAAACTGTAACTGTAGCATTTTCTTTTGTCTTTACAAAAAACGATTCATCATTGCGAATAAAATTCTAAATCGATGACATGATATCTTTTTTAGAATTGAAATTTATCGTCCACAAGCGCCACTTGAATTGATTCTCGCCAAATATATGGTGGATGTTTTTGACAGGTCAAACTATTTCTTGGGGGGGGGTTGAATTTTCGAAATATTTGTTTAATTCTTAACATCCATTCTTTACTACTCCAGCGAATGCTATTTACAGTAAAATTCAGAAATTATGAGAGAAGTTAGTTCAATTATTTTACATGCAAACGTTACTTTTTTGTTATAAAGGTAGTATTATATAATATTAACAAACATTTATATTCATATCCTCATATTTATATCATCATCATATCATATTTTTTATTATATAATATTATTCTAACAAAAAGTCGAAAAACCTGTTATAAGGTTTAAGGCAGTAAATAATATCGAATGTATTTATTTTTAAAAAATGGATCTAAAATTTGGTTAATACATAAATAGTACACAATCATATAAAATATTCGTTTTTTGGTTTTTTTTAAAGTGAAAACATCAAAAATCATGTTGGGAAAAATAATAACTTCCAATTATTTAAACTCAAAACTTCACTAAGCGGTCATTATTTTTACAAAAACTTAAATTTTTTTGTAAATCTAAATCAAATTACAGCTTATAATTTTTTGTCTCTTTTACATGAAGATTAAAAGAAGTATCCTGTTATATAACTGTTTTTGACTGTACGTTTGACACGTATCAAATGAGGATAGAATTTCAAGCTCAGACTTGTTACCTTATCCCCCCCCCCCCAACTTACATACTAAAATTTGAAAGATTTACGTGTAACATTAAATTTCCATTCTTTGATTCATCAGTTTCCCCCTTTCTTTTCTCTTTAACGTTGTTTTTCTGAAAAACAGAAGTATTCGCGTATAAAAACCACATTTCCGGTACTTAAAATTTCGGTAAATATTAATATAAAGGGAAAAAATATAAATTCAGTGTATATGGTAGGGTTGGGTAAAATGGGTCACATTATAAGTTTATAAGTATCTTAATGCTGCTAAATAAAGAATTTATTATTCTGAACAAATGTTTGTAATAATATTTTAATATAGGTGTTTGAAACATATTTTATAAGATAAAAGTTTATTTTCATGAATCTAGTAATAACAAGATATAGGTAGAATAATTAGCCCTTAATTTATAATTTTTATTTCTCGGTAGTAAACGGTTTAAACAATGTTCATTAGAGTTAACCCCCCCCCCCCCCGTTTAATAAGATTACACAATTTATTTTAAATTAGCTAAGTTACTTAAATTACTAAAAATTCCTAGATTCAAACTAATATGGATACTAATTGATGTGACCGAGAAAATTTAAAAGGTTACTTCTTAAAAATATAAACTTGTATTAAACAAAATGTTATCCAATAATGCCTATATATTTTCCCATATAATATAAAGTAGTATTATAGAATAAGAAATTCTGGACAAAAATGTGTCACTTTAATATTATTTAAGTAAAAACGTGCCCTGATTTTAGATACAATGAAGTTTTTATTATATTTAATAGGAAACATATATCAAATATTAAACAATCCCAAAAGATACATCTCAAATAATCAATTACAGTTATTTTAATTTATCAGCTAGCATCTGTACATGCTTGCATTTTTTATAAAACGAAAACCCTAAGTGCCCATAAAACCGAGCCATCTACCGTATATATACGTTAGTATCTTTTTTTAACTACACCCTATCGTATCTCTACCGATCGTCTCCTTTCATGGTATCGATTTGACACGAGGCTTGAACGCAAGCACGCATAAACATTTTTCATATAACAATAAATTTCCACTAGCAAAGTCTTCCCTAAGGATACTGTGGGGCAGCTGCTTTTATTCAGAGTCATGGCAGCGATTTTTCTTTTTTTATGTTATGGTACTTGACATTATGGTAAAAGCTACACCACGTTGCTGCAGTGGAGTGTATTAATAGTTTGTTTTGGATGTTTTTTAGCTTGTTTCATTTAAGTAATTTTCGTTGGGATATTTAAAATTTAGTATGTTGGTAGTTTT